>OX344756.2:17783488-18383488 GCA_947034885.2 Thuidium tamariscinum
CATTCAATTGACTCATTGTGTTTGCAAAGTGGCTATGAAATGTTAAAAAATAATAGTAATTGCAAAAATACATTTATAATTGAACCTCTTCCTACTAAAATGCTTCTTAATCACTCATAACTTTGTAAATTGATTTGAAATTTTGAGTATACAAACTACATTAGTATGTGCAACTTCTTCAACTTTTTTTCATATTGGAAAGTGGAGACAAATATTTTATGAAGAAGAAATAAGGTGCCAAAGTTCATTGTAATCCAAAAATGTCTAAATATTAAACTTTGAATTGCTCATGAGCATTCAAAACAATGTGGATTGACATGAAAATTTCACAACAATAACTAAACTTTAAAGGAAACATTAGACAATAAATTTTTATTGAAAACCAAAATTGGATGAAGGAGATACAAGGCCCAAAGTTGAAGCCATCAAATGTAGCTCAGTGAACTTTGTTTAGCTTCTAAAAAATCACTAAATTTTTCATGGATTTGAAAATTCTATCACAAAAACAAGAAGAAAGAATACAAATTTTACATCAAGGTTTATTAAATTTGAACACCAAACGCAAAAGTTACAACACTTTTAATTGAACTTAAAACTATGTGATGACACTTTTTGTCCACTTGGGCATTTAGGAGTTTATATCAAAATATCAAGATTTGCTAATATATATGCCATTGCATAGAATTATCAATAGAAAATCCATAAATCTTTCTTGCAAAAAATTATTTTTTGATGCTTTAATTAGACTTTAAAGAATATTCAGCTAAAAAGAAACACCAAAATACTAATTTAATGAGATTCTATTTGACTTCAAAGTTTAGTTAATTAGTTGATACAAAAATGTGGTACCTTGGGCGTTTGGAGATAAAAATAACTCTAATTTTAAGAAGAAATGCACTTGGTCTAGAATCAAAAAAACAAAATAATTAACCCTCCTAGCCGGCTATAAAGAGATATATTCCATTTTGCCTATATTTGTATTTTATTTTCTAGTAATTTCATTTACTCAAAAAATTACGTATATTCTTAATTTATAATAGTTTTTATTTTGAAAATTTCTAGACATATAGGAGGTATAATATTTATCTTCATTAGAAATGTCATGTATCATTAAATTTGGCTCAATGGTCAATACAAACTTTTGTAATTGGTGTGTATGTCAATTTGTGTGCATTCTTCAAGTCCTTGAAACTCTTATGTCAAATTTGGTAATAAAGTTGCTTTATAAAAATCATGATATAATCAAAATTCATATCCGCAAAATATTACATAGAAGAATCTTGAGATTTAAATGAATGGAATGATTAGAAAAAGTACTAGACCTCACAAGGGCTCCCAAATTTTGACCAATAATGGGAACCAAAAAAATAGTGTACATTCTCCTTTGGAAAATTAGCATTTTTTAAATTTGTACTATTGGTTCACATCTAGAAACCTTCTCAAGTCTCCATTTTTTTCCTAATGCTATTCAATACAATTACTAAAGTTATCTTTCTCTCCAACAATATCATTGCTCAATATGCAAACAATTATAGTGCACTTATTTTGTAGTTTATATGCAATTTGTAAATGAATTTTAGTAATTCTTGTATTATGGTGTAAGTTATAATTCTATCATAGTAGCAACTACTGAATGTTAGTATTATACAAGATACAATTTTTAAAGGATTGAAACATTTCATTGTCATTGCAACATGGTACTTTTCTACATTTGATAGTGAAGGTGCGCTAAATATGTATTGTGGTAACATTTGAAACAAAAGTTTGTCTTTATGATGATATGGATGAAACGATAAGTGGCAATTCTCTTTTGGGTGTATTGTTGTGTTTCTTACATATATAAAAAAGATACAAAAAGATTATGCATTATGTTTGTACTTTATTGTATGTGAATATGATAAGGTTCATATGATAAAATAAAATGACATCCAAATGAAAGTTGTTGATTGTTGAATCATCAATCATATGATATATGTCTTGCTATATTTTGGTGCACAATTTATCTTCTAGCTAAGAATCAAATGACATTATACACACAATGTTGTTTAGTATTTTAGCAATTAATAGTAAATCTTCAATTTAATAATTATTATATTCCCTATAAAAATAGATTACTTGATTTGATTCACATTCATCATGAATGTGTACAATGGCCAACCAACTATTGTATCCCAATACACTACATTAGGAATTTTATGATTTTTATAAATTACAAATAAATATTAAAATAATCAAGAATTCAATTTTAGTAGACTCTAGGATGAAAGCATATTATTATCACCCAAAAATTTATAAAACACTCATTATGTAAACTTTCACAAATACATAAAATTCTTTGGTATCATTGCTTGTTTTGGAAGAAGAGTGTACTCCAAAATTTGTGGAAAGTGGCCATTGTTGATGGAATATTTTTGTGAAATTTTTGTGTATTTAAAATTAGAAAATAAAAAATTTCAAATAAAGGTGATTGCATGAAACACTTGTACTATTTTTTGCCACACCTCTCTAGCAAGCTCTCTAGCTACTTAGTTTTTTAGCCATAACTTTTGCATTGTAGTTCTAAACGAATTAAAATTTATAGAAAAGGTACTTGTGATTGTTATGCACCTTTCATAATTTTTTGAATTCAAAAAATTTTACTATCCAAAAATAGCCGCCAATTATATGTCATACTTGCCAATTTTATTTATTTATTGAACAAAGTAGAACCCAAAGAAAAAAAAAATTGGAAATGAAATGTAGAGGTATGGATTTATGATATACCTTTATCTATTTTTCAAATTATTTTTAAAAATAAGTAATTATGTATTGTGTAGAAGTCTACAAAGCATGATTGCCTATTTTTGCTTGCATTTTGAAACATCTAAAAAATAATTTTGGTGGTTTTTTTGGTGGATTACCATTTCTATAAAGTTTTTTAAATGAAAAAAAATTATTTTTTCATTAAAAAAAATTTGACTATTTATTTATTAATTAAAACATCAAAATATTTATTTTCTTGAAATTTGGTGCTTTTCCGCTTCTTCTACTTAGAGAATTCTTCTATGATTCTTGTTCAATAGTTACCTTCATCTTATGGGTGTAAAAATGTAACTAAAGGAAAAAAATCCTTAAGATAAATCAATTAGTTGATAAAACTAAAATAATAGTTGATATATAGTGACATGCTCACATTGTTCATTGCATTTTTGTTGTTGTACTAATGGTATATGTTTTCAGAAATGGTTTTCAGAATAAAATGTATAATTTGTACAATGTGCATTACTCTTTGTGAAATATTTATTAAAGAGTTGGTTGAACATGCTATACATTTTTTCTCATATTGTAGTAATAATTATACATTCATCATCGTATTAGATGTATGCAATAATTTTGATAATTGTATCTTTTTAAATTATAATAATTATCTTCAGTCTAGATTGGTTCATCATTCAATTGGTTGATTTAGATGAATGAATTGTTGGATGGATGAAATTGTATTTCAAGGATGTCAAAATACTATGTTCTTGAATTTTCTACATTGTTGTCACTACAAAATAGATTGAATTTAATCAAATTAGAAGTAGAAATTTTTAATGTGTGGTGATAACTTTGTCTCTTGATGAATGGTGAGATTGAATGTTGAAAAATGCATTGGAATAATTGTGCTAAACTATTGTTCCCAATGTTGTTGATATTATTAAATCAAATTTTACAAAAATAAACAAAATAAGGAATTAGGTTAAGGTAAAAAAAAGCTTTGGAAGTTGGTGTATACATTGTATCAAATAGTTAGCAATTTTTTCAATCACTTAGTGAGAAAATTGAAAAAAATTAAATTGATGTGAGTATTAAAGAAGCTTCATGAAGTTGGATGCTAACACTTTAGACCGTGTTAAAGAATTTGTTCATTATGGTATACGGAGTTTGAAAGTATTGTTTCCACAAGGATTAGAAAGTTTGGATTATCATTGAAGAAATAATACACTCATTGTAATTCTTTTCAGTACTTGAATTTTTACAATTTTATATTGTTCTAATGAAAATGATCGATGATTGGATGTATTGGATGTGATTGATGACACTTTGGATACATATTTTCTTAGAGATCTTTTTAAGATTTTGAAAGTAGGTCAAATATTGAGATTGATTGATAAAAGAATTTGAATAACTATTGGATTGTAAGAAAAAACTATTGACATGCTAAATGTAATATTACTAGTGAAAAAAAGCAAAACATTAAAATCTTTGACTTATGAATAATGTGAGGAAAATGAATATGAATATCATTGTCATTGTGTTACCATAATCATGCAAAATTAGAAAGCCAAATATATGTCTTTCATATGTCTTCAAAAAGAAAACTTTCCACATCAAACAAAAATGAAAAAATAGTCTATTATTTACTTTCAAAGATAAAAGGTGCTTCTCATTTATTTGTTGTTCCAGCTCCCCCAAAACCAATCATTCAAAATTGATAGAGGTTTCACAAGGATTGCTAAAGTTCATTGATTGATGAATTTGGAATGTTTTCAATTATTACTTTAGCTACCTAGAATCAATTGATGCGCAAGATTAGAATTGGTACTCTCAAACATTTAAAAAGAATTACAAAGTAAAGAGTTTTCTACACCAAAAAATAATTATCTACTAAAATTGGTTGGATAAATCTTAGTTTGAAAATGATTGTTTTGTGGATAAAGAAGATGTTCATGTTTTGTACTTGAAATTGATTTATACCTGGCTAGGAGGTGTAATATTAATGTTTTAAAAAAAACTCATAATCAACTATATGAAAAGCTCAAAAAGATGGGAGACAGTGACAAAAGTCCACTAATTTGGTTGCCTAAGGAAATCCTTCTAGATGCCAAAATAAACTACAAAGGAAAAGAAAAATATGAAAGTGATTTCCTACCTACATTTGAAAATGGCTTCAATATGACCAATTATGATATTCGAATTCCTATTGGCTCTGCAAGTTCACCACTTAATGAAGAAGTTGTTATGAGCAAAGAAGAGTTTAAGAAAGTTTGGATACCTGAACCATCTCTTGTGCACGATGATAGGGTTCGGAGGTTTAGTTTATGGGATTCTGCTGTGGGACTTGGAAATGATCTAAAAGACTCTAGTGAAGATTTAAAGAATACGATGAGTGAAGAAAGAGGTGAAGATTTTAAAAGTAATATTCAAGAAGAAACTGGGACTGATAAAATAGTAGATAACATTGAAGCCATTGATATACAACCCACTCAATTATCAAAGCCCAATGTAGAATTACATGGAAAATTGCCTATTGATCTCCCTCGAATAATTGAAACTAATTACCTTAAAGTTGAAAGATTGCCAAATATTGATCATATCAAAACAGAGATGAAAGATTGGATGTATAATTCTGATAAACGAAAGAATAGTATGGCAGAGAGACTTTCAGAGCTCTTAAAGCCTAAAATCACTCATGTTGATGATCACATAGTTCAAGACAAATCCCTTGAAGAAAAAATGACGAATTCAAATGTTGAAGAAGCTTCTCTACCAAACCATTTGTTGGTGAAAAAAAAGAAATCAATTGCAGACCGATTGCCTCCAGAGTGGGTTGTTCTTCTTTTAGGTTGTTTGATTGGCCTTTCTAGTGGTATCAGTGTGGTCATTTTTAACAAAGGGGTATGTAATTATGATTCAAATTTGCATTGTAGTTTTTTCTAATTATGTGGAATTTGTGGATAGTTCTAAAAAATCTAATTTGTCATGTCTACTTTAAATTGAAAGTAAAATTTTCATGATTTTGTCAATCAAATAGAATTCAAATAAAACATCACAGATCTCTATATACCTATAATTTAAGGTCAATGGTTTGTCATTTTTATTTAAATTATTTATTAATTTCATGAAAACTTTGCAATATATGGATTAATTCTTTAGCACTTTACAAAAACAATTTAATGCAATGAATAGAGAAAGTCAAGGGATCTTTGGAAAACATAAATTTTAATTCATACAAACTAATGTTTAACATTTTTTTCTAAATTATTTGTATGATGATTTTAATGAGGTATGAGGTAAAATATATATATATATATATATATATATATATATATATATATATATATATATATATGAAGATATAAGCAAAAATATGCAAAAATGAAGATAGGATTCAAGTGCCGAAGGGCTAATAAGACAAAAGAAAATCCATTGTAATGGAATAGAAAGATGAAAATTGTCTATTTTATTTGACGAATAGACTAAGAAGAAAACCTTGAATGTTCAGTGATAGTTGAAGTTATTTCTTCATATTTTGTTGATATTGTGATTATTTTAGTATCATAGGTAGGATTATCTAAATTATTTATTGAATCGGTTCAAATGTTATTTATAAGGATTATTAAAAATATTTCATCCTTTGTAGGTACATTTTATACATGGTGTAGCCTGGGCAGGAACCCCAGATGAAGGAGCAGCTTGGTTACGCAAGCAAAAACTTGTTGATATTTGGCATCGAATTTTAATGGTTCCAGTGGTTGGTGGAGTTGTTGTTGGAATGTTCCATAGCATCATAGATATTTTAGAAGTGGTACGAGCAAACCAATTTCAATCACCTTTACAAGGTAGAGAGAATAAAATAGATTGGTTAGCAGCTTTTAAGCAAGTCATTAAGGCTTTTCAAGCTGCATTGGCTCTTGGCACCGGTTCATCTTTAGGTCCAGAAGGTCCAAGTGTAGACATTGGTAAATCATGGGCTCATGGTTTTTCAAACATCATGAAAAATAGCAAAGAAAGACGAATTGCACTTGTAGCAGCTGGAGCTGCTGCTGGCATTGCTTCAGGTTGGTAAATACAATTAGAATATAATTTCTATTCAATTTTGAATTAGTTAATACTTGAATTGATTACAAATCACCATATTTGTTCATCATTTTATATTTGTACAAATTCAAAGAACTTCAATTATACAAAAGCAATTTTTTTCTTTTGAGAAATCATGATAGCATTCACATTACTATCTATAAGTGTCAATTTTGGCAACAAAAGTACAAAATATGTTTTTAAAGTACATGCAATCTTATTGGCCTCATTTAGTGCTGACTATAGGTTTTAATGCACCTGTTGCCGGGACATTTTTTGCTATTGAAACTGTACTAAAACCCCAACATGCTGAAAACTCTCCTCCTCTTACAACTGCAATGATTATACTAGCAGCAGTGATATCATCTACTGTGTCTGAAATTCTACTTGGTGAAAGGCCTGCATTTACAGTTCCACCTTATGAATTACGATCTGCTGCTGGTATAATTCTTTGTAAAACAACTCATTATTGTTGAATCTTTTTTTTGTCGTTTCAATTTTTTTATTTAATTAACTTTGATCTTTCTAAGTTCATAGAGTTTTGAATCACAAAACAATGTCATTGAGTCATTTGTGTATGTGCAGAGCTACCACTATATATACTTCTCGGAGGCATTTGTGGCATTATGAGTTTAACTTTAACTCGTCTTGTTGCATGGTTCACTCATGCATTTGATTTCTTGAAACACCAACTTGGAGTTCCTACTTCTATCACCCCAGCCATTGGAGCCTTTTTGACAGGAATTATTGCCTTACAATATCCAGGGGTTCTTTATTGGGGATTTACAAATGTAGATGAAATCCTTAAGACTGGTTCTAGTACAAGTGCTCCTGGTAAAGGTCTTTTGATGCAACTTACTATTGCAAAAATAGTATCTACTGCAATGTGTAAAGGTTCAGGACTAGTAGGCGGGATCTATGCTCCTAGTTTGTTCATTGGATCAGCAGTTGGTGGTGTGTATGGCAGTATAATTGGAGAAGCCATCAATAAAGTTATACCAAGTGGTAACACAGTGGCTCATCCTCAAGCTTATGCACTTGTATGTAACTATGTGTACCATGCAATCTAGTCATTTGTTGTATACTCATATTTTCAAGTAAATTGATTTGTTAAATTATTCAATGTAATATGGATTTGTATTTAGGATGAAATTCTAAAAGGAACATTCTTCTATTCAATTGGGTCTCATGAGTTTAGTTTTCTAAGTTGTTGTTAATGTAATAAAGTTCAACCCTTGATACATTTTGATTTCTATAAAGATATTTAAACTTTGTTTTAAGGTCAAGGATTGAATAGGTAGGAATGGCAGCTTTACTAGCTTCAATGTGCTCAGTTCCTATGACATCTGTCCTTCTACTTTTTGAGCTTACAAAGGACTATCGCATCTTGCTTCCACTTATGGTAAGAATACTATTGGTACTTTAATTCTTTAGTTTCTTATTGATAAAGAATTCTAAAGTTCATTTTGGAAATGAATAATCTTTTTTGTTAATATAATTTTTATAGGCTATAATTTTTCTACTATAATGTGTCTAATATTTTTAATTTTGTAGGGTGCAGTAGGATTTGCAATTTGGGTGGCAGCAATGGGTAAGAAAAGCAATTGTATGAAAAAATCTATAAACAAAAAAGGATTGCTAAGGCATTCTTCAAATGCTGTACCAAGTAGGCGTATGTGGAGTTTACTAAGTGGTCATTCCGATGGATTACAAAGCCGAAGTATTTGGAATCTGTTAAGCGGTGGTTCAAATGTAGATTTAGATGTAGTACCAAGTGGGCGTGTCTGGCGTAGAGTTGAAGGACAAGGGCATGAAATTGAATTGGTTACTTTGAATAGTGATGATGATTCAAATGCAATATATATTTCAGAAGAGCTTCTAATGAATGAATGCCAAGTAAGTACTTCTTATTGAATGCTTTTAATACTTATTAATTATTATTTGCATGTGTTGGTTTGTAACCTATTTGTTCTTAGTATTCCTAGTATTGCTCTTGTATTTAGTAATTATGACTTTTTTGATTATATTATATGGATTCATTTGTTTTGAAAGGCACTCCTAAGTATCTTAATTATTTAGGTAGTTGTAGCAAATATTGATAGATTTATTATGCATTTTTTAATTTAAAAATGCAATTATTCTACTTTTACCAATGGCATTTATATATAATTGTATAGTAGAAACTACATCATATTAAGTAGCAACGCTAGACTCCACTCTTCATAAATAGCAGAATTTTTTTTCATTTGAATTTTTTTTACATAGAATTTTTTTGTAGCAATGTTTTTCTTATAAAAAAGGATATATAATATTTTGAGTGTATTGAAAACCCCTTCAAGTACTTAATATTGAGTACTTATGAAATAATCCTTAATCACACAATTTTTATAATTTATAATGAAGCAATTCTATTGGATCATTACATATTGTAATATTTGATGTAACAAATTTTGTGATTCTACAGGCAAAAGATGCTATGTTTATAGACTTTGTTAGAGTAAATGCAATGACTACAGTGAAAGAAAGTTTAGGTGCAATGTTGGCAGGTGGACAACGTTGTGCTCTAGTTGTAGATGAGAATGATCTTTTGGAGGGAATCATGTCGTCTAGTGATTTGCAATGTGAGGTACTTCGAGCAATTGAAGAATCTATATATTCAGATGTTCCAGTTATTATAGAGGTTAATCCCTTTTTCCAACTAAAATTAGCATTGTTTTTTCAATCGTTTTTTTATAAATTGAAATTTAAAATGCCTCATTTACTATAATTTAAAATCATTACTAGATAGCTTCCTAAATGCTGAATTTTTGTTTAACTAGAAGATTTTGATAATGTACAGACTAATACAATATTGGTTGCTGCAATTTGTACAAGTAATATTGAAAGTGGATCAAATGGCCAAAACATTGTGGTGTGCTATCCAGATACAAGTCTTAGTGATGTTGAAGAATTGATGAAATCACGCAATTTACTTCAACTTCCAGTTGTTACTCGTGTTGGTAGACAATGGCAAGATCGTAATAATAAGGTCATTGGTGTGCTATATATTGAGGCAATTCCCCAATGCATCAAGTAAGATTCTCCACTACTACGAAACATTGATAATTCTATCATCTCAAAAATGTATTGAAGACATGTATGATAGAAATAGATATAATGATTTTGAGGCTTGAGTTTCTATTTTATCATCTTTGTCAAGTAGTAAATACAATAAGAAGAATTATAGTTTATAGAGTATTTTATATATGTTTCTAAATATTTTTGTTATTCAAAAAAATGAATTCAAGATTGCAAATGAAGAATTAGGGATTTATAATATAGAAGCAAATAAAATATCCCTATCTATAAAACTACAACTAAATATGCAACATTCAAATTCATGCATTAGAAATAATGATATTGTTGTTGTGTTTATTCATGTATAAAGGGTTGAGGCATCTAAGCGGATGACGGCCCTACTTGCTCAAAAAGCAAAAGATGAAGATTTTTCTCCAGTATTTGAAGGAAGTCACTAATTGATTTTTTGCACTAATGTCACTTCATCAGTGATCTTTTTTTAGAGAATGATGAAACCAATTTAGATAGTGACAATATGATTTTGTAGTGAAAACTCTTGTCAGGCCTATGAGGCCACCCATTTGTTATTTCATGTAGCATAAAGTGTCATAGATAAGGTAATAAAGCTTTGAAGAAAAGGCCCATGCCATTTGTAAGATAATTCTATAAATGTAAAACTGACTAAATCCAATAAAATTTAATTGTGTTGTACAAGAAGTTATCTTTATATTTTTTGCCATATTCAAAGTTCAAATATGTATCAACAACATTGTTCTAAATTTGATAGCAATATTATCCATGTAGTGATTAAGATTACACTAATGATATGTCAAAGAATTTAATAGCCAATATTACCTTCATTTGTACTTTTTTCATTTGTGTCTATATTTTTGTAAGACAATCATAGTTAAAATTTTGTGAAAAAAATGAGTTAATTCCTTGCAAAATATCATTTGAATTTATATGGATGTAATTACCAAATAGATTTAAAAGTAAGATGACATTGCTTTTTTATATATATAGATAAATTTGCATTTATTTAGTTGAAAAAAAATGAAGTTTAATTTTTATTAGATATTACAATTATGGATGTAAATTTTTCATTACTCTAAGAAACACTATACGCTACTTTGAAAAATAAAAAATAAAAAATAGATCATGTTATTGGTTGTGTATCATGGGCTTTGGAGCATCTCATGTAGGTCATTATGATACTATGAATCTTCATTCTTTGCAATAATTGGATAGAAGGTAATTGAATCATGCCTTGAATTTCAAAATTCAAATGTTGAATCTTTAGTAAAATTGGATTAAAATACAATTCTTCTTAACCAAAGATATGTTACTATTATATTAGCCTAAGAGCATGAGTCTATAAACCTCAAAAGACAATACACTTATGTTATAAGTGTTTCTAAACTCTAATCCATTCATAATTACAATGTAACTACAATATAGATATCTACATTATAGGTGTTTATATTATAAGCACCTTCAACGGCTTTAGGACTATTTACCTATACATATGCTCAAGGCTAACATGCTTGCACTTTCATACTTAGATATTAGCATCATTGTTTGCAATCTATAATTGGCCTTGAATAAACCACAACCTTATAATTTGACAACCCTATGGTTGCAATCAAATTTCATTTTCAAAAGGTTCTAGGTTTAGTTTTGAACCCTTAAAAGGTTGACTATATTTTCACCAAAATTGATCCAAAATTGCCATTTCTAGTATATGTACCAAAACTTTTTTTTAAATAAAAAATTTACACATGTAACCATACAATCTTGTAGTAAGCTTGTTTGAAAAGATGTAGAAAAAACTTCAGAATTTTTCACCATGCAAATTGCAAGATATTAGCATTTGAAGTTACAAAAATCCTTTTTTTATCATTGCAAAAATCCGGGCACTTGCACATCATAAGGTCACAAATGTATGAAAAAAAGTTCAAATTGGTTGTTACTCTTTGGATTCATACTTAAAGTCAAGTTGGCTACATGTTCAAAATATTTTAAATCATTTGGAATTGCACAACATATAGGAAAAAAATAGTAAGTAGAAAGAAGTAGAAAATGAGCTAAAATGCAATAATTGTAAACAATTTATTTATAGAATTGAAAAATACCAATCCCAACGATTAAAATGTTATTATAAACAATCTACACCTACCTTTTTTCCAAAAATATTAAAAATTGAATTAAATAAAGGATATCAAACTTTTTCTTGTAGTGTAGGGATTCCATAACTTGTCACAAACTACTCTAAACTAAAACTCCTCATAACTTTTGACTCATTGATTCAAATGAAATCATTCAAAGCTTTCCATTTAAATAAAAATCTAATAAACCAATTTCAAATTTTCATTTCTTGAAAAAATAATTTTTAAAGAAGTTTTTTTTTTCTGCCCAAACTGCCAGCCGAGTAGAGAAAATGACATATCATGCCATAACTTTTTAACCATGTAGTCAAAAGCTATGAAAACTATTGGGACTCAAAGCTACTCCTTGGATGCATATTGTGTGAAATTAAAAAGAAAAATCTCCATTTGTAATAAGCTGCCCAAAATTGCTATGTTGCCAAAAAATGCAATTTGGACATTTAGGGGTTAAACAACTCAAAACTTCATGTAGAGTTTCAATTTTGTTGAGTATGATCAATCCGTATCTACCATAACCAATTACATGAATCACATGTGTGTATTGTTTGTCAAGGAAAAAATATATATACTAATAAGTTTTGATTTAATAACTTCAAATTAAAAATTCAATTGAAATGTTTGAACCTTTGAACTATTAAATCATAATACCTTTCCATTCCGTACTATGCAACATGGTCATAGTTGTAACTTCAATTGAACTATGGGCTCCCACAACTCAACTTCCGTTGAAATGAAGTTTGATGTGGTTGTGTCACCATCATATCTAAATCCTCAATGACCTTCATCAAAATTTTTAAAACAATATGAAAACAATCTTGACTTAATGTAATGTGAAATTCACTCTTATTTTAATATTGATCTTAGAATATGTGCAAGAATATTAATACATCATATGAGATTTCCTATTAGAAAACACAAAGTATAAACAATGTGTGTAAATTTATAAGTTTGTAAGTCAATATTAATATTGAACCACAATTACCAATTAGCTAGTATTCCTTTAGATAGCAATGGGAATTGGGGAGGGGGGGATAAGGCAAAAATCACAAAAATGCAATTGGGGAAATATGAGAAGAAAAGTCAAGGAAAAAATAGAAGTTTTAAATTGAAAAAACTTTAGGCAAGATTTGGTATAGTAACCAAATTGAGCCACAAACAATAAATGGTGATAAAGTGAATACTAAAATATTACTTAGTAGGAAATGGTACATGTAGACCTCTCAATAATCAAATATGTACTTTTTTTTAGTGAAAAATGAAAGTTTTCAATAGTTAACCCTTAAAATTGCCCAAATTTTTTTAAAAACGGAATTTAACCGCCCATTTAGGAATGGGCTTGAAATTTCACATTGATCATATATGGTTGATTGGGCAATTAGGGGTTAATTCCTCATTAACCCCTCACCGCCCATGGGGACCAAAAGTATCCTCACACAATCTAGCAGCCAACTTCAAAGTGTTGTAACTTTAGCATTCGATGTCTAAATTCAATAAAACTTGTTGGAAAAGTTGTGCATAGAATTTTGGTTTCTATTGTAAAAATTTTAGATCAATTCTAGTTGTATTGAATTTTTGGCAACCAATCAAAGCTTGCACGTTCAATTTGAGTTCACCAAACTGCATTTTAGGGCTGCAACTTCGGGTTCTTGTATCTTTTTCATTCAATGCTAGATTTCAATCAAATTTGTTGGATTGTTTATGTCTTGAATTCTAGTTATAGTGGTAAAAATTTCATGTCAATCCAAGTTGTTTTGAATGTTTTGGAGCAATTTGAAGCTCAAAATCCTACCATTTTTGGAGTGCAGTGAACTTTGGCAACTTATAACTTCTTTATTACATAGTGTGTTTACAACAATTTCTGTTGGGAAAGTTGAGCATACTAGTCTAGTTTTTGTGGTTCAAATTTCATATTAGTCCAAGTACTAATGAGTGACTAAAAAGCATTTTAGTAAAGAAAAGTTCATCCATTGATGTGATTTTTTGCTACTTTTTCAATGTTTTTTGAAATTTTAAAACAATTTTGCAAACACAATGAGTCACTTTAATGATATTTTTTTTACCAAAGTGTTTTTCTTTTCTTTTTGAATCAATTTGTAGTTTAAAGTTTTTTCATTTGAATAGGCTTAGAAATCAAATTTCACCTCTAAATGTGTTTTTAAGAAAATTTTAGCATATTTTTCCAACACTAAAACATTATAATCTTTCATATGACTCCAAATTTGATTTACAAAATCTTTAACATGCACACTATAAGATTGTACAGTTTACATTTGCATATGTTACTTACATTTAGACTTATAACACTTGAAAAGAAGGGTTGTTTTCTAACATGGTTGGGACTTGGGTGGTGAGGGGTTAAAAATTGAACTTACTAAGCACTTCCAGGGTGATCCAAACTTTGTCACATTATTTTTTTCCTACTATATTCAAAATGAAGTATTTTTCCTATATCCTATTTTTTTAATAATCACCTTAAAAATATATTACCAATGCTATGATAGATCTACAAAAGTATAAATTTTACCTTCAATGAATTAAACCAGTCCTATTTTTTTTATCTCACACCATTTTCTACTGCCTACCTTTCCTTCATGCACCTTGCTCATGACATTAACCCTCTTCCAATCCATGTAGCTTCTTATGGGTGTGGAATATCTATACCATCTATAGTAAAGTCAAGATAGTAGTGTATAATAGTGATGTATGCTATTGAATGATATGCAATAGAATACATATTTGTAGATAACTAATTGATTTTCTTAGAAAATTTTGTTAGAAAATGGCTACATGATTGATGTTGTTGTCACCATGCGATGAAAACACTAGAATATTTAGAAAGGATATTTCTTATTTTTTCCCTGTAGAGTTTGACAATTTGAAATTTGCTACAGACAAAACTATATAAGTGACATATAGATGTTCTTAAATTAATTTTACTTGTTGAAGTATTGTCATTTTTTGTTCTTTATTTTTAGAGTGTCTTTGCATTGGGATGGCAATGGAAATTCTACTTGTAAAAGTCTATATTAAAAAAGACTATTTAAGACCATATTTGTATCAAATTTGCATTATCAATATTGAAGACAATTGTCTTTGTTTCAACCTAGATTTAATACATAATGATGGTCTAAAATTCTTTTTTCAATTGATCATTTGTATCTCAATAGCGATTGGAAATTCCTTCAATGAGGTATTATTGATTATTCTAGAAAATAAGATGCTTCATCTACAATTTTCAAAATGATATATTTAAAATTTATTTTTGACAAATTCTAATCTTTTGGTATTCATTAAAATTTTAGCTATGAAAAAAATTCTTCTAAATCTATATCCAATTAATAAAATGAAGGTTTCCATCTATTGAATTCTCTCTACTAGTATTTGTGAAATTCCTAAAAATCTTGATTTTAACAATTTGAGTACTTTATTGCAATTTGAATTTGAACGTATACCACACAATCCAATATACTAAAAAGTGGTTGCACACCCTTGGTCAATTAATTAGTTCCCCCATTCTCTCAAAAAAAATTCAAAGGCCATTGATTGTTTTAAGAAAAATGCTTGCCTTTAAAATCACTATTGATTTCACAAAAAACCACAAGCCAATGATCTTGTGAGATTTAATCTCAATATGAATACAAAATGAATATTGGATATGGATATAATATCATATATAAAGGCATAGTGAATATTGGATATAGATATAATACCATATATAAATACACATAGTGAATATTGAATATGGATATGAATACAAATATGGATACAATACCATATATGAATATATAGTAGCTAATAGATATGGTATGGATATGGATATGGGTATAATATCAAATACAAATACTGGATAAAGTTTGAAATGTCCTATATTTTTTGTCAATTAAATCGATTTTTGAAAATCACAAGAAGGAGAGGGAGGAGAATGAAAAATTAAAATCCCTAAAGGTTTTTGACCATGTTTTCACCAAAAAACCTCCAAAACTGTCATTTCTAGAATAACTACCAAATTTTAGGAAAAAAGAATTTTTGGAAAAATATAATTGTAGGATCTTTTAGTTCATTGGTTTTAGAGCATGTAGAAAAAATTCCAGAAATTTCCACCTCGTAGTTTGCAAGATATTAGTGTTTGAAGTTACACAAATCCTTTTTTTACCATTGTGGAAATCTGGGCAGCTGCACTTCAAAGGGTCACATTTGTATGAAAAAATGTTCAAAATGGTTGTAATTCTTTGGATTCATTTTTGAAATTAAATTGGCTACATCCTTGAAAATTTTCAAATAATTTGGAATTGTACATGTACAAAAAAAATAGTAAGTAGAAAGAAGTAGAGAATGATTCAAAATACAAAATTGTTGACAATTAATTTATTGAATTAAAAAATGCCAATCCCAATGGTTGTAATGTTGTAGTAAACGATCTTCATTTAATTTTTTTTATTATTTTCAAAAATATTAAAAATTGAGTAAAATAATCTCGAAAAATAATGGACTTCAAAGTTTATTTTGGAGTAGAGATTCCATAACTTCCGACAAACTACCCTCAAACTAAAACTCCCATAACTTTCATCTCATTAATCTAAATTGCATGATTCAAAGCTTTCCATGTTTATAAAAATCTAAAGAATAAGTTTCAAATTTTTATTTCTTAAGAAAATGTTTTTTAAAGAAGTTTTTTTATTTGCCCGGGTTGCATGCCAAATAGAAAAAAATTACATATCATGCAATAACTTTTTAAGTATGTAGTCAAAAGTTATGAAAATTATTGGGCCTTAAAGATACTCCTTGAGCACATGTTTTGTGAAAATTTCAAAGAAAAAGAATGAAAACTCCATCTGTAGTGAGTTGCTCAAAATTGCTATGTTGCCAAAAAATGCAATTTGGTCCTTTAAGGGTTTTAATTAATTTTTTTGGGTGCACAGTCACTGTGCACCCAAAAACCAATTTATTTTAAAATTTAAAATTTTTGGGTTGTTTCAATACATTGTCACACAATGTCATTTTTGAAAAGTGCCAAAAATAACCAAATCACAATCACAATCACAACCTATAATTTTCTCATATTAAGAAAATACACAAAAATTTACACTATAATATATACACCTATCAATGGTGAAACTTTGAAACTATAATGATGAAATTTGATGGTGCAAAATGAATTTCTGTTATGCTTATTTTCTACTAGACATAAATAATTTGAAAGTAATTTATTGAGTGCAAATGATTTCATTTCTACAGTATAATATTAAAAATCTCCTTTCATATATATGAGGTAAAATGAATCATCTAGCTACTTGACTAGACGCATCCTACAATGCAATGTCCTAAAAAGTGGCTGCACATCCTTGGTCAATTAATTATTCCCTTGGTCTCTCAAAAAATTTATAAGCCATTGATTATTTTAAAAAAAACTTTATCCTTAAAATTACCATTGATTTCCCAAAAAATCACAAGCCATTGATCTTATGGGATTTAATCTAAATACGGATATGGATACAATACCATATATGAATATTGGATATGGGTATAATATCATATGTGAATACTTGATATGGATATTGAATATAGATATGAGTATGAGTATGGATATAGTACAAGGATATGGATACAATAGTGAGGTACAAATATAAATACAAATACGAGATGAAATGTCCTATATATTGTTTGTCAATGAAATTGGTTTCCAAAAATTATAAGAAGGGGGGGGGGGGGAGGGAATGAAAACTTTAAATTAAAATTTTTTGGGGCAATTTTTGCCACTTTTTCTGGACATTGTCACACAATGTCTTCAAAAATTGGTAGAAATTGCCAAATCCAAATTTGTCAGTCCATTTAGGTCTAGAACATCTTTGAAAAACAAAATTAACCCCTAAAGGACCAACATGCATTTTTTGGGTGTATAGAAATTTTGGGCAGGTATGTGTAATTGGAAATTTGAATATTTTGGGCTAAAATTTTAATAGAAGGTGGGGGCAAGGAATATCTTCATGTATACCAAATTTCATGACATTTGGAAATATGAGTCAAAAGTTACGGCCTAATATGTTGCTTTTTTTCGTAACTGGGCAGTCCGGGCAGATTAGAAAAAATCACTTTTTTCAAAAATAAAAATTTTAAACTAGTTTTTTACATTTATATACAAGTGGAAAGCTTTGAATCATTCCATTTCAATCAAAGAGTCAAAAGTTATGAGTTTTTTTTGTTTGCGGGCAGTTATGGATTCTCTACTATTAAAAAAACTTTGAAGTCATTTATTTCACTCAATTTTCAATATTTTTGGAAAAAAATAAAATCCTAGGATTGAGATTGATTGTTACAACATTACAACCATTGGGATTGGCAATTTTTAATTCCACAATTAAATTCTTAACGATTTAGTGTTATGAATCATTCTCTACTTCTCTCTACTTACTATTTTTTTCCTATATGTTGTACAATTCCAAATGATGTGAAATTTTTTGAGCATATCCCCATCTTGTTTAGGAAACTGAATTAAAAGAAGCACCACCATTTTCAACATTTTTTCTTTGAGAAGTGAGCATGTGAAGTGCAGCTGCCCGGTTTTTTGCAGGATTGAAAAAATGGTTTTGGTGAATTTGAATGCTTATATCTTTTGATCCACATGGTGGAATTTTTTGAAATTTTTACCACATGTTTTTTAGACATTATACTACGAGATCCTGCGGTTACATATGTCAAAAATTGTTTTTTTCAAGAAAATTGGTAGTTGTACTAGAAATGGCAGTTTTGGAGCATTTTTGGTGAATACATAGTCATGGAACTTTAGGGGTTAAAAAGAAATACAAATTACAAATCACAAAACCACAGATGTTGTGCAACCCTAGTAATTATTAGCTAAGTTACTCACCAATGGGGTCACTTTCCAAGTGTCTAATAAATTTAACTAATATCCTTCTCATACATAACTGGTTATTCATTTTTTTATTACAATTTTTGGTCTTTATGATCCAAGGGCGTAAGATGCAAAGTGAAAAGAGAGGAGGTTATGAATTGGGACTTGTAATCATGGTGATGGTGCCAAGTTGCCAATGGCGTAAAGCTATAGGAGTCTTGACAAGTCAACAACCAATTATGTTCGAAAACTTACAGGAACAAGTACAAATGAGGGTGTAAAATGCAAAGTGAAAAGAGAGGAGGTTATGAATTGGAACCTGTAATCGTAGTGATGGTGCCAAGTTGCCAATGGCGTAAAGCTATAGTAGTCTTGACAAGTCAACAACCAATTATGTTCAAAAACTTACAGTAACAAGTACAAATGTGGGTGTAAGATGCAAAGTGAAAAGACAAGAGGTTATGAAGTGGAACTTGTAATCATGGTGATGGTGCCAAGTTGCCAATGGCGTAAAGCTATAGTAGTTTTGACAAGTCAACAACCAATTATGTTCAAAAACTTACAGTAACAAGTACAAATGACATTAGCAAATATCTATATTTGAACTACTATCTGTTTTAATGGATATCTTTTCTTGAAAATTCAACAATTGAAGTACTTTGGTTGAATGAGAAGTTATTTAGACAAAACATCACCAAAAAGTACTCTTATCATCATTCAAGATATGGACCTTCAAAGTAGTACTATTATTTTCAGTTAAATTAGTGCAACAAAAAGAATTGCTTAACCTTGTCTCCCAACAACTTAAAAGGGTGAGTAGAAGAGTTTTCAAACCTCTGGGATCAAATGAATCACTCATCCTATAAATCTTTCAAAGATTCAAAAGGACCATACTCAAGTTGTATGAAGATTAGTCCCAGTAGGAAAATGCTTGTATATGAGCATGGAGTGTAGAGCTTAGAGCATAGAGCTTAGATTTGGTGAGCCTAAAACTTATCTTAGAAATTATTATTTAGAACATCCGTATCACCTTAAAAGGTGTATAAATAGGTGTAAGTAAGTATCCTATAACCATTGAAGGTACTTGGTAACATAATGCAACTTACAGATAATGTTGCATGTCTATAACATTAGGTATCTTATATTAACCATTGATCCTACATTCTAATTCCAAAATGGGCCAATAGCTTTGATAAAAACAACAACAATACTTCGAGTAACTCTAGCATCATTCATTGCGTTTGCTCATCTTTCATGGTAACTGAAGGTCTATTCCACAGTTACGTCTGAGGAGTTGTCGTCCTCATCCATGTCCTCCGGGTGGACCTCGACAGGTGCTCTCCCAATATGCACCTTGAACTGCGAAAACCTGATCAAGCTGAAGATGAGGATGTCGCCCACCTTGATGTGGTTGTCCTGCAAGAAAGTTTTCCACCCGCCGGCCCCATACGCAAAGGCTCGAGCATTGGACCGTTTGTAAGAACGCACCGTAAGCTTGATGGGCCATGTCCGCTCGCTGTCCTCGATCCCAAAAGTGACCTCGATACCGAGCTTCTTGCTATGCTGCCTGAGGAAATGGATTGGCAACTCCTGTACAAACAGTCCGTCTTCTGTTACTCATCTTGATTGGAAGCAACTGGAGATACGATCAAGCATTGCAAGAGAATAGTGAAGGCTTGGGAAACTCTCCATCACGTGCAGACTCCTGTCCAACCGTCCGGCATGTGCAAACCTGTTTGATCAACTGAAGCTTCTAGCCAGTGGAGCATCATACATACGTCGTGCATTCTAAGCCAAAAAAAATTAAGTAGTTTCAGATTACACGTTACGTTCTCCTGAAACTAAAGAGCTGCCCAACATCTGCTTGCAAAACATACCAGAGAGTAGGCAAATGGCCCTTGCACCACCTCGGTGGCCATGGACTTGGAGACGATCTTGTAAAAGAAAATGGTGTCCGTCAACTCCAGTTGAACCACCTTGTTAAACATTCTCGTGTCAAACTCTTGGCGGGACTCTTGGGCACTCGTCTGCTGGGTGGATATGGATGATGCCATCTGACTTCACTTATGGAGCTGCAGGCTTTTCTTCGCAGTTGCTCGATGCAACCAAAACAACAACTAACTTAGATTGTAGCACGTCGACCTAGACAGGTTTTCTCCTACCTGCCAATTCAGCACATCAGAAACGAGTAATTAGGTCCTTTTCAAGGACTCTCAACGATCAACCCACCCATTTCAAGGCCACGCACGCAAAGTTTCAAAAGTGTTTTTTTCCTGTGCACCATGAACTAACTTACATGAATGCAAGTTCAAGAAATCATGATAGAAATCAGTTGGCTGCTCAAAGCAGGCCAGCAGGGAGACATATCCGGAACAAAAATGATCAAAACACTGACTCACAACCTTGACTTCACCGCACTTTTCAGGAGGGTCTCGAGAATAGTTTCAGGACCCGAGAAGAACGCCAAACGGGAGTGCAACATGGAATGTCTCACTCTGCATTTCTCCGCAACATAAATGACGCTCTTAAAGTGCTCTATTTTGTGGACTGTAATTTCGGGGAATCGTTCAGCATAACCATCAAGTCACTGCTGAAAAAGAAAGACAACTCATGCAACAACATGGACTAAGGACTCGAGATGACAAGAGGAAAAATGAGAATGCCACATGGAATGGTGCTCTGTGCACTTCTACGTAACACAAAGGAAGCTCTGAAGGTGCTCTCATCGGTTGACTACAAACTCAAGAAATCCATCAGCATAAAGATCGAGCACGTATCTGCTGAAACCTGTAGAAACACATAGTTTCAACAACACGCCAGATGTTCTAAAAAACTCACTCACATCGCTGTGCAAGCGAACTTACCCACACCCAGGCATGCACACCTCCACAACTCCCTCTGCAGTTCTGAAACAAAGCGGCGACAGGAATTGAATCTGCTCGACTAGCTCACACAGAAGAGCACTCAAGAGAGCGAGCATGAACTGAAGTTTGGAAACACAGAGAGATGAACGATGGCTTGCTTTTACCAGCAACTTCGCAGCATTCCTTGTGGAAAACAGGTTGGGATGAACGCTACTTGATGTGGATGGCGTAACAGGGAAGACGTACTGTGGTTATTGCAGACTTGAAAGGAAATTCGAAGCGCACGACCCGTCTCCTCAAAATCAGGCCCATACCGCTTGTCAGCCTTGTCGCAGTACGTTATTGAAGGCGACATGAAGCCGTCCTGCTGCGCGACGGTGAAGGCGACATGACACCGTCCTGTTTTGTTTCTCAAGCAAGCTTTTCCAACGAAAATCTGTTGAAAACCCAGAAAAAAAAAATTATTTCACCATCAAGATGCTGAGATTTGGTTATTGATTGAGATGGAAGGGGATGAGGATATGGAGGTTTTTGCTAAATTATAACAAGAAGATTAAGAAGATCATTGGAGAGTGTAAGAAGATGGGAAAGTGTAAAGTCCCATTCCCAGTCCAACATTCGAAACTCGTAACGTTGATCATTTTGCCTCCTGGCCTACTCTGAAACCCTCAATTGATATAAAGGAGACTCTCATTATCCAATTCGAGTCATTCAATTTGACTATTTCGCTGCTATGATGTCCACCAAGAGCTTGAGCACACGAAGAGACACGCGACTGGAGATGAGAGAGGCAGCAAAAGAGTGAGAAGACGAAGAAATACAGTACAGTAGGGAGAATTGGACCCGAGGATTCATCAAAACTCCAATTCCTAATTTTTTTTATTCGTAACTCATTTGTCCTGACTTCGAAAATTCACGTAAATCACAAAATTGATTTTACATTTTCTCTTTTGTTGATTTTATAATTTCTCTCTTTTATGTTTAATTTCTCTCTTGCGTTCTTTCGTACATCTGGACCTCCTTTACTTCCCAACAAGAACATACGAAAATTTTGCCAGTCTAATAATAGTAACTAGGTACAAGAGCAACAGTGGCGGTTCGGGACGTACCCACCTTATCTAATTGTGAACCAGTTTCATCTTTTGCAACGGGGCCATGAGCTTGCTCCCATTTGGCCCGCAATGGGCTTACTTACCTTAGTTTTTAGTTTCCATGACAAGAGGTGGAAACAAGCGAGTTACATATGAATCAAGTAGCTACACTGTAAGATGCTATGACCGTGTAGCAACGCCTCGCTTTTCAAATGTCCACAGGGTAGCTTCAGTTGATGCAAAGCCTCCTCCCCTTAGCCAACAAACGAGTCTGCTCCAACAAATGGCACTTACAAGCAACCTTCCTTTTAAAGGACCGATTGAACTGGGAGCTCAATATCTAAAAACTAATCAATCCATATGTGTAGGCATTTAAGAACATGCCCTCACCATGTGAACTGCGATCACAAGCGAGTCTCACCATGTGAACTGAGAAGCTCCCCCCGCTCAATCAATCACGTTCTGGTTTTATCCTTTTGAGGAATGCAAAGCTTGTCTGCAACGCTGTGCACAACAGCTTGAACCTCTTCTTTGATGCGCTGCCCAATGTTGGGCGCTCGCACCTCACTCTCTGCTGTAAGAGAGTTCAAATACGCGCGCCCCTTCTCCTCCTCAGACTGCATTACAGTTACGAAGAAAAATCAGTCTCCTGTAACAACACCCAAGGGACCAAATAGTCCTGGTTCTTAAAGCAAGCGACAGAATTGATCATATTGTGAAATATATAATCCAAAAGGGTTTCGTTTTTATACCACCAGAATCATTAAAGAACATTGCATGAATTGTCTCAGTGGCGAGCCTGCGTTACAGGGACAGAGCCTCTTATAGAGTAACTTAACTGCTAGTTTCTTGAAAGACATGTATGCCACAAAGTAAGAAATTGAGAGAGGAGATGCCAATCGCACCTGCTCACGTTTATGGTGATGATCCATCACAGCTGATATAACCTCACTTATAGCCCTGGATTGCAGCAAAACCAGAACGATTTCTGTGCATATGCTCTTCCTGTGGACACATACACAAAACAACCGAACACCAAGACCACGTTTCCAATCATCACATCCCCCAAGCGTAACAAAACCTAATAGAGGGGCATCACATCAATGACAAGACGAACCCTGAACCCTAATTACACGCTCCAGGTTAGAACCATGGTCGGGTGATGATAATGCAACATGAAATCAAGAAAAAAAAGTTACTCTTCCAGAGCTTCGAATTCTGAATCATCAAAGCTCCTCGCAAATTCAATAAACAGAAAAAGAATCTCCGTGTCCATCGATAATGCAAGAGAAAGTAGAAATGTATGCAAACGCTCAACAAATCTATTCTTGCCCACACGGATTTACCAAGAGTACCAGAAAATTGTAAATCCCTACAAGATTGCAAATCCCAAACCCTGAAAAGACGTGAATACATACCTCGATGCGCTTTCAGAATTTGGAAAGATGTCGTACTGGGCTTCGAGCTTGAACTAAATTTTTTTCTCACAATCTCGAAAGGCAAGCACTTCACTTGGAAATGCTCCGTTCCCAGTGGGTCTTTTTTTTTTGGGAGCAGCCATCACATGGCCGGGGTGAACTGACCCCCGCTCGGCCACGGTTTAGGAGCCAGAATCGGCAACAGCATCAAATCCTAAACCCTAAGAAAACAGAATTGGACTGGACGAACACCCCAAGTAAGGCGAACAACAGGTGAAAATCAGATATTTTTGCTATTGGCGGCCCCCGGGGGACTTCTCCTTTGCAAGAAGACATCTTGTAGAGCTGAAAACTTTCACAGCTACTGAGTAGCAAAGTCCTGTCAAAGAAGCGTTCAATGCCGAGCAGGGATCAGTTGGTCCGCCCAGGCCCGCGAACATGAAGGGCTGCTCTGCTTCTTCTTCTTGCCTTGAATCCCCTGCTCCTTGTTTGCTGCGTCCATTAGTTTTCTGGGATTCTCATCGCAAGGAATCGCTGGTTCTACACACTCTCTGAACGTTTGTTGCAAAGGGCGAGTACACTTTCATTTGGGGATGATTCTTGGGGATGCGTAATTTGGACTAGGGTTCGGGATCTGGACAGATTCTTGGGATCCAGATTGCTTTCCGTTTTGAAATTGTGAATCGAATGCACGCTTGGAGCTTGGAGCTTCTTGTGGCCAAACCTAGAATATTTACGCAGGGTTGGTGATGATAGCGCGAGGAGCTTTGTGGTTTGCGCGGATCACGTGCACTTTCCTCTGTTTGTAGTTAGTTGCTCATTCAATTTGGTCCCGAATTCTCGCCACTGGGTTGCAGGGGGGAGAAATTTCTCTGTTGCAAGGACGAGCTGTAACTGTCCGTGCTGCGTGCAGTGCCCCCTCGTTCACCGTAGTAGTAGAAGCTGTAGGTGTAGTAGTACTGCAGGTTTTTGTGTGATCTCTGTTGCTCCTTTTGAGGATTTGATTCGTACTGTGGTGGCTTGTAAATTGGGCAAGCGTCTGGGGCAGTGATCTTGTGTGGGATGCTGTTTGTAGCTAAAATTTAAGTGCGTGAGAGTAGAGAGGTTGCTTTGGGGATAAGGCGTGTTGAAGTCTTAGAAATTTGTGCCTTAGAATATTTTAGACTGTGTGGTGTAGGAAAGTGTTAGAAGAAGACAGGCGTCTCGTATCTCAGATAGGGTAAAAGTAGAAGGGGGGTTCCATTTGGTGCTTGAAATCTGTCTGCGTATGTTGCTCTCTTAGGATTGCGCTAGAGTAGCAATTCAAACTCAGGTGAAGCTTTCCTCTTCACACTCTGTTTTCTAGCAAATTCATGGCAGAAACAATTGTTATTACACGGTCAAAAACGACTCTGCCATCACCTTTGCTTGCGTTACATTTGAATAATGTGCTGGAAACAGCCAAGTCGGTGCCATATGCTGATTCCAGTCATATTTACCCAATACGAGGTATCGTCATATGTCAGAATAGGGGTGTGACAAGTTGATTGACTGGGGTTGTATGCTAATCAATGGGTGGATCTTGAATTCTTGCCTCAGCAGATGATTGATCCTGTGGACGGAGCTGCTCCTCGTGAAGCTGAAGTGGAGGTTTGCCGTCCTTGGGCAGCTTGTCTTGCTTCATTTGGCTGTCGGAAGCGTAAGGTATGCGGTTTTATTTGTGGACTTAAATTATTGTGTGTTAGGGCTTTAAGGATTTGGAGTTCGTAGCAGATTTCTCACTCCCTTAATTTTCTTCTCAATTTGATGTGTCTCTCTTCACAGGTCCATTCCGGCGTTAGTGTTTGTGAGTTCTTCTTAGTAACAGTCAATGAGTGGTCTCTGTAATGCAGGCAGGTAGTGATGGGATTGCCAGCTCAATTGGTGTTGCGGGATTTAGATTGTAGACAACCATTTCAGTTTGTGAGAGAACAGAGAAGCTTTTTGTTGGTGCGTGGTGCTCAGGTGAGTAAATTAAGCACTTGGATGACTTGTGACATGGATTACTGTCGTCATGTTGGCAACAAATGTGTCGAAATGTGGGTTTTCCTTTACAGCAATGTTTGATAAAGACGTAGTCACATTTTTCCAAACATAACCGGATATGAACATGGTTCGCCAAACCCTAAGCCCCGGTATTGATTGGGAGAGTGAGCTTTGAAGGGTACGAAGTTGCTCATTGACAGAGTGTTGACATTTGTGTACCCAGGATGTCTGTGCAATCACAGGCTTCAGGTCTCCATGGCCACTCTACCCTTCTTTATCCTTGCCCTTGTCCTCTCCCATACGAAGGAGTAGACGCTCATCACTTTCATCAGTTTGGAGGAGACCACCTTCGAATTCCAAGAAAGTGGAGGCATATTGTGCAAGTTGGTGGCAATGGTATGCCCATGGAAAGTGCAAGAACCACGATTGAAGCAATTGGTAATTTGAAGAATCGACTAGAACAAGGCTTGGCCATCAACTCGGATATGTATGTTTAAGTTTTGAGACGGTGCTTGAAGGAGAAAAACGTTCAAGCTAATTTGGCGAAGCAGGTTCACGACTACATCAACCAGAGTGGAATGGAGCAGAATACACATGTGGCAAACGACCTAGTAAGCTTGTATATTAAGTGTGGAGACTTGGAGGCTGCACGTGGAGTGTTTGATAAACTTGTGAAGAAGAACGTGTTTAGTTGGAACATCTTGATTGGAGGTTATGCAAAGCACAAGCGTGTCGAAAAAGTAATGGAACTTTTCAATCAAATGTGCCAAAAAGGGGTCCAACCAGATGCATTTACTTTCTCGAGCATCCTGAAGGCTTACGCCAATCCATCAGCTTTGCAGTGGGGCAAAGAAGTTCATGCGTGAGTATGACATGCTGGGCTTGAATCAGATGTGCTTGTGGGCAATACGCTTCTTCACATGTATGCAAATTGTGGCAGTATCGATGATGCCCGAGTAGTTTTTGGACGAATGGAGAAGCACGACGTGATCTCATGGAACGTGATGATTGGAGGACTTGCGCAACATGGCTATGCGCACGAAGCATATGAATTGTTTCTTCAAATGCAACTGGAAGGCTTTCAACCAAACGCAATCACTTATATGAGTATCCTGAATACATGTGCAAGCGCAGGGGCTTTGGAGTGGGTGAAGGAGGTCCACAGGCATGCCCATGAAGCCGGATTGGAGTCCGATATTCGTGTGGGCAGCGCATTGATGCACATGTATGCAAAGTGTGGCAGTATCAATGATGCGCGCCCGGCTTTTGAGAAGATGGAGGAGCGGGACGTGATTATTTGGAGCGTGATGATTGGCGGACTTGCAGAGCATGGCCATGGGCAGGAAGCATATGAATTGTTTCTCCAAATGAAACGGGAGGGTCTCAAACCAAATGCAATCACTTATATGAGTATCCTGAATGCAGGTGCAAGCACAGGGGCTTTGGAGTGGGTGAAGGAGGTCCACAGGCATGCCTATGAAGCCAGATTCGAGTCCGATGTTCGTGTGGGCAGCACATGTATGCAAAGTGTGGCAGTATCGATGATGCGCACCTGGCTTTTGACAAGATGGAGGAACGGGATGTGATTACTTGGAGCGTGATGATAGGTGGACTTGAAGAGCATGGATGTGGGCATGAAGCCCTAAAAGTCTTTAGATCTATGATTGCTGACGGTGTGAAGCCCAATGAGATCTCATTCGTTGCAGTGTTGTCAGCTTGTAGTCATTCAGGCCTTGTGGATGAGGGCTGTAGACTTTTCCTGGCTGTGACACAAGACTATGGCATCGAACCTACTGTGGAGCTTTGTACCTGCATGGTGGATGTTCTTGGTCGAGCAGGACACTTGGAGGAAGCAAAACTCTTGATTGACAACATGGCGGTGGAACCAGATGGTGCAACTTGGGGAGCCTTGCTTGGTGCTTGTAGAACGTACAGTAATGTGGAGTTGGGCAAACTTGCCGCTAATGAGCTTCTCAAGTTGGAACCGAAGGATGCTTCTGCTTACGTGCTTCTCTCGAATATCTATGCTGCAGCTGGCAAGTGGGAGGAGGTGTTGTGGGTGCGCACTCTGATGCAGGAGAGAGGCATACGCAAGGAGCCAGGGCGTAGCTGGATTGAAGTTGATAACAAGGTCCATGACTTCGTTGTAGGGGATACTTCTCACTCAGAAACGAAGGAGATCTATGCTGAGCTGAGGAGATTGAGTGAAACAATTAAGGCCGAAGGCTACATTCCTGATACCCGGCTAGTGTTAGTGCGGAACATTGATGAGGAGGAGAAAGAACTTGCTCTTTGCTCTCATAGTAAGAAGTTGGCTATTGCTTATGGTCTCATGCGGACACCCCTTGGAGAGCCAATTCAGGTGTTCAAGAACCTTCGAGTGTGTACAGATTGCCACACAGCAACCAAGTTTATCTCAAAGGCGATTGAACGAGAGATTGTTGTGAGGGATGCTAATCGCTTTCACCACTTCCAAAATGGTGTGTGTTCTTGTGGTGATTATTGGTGACTTGGTTGGCAATCTTGACCAATTGTTGGCTATCTTCTTTTTTGAATCTCTTGACCACAATTATAATTTGAAAATTTTCATTGTCATTTGTCATCATGCACAAATATAGTTATCATGTTGATCATTGATTGTAAACAATTGCATTGGTAGGAAATGACTTGAGGAAGGTATTTATAGAAGTTGTTATTTGTGCATTTTCTTCACCTTTGCTTTTTTTGAAGAATACGAAGTTTAAGGATGGAAAATTGACTAGTGGACCACCATACAATAATTATCCATCCAACAAAATCAAAAGATACTTTTTTGAGGCTTCAAAAGGAAGTCTCAAACAAGTATTGTAATGTTCTTCAATTTGTCCATGCGAGCAATTAATATTTTTCAATAGCAAATTCATTCTCTGAATGCAATTGTTGTGCTTTTAATTAGATAACTTGATTTTTGGTCATTGCCTTGGTGTGAACTTTTGAAGTTATTGTTGTTGCCAAATAATTATACACTATGTGAAACCCATGTTTTAAATAACAAGTCTTGATTTTTTAAAATAGATTCGAGAGAATGTCAATGTTGACAATCTTGTTTTTTTTTTCAATATAAACATCCAAAGTAGCATCAATGTTGACATCAAATTGTAGGTTGTGAACATTGACATTATCTATGATCTGTCTAGAAAAATTGTGATCACCTAAAACACAAGTTTTTTTTTATAGTAATAGTCTATAAGATGTATATTCTTGCTCTAAATTTAGAAAAAATAAATAGTTTCCAACCTGAGATTTAATTTTATTGTATTTTAGGTTAGTTTAAGATTGTTGTTTTTCCTTTATTTCTTGTTTTCTTGTATTTTGTGGCTTTGATTGTCTTTATTGTTTTAGGTACCCCATTTGCACTCAATTTTTGAAGTGTCTTATTGAGAAATTTTTTATGTATTTTAGGCTCTTTAATTTTGGCAAGTAATCCACTTTCAAGAATTAAGTGACAAATAAGTATATCTATATCCTATTAACCCCTAAAATCCCATTGTTCCCTTGATGAACAAGCTAGATTTTGGATAGGTTCCCATAACTCAATTTTTCATTGAACTTTTGAAATTTTCTCATAAGATAGAAAAATGTGATTAGCTTTGTGGGAATATAATTTTTTTATTACAATTGGTGTTTGGGTGTAATAGTTATACTACAAAGCCTAAAATTGAATTTGGTCAACTATACAAAAAAATCAAAAAAAAAAATTCTAAAAAATTCTAAAAAATTAATTTTTTTGTAAAGCTTTTATTCATCTCATTTGATATAGGATTCATTTTTGAATGCAATCTTCACAATTTTTCAAAAGAAATTGTTGAATAGGATTAAGTTTGTTTACTAAAACAATCTCACCGTCAAGATTATTGCCATGTTTTAATCTCATCTTAGAGTTATTAATGATTTACTTCTTTTCAATCTTAAACCTACTTCTACTTAACAATTTTTAAAGAATAAGAATCAAGTATTTTCATTTGTGAAATTTTTTCCAAGATCTCAACTCAATTCTTTAATACAAGATTTTCTTAATTCAAAGTTTGTAATTTAAAATTTTTCTACAAATGGTAGTTAAAGCCATCTAGATTTGCAAATGAGAGTTTAGATTATTTTTTTCAACTTTGAATACTTATAACTTGCAATCTATATGGTTAAACCTTATAAAAAATTTATCACATGATCTTAGACAAGTTTAGTACAAGATCCTATGATTAGATTCTTAAAAAATGTTTTCATTTAATTATTTTTGGGCAAACACAACAAACTTAGCAGTTTGGGGTGGTTTTTGGCACAAAATTGGCCTTGGGACTCTAAGGGTTTAGGTACTTCAACATAGCCGCACTCCGTTCTGCTCAATTGCTTAAGTGGTCGGAAATGGGTTACCTTCCTTACAGTTCGAGCTTTTTATGTTTGAAGAATGTTTGAAACCAATTCCTGCAGGCATAATAAACACCGCATTTGCGTACAAGGGAGCTCTTTGAGACGCACCTAAGACAATATTCACCAGAAGTTCTAAAGTAACAGAAATACACTTCACACTATCATAGTCTGGGTAAGAAAGTTAAGGAAAAGTATTCTGAACGGTTATTTATGCATCAAAAACAGGGCGTTGGTACCCAGAGGAATAGTGCTCAAAACGACTATGATACAGAGGCCCTTGTTCAAATCAAACTCTCACACAGCAAGCACCAGTATGCCAAACTAGTGAGTACCACTCTGAGTGCATATACCGTTCTATTAAGTGTACCTACTTGATCAGTGACCGTCGTAGATATTATACTCACTTCGCCAGACATTCCTAGACATTGGACGCCATAGACGCATCTAGAGCGGAGGCAGTACTAGCACCCTCTACCTACCAGTTCCCAGTCTTCTCCTCGTCGTCGATCATTTCGAAGGCGTCGCCCGTTGCTGACAATTCGGATGGACGTTCAGAGGGGTCAATGCTAGCAGAAGCCCTGACACTTCCTCGTAATTTTGCAGTTTTAGCTGAAACAGGCTCCACCACCTCTGTTGAGAGGTTGACCAGTTCTGTATCTGATTCTTGCTCCAAAGCAGTCACCTCATTTGTAGAGTTATCTGGAACCTCAAAATGACATTTCTTCAGCTGTTCTCCCAAACTCTTCACTCGCAGTTTCAGTTCGTGTATTTCCTTCTCCTGCATCAGGATGATCTGCAAGCCATAACAAATCATAAGACAAGTACAAACTTGGTCCATCAAATTTCACAAAAACGAAAAAGCACTGTCTGCTGCAAACCTTAAATATAACCTTTCTACTCCTCACTTTGTTCAAGGGAAGAGACTAAACAATGGTTCAATAATTGTAGGAGCATATGGTATCCAACAAAATGAGACATGTCTAACAAGCAACGGCAGCATGTTTGAGCCCATCAGTCTACGGAACTACTTTCTTATGTTTTGCATAAATGTGACTTATATTTACATGACAGGAGACATTCTAAGATTGTCAAGTACAATTTTTCAATTTTTCAATCAGAGAGGATTATACTAAGGATTGCAATGAGGGTTATATGAAAAAACATAAATGAAATAATACATTTCTATTTGGGGTAGAGAAACTTGCGATAAGCCGCTTGTTTTAATTCGTTCCGTGCTTAAAAATTTGAAATAGACGCGTGCAATCTTACTTCTCTTCTCACTACTTCAAGGTTTGTCAAAGGCATCTCGCGTTTGGTCACAGGGGAAGAGATTTCTTCCAGCTCTGGCTTCGAGTCCTGTTTCCAGTCTGATTGACTTGTAAAAACCAGCACCAGTAGGACCAGAACAAGGGCCATAGGACGTGACATAATGAACTCCCTGCAAAATAGACTCCCTGCACGAAGATAGACGTTAAAAGGTGAAATACGTTCAATTGCTCTTCTTTCCTGGATCAGCCTATTTATAACCCAATCGCAAGTGTAACGCAGGAGTAAACAAATACGGGCTCTCATACCTCAATAAGATACAATAAAACACTTCCGAAAAGTTCGCGACTTCCTGTGACATGCACGCAGACCCTCCAACAGAACGCTTCACATATGATCTATAATGTCCACACAGATTCAAAGTCCATAATTCTCCACTGCATGTTTACGATCAATTCTTCCCATCAATAACATACGCTCCACTTCCAGATCACTGCCTCGTCCTTGCTCGCCGTACCCAAATACACTCAATCAAGAATAATCAAGAAGGCCTGCAAGCGCAATCCAGTATTTTAAGTTTACAGACCATAAAAAGCTACGCCTCGATGGCTATTACAGAAAAAGCGCAGCACTGAACTCCCGGAAGTCAGTGGCCTTCTCTTACATAAAAATCCACCTCAATCGAACTGGAAGAGATTGGACTCCGCAATCAATGGAAGGACATCACAACCAACTTACATGCACCATACCTCGACGACAGCGGTACACAATACGGGACAACCTACTACCAGGCTCTTCCTCCTAGCGCCAAGGAGAAAGTAGAGGGAAGTAAGCCAACTTCAGATGACCAATTTTTATCACCGACTCTCTGCAGCTACCAGGATTGAAGAGAATACAGAAATAGCCACTATCCTCCTGAATCCTTTCATTTCGTTGCCGTCGTGCTACACTCGAACCATCACGGCTAACATCCGAGAACAGATCTTGGAAACCCTAACCAAACAGAACAGAGAGAGGATGACTATTTCCAGATGCGTTACTAGAACACTGACGACACAAGACCTTTGTAGACAAAGAATCGTACAATAGGACGCGCTTGATCCCTTACAGAAGCCACGGTAATCCTTCAGCGCGCACTACAGGGAGCATTGAAGCTTCAACGACCAACACGTACGGTTCACCAAGCCCATGCCATTCTGATTTTGATTTCAAATGTACGTAAAATTGGCGCAGATTGAGCAATCCGCCAGACACAAGCCAGAAGTTCAAAATCAATACGCAAATAGGCGAGCCACCTACTAACAAACAGTCGTTGCGACAAACTAAGTATCAAAAATTATTCGTCACACACGGAACAGCGTGTGTCCTCGATTCTAAGAACCCTAACGCAACCCTAAGAGTTAATCGATAGAAGCCGAACAAACCAAAAAGGGACGAGGAAAGAAATGTTCCGATTCCGCTTCGAGTGCAGCATCAGAAGCTCCCTCACAGCACATCCATTTCCCGGAAAGACAGAAAATACAGCCAAAAATTCATCCACGACAAATTCACTTTAAAATCCTCGAGAGTCGACCGTATCCTACAATACTTCACTCGCAAAGGTTCAGTTGCGCAGACCTAAATAAATCAAACGACCAAGCCAGCGGATGGGAAATCGAGAAGGAGGCCATTAGAAAGCTTACCTGGAGAAGAAGTGGAATCCCTCCCTCGATAGAAAACCGATTGGCATCGGATATTCTTCAAAGCTCGGAATTCTTCAAGGATTATCGCGTTGATGTCTTTAAGCGTTTCCGAAACAAGCTGAAATCTGTGAAACTTGTGAGTCGGTGGAAGAGATTGCTGACGATTGAGCGCCGCTCTGTAGCAAAGAAGCTGCGCTATCGAGAGCGCGCAGGAACACAAGGTGATGACGCAATTCAATAGCGTATAGTACATGTCAATCATACAGTACATTTCAACCGTATAGTACATTTCGAGCATAGCCATACGTCAATAGCACTTCAGATTTTATCGAATTGTACTCCCCTCTAAAGCTCAAATCAAGTAGAATCTCTGTTCTACTAAAAACCTCCGTTTCTTGATTTTGATCATTTGGTAAGGTTTTTTTTTGTGTTGAACGACATCACAAGGCAAGCGAAACAATGTGGGAGCATAGATCTAGATTTGTCAGTTTGGTTTTGCCCATTTAAAGCTTATTGTATGAATTGCTCCTTCAAACACTAGTATTGACAATGTGTTTATTGACAATGTGACCACTTCATTACTATGAAAATTTGATTATAAAGTCAATTAGGTTTTTTTATTGTAAATATTTAGGTTAGGGAACATGTTTCTAAAATCTTAGTATTGCCACCATCCTTTAAATAATTTAAAATGATAAAACCAATAGCATTTACAAACTATACTCAAAAATTATACTTTGCATATGGATTTTGGATGTCTCAATGAAAGCACCTAAAGTAAATGTTTTGCATAAATCTAAGGGATGGGTTTACTGTTCTTTAAATGCATGTACTGCTAGCATTAATGCTAAAAATATAGTTAATTTCTTAAAGAGAAGATTTTGGGAGGTTTTTAATGGAATAGAGGGAGAATTTGTTTTCCAAATTGTTGTCTACAAATTTTACAAATTTAGGATATGCTTCATAGTTCACTTGATTATTCAAGAAATTGACTCATGATGAAGATATTTAGTATCATCCTTAGAATTGATTACAAAAAATTTAATCTTACCTTTGATGTTTATATCATATAAAATTCTCAATAGTCAATAGTATAATAGGTCTTAAGAAAAAATTGAAAACCAAAAATCTTAAACATTTCTAAAATTCAAGATGTAACCATTGTTGGGGTGGATAAGTTTGTTAACAGGTGATCCCAACTTTTGTCCAATGGACAAAATAGAATTGTTTAAGAAGAAAGGAGTTGTGAAGGAGCTTCTATGGAACAATAATCAACAATTACAAAGGAACTTTTACAAACATAATCCAACCGGATGTTTAGTTCCTAGTTTGAAGCCAATATGAAACAAACAAAATCTATGAGGGCATGGCAATTTCCCTCCACTTCAAGCCAAACAAAGTAGTGGCCTAAAGGGTTTTTCTTCTACCACCATGTAAGAATCAAAGTAATTTTATTGGCCAAATTAATATTAGCTTTTGTCCACTAGAGCATTTTACACCAAAACAAACATCTACTTGCAGTAGCACCATGTAATCACCCACCAATGAGACATCTTGATCTACATTGCATCATCCCTATCACTTTGGCTTTGTCTCATTAATTTGTACATTTGTGTTTTCAATAGTGTACTATCATTATATATGGTTAGATAAGTTGTCCACATGATCTAAGCCCAAATCCAATAATTCAATCTATTAACATTCAACTTTTGACAAGTATCATGTTTGTTTCCAACATGCTTATAAACAATTATGCATAAATCCTTGAAGAATTCCAAACTTTGAAGAATATTAAAAGCCAATTGGTTTTCTATGAAGGGAGGGATTCAACTTCTTGTATTAATAAACTTCCTAAGTTCTAGCCTCTTTCTTCTTGGTTTTCCCTCAATTTGCAAGGTTGTTTGATTTGTTTAGGTTTGTGCATCAACAATAAATCCTTTTGGTTGAAGAAGGTATGCATGGCTCTTGACGATTTTCAAGTAATTAGATTTGTCATTGGAAGTTTAAAACTTTGCATTATTTGCTTTTCTAAGAACTAAAAATAGTGCAAGGTAATGTTTAGAATGTTGTACTCAAAGAAGTGCAAGAATTTTTGTTTCCTTGTCTTATTTTATTCTATCTAGATTCTATTGATTGATTCTTAGGATTGTGTTAGGGCATTGAATTCTAAGACATTGAACTCCAAGAGTTATATGTTGTGCTTTTGTTGTACAAGAAGCAAACTATTTTTTGATCACCATTCCATTTTGGCATTGGAGCATTAGAAAGGATTTGAAGGCAATGGAAGACCACAAGTTTGTTTGAGTTTCTAAACTATGAGAACGTACTACATTAGCAATCTAACGTGGTTGAGAGAGTGCCTCATTAGAATTTTCTTTTCTTTTTAAATTTATTAATTATTTTATTTCTTTTTGAAAAAAAATATTTTTTGATTCAATTTTAGGTTTCTTTACACTTTTTAGAATTTTTGGATTTTTCTTTCAAAAATTCAAAAAATTTAACCAATAGGATTGATTTACAATATTCTGACAGTATAGGGAATGGGTTGGAGAACAACCCTAAAAAAGGTTTCTCTTACCTTCAAATCCCTTCTAAAGGATGTTTTTTGTTTGCGCAATAAAGAGGAGTAGTAATCAATTATGGCACACTTCCCAACATAGTTGTGGCACATTGTAATTGTCTACAAGTCTCTTGATATTGCCATTAGCCCTTGGTCAATTTTACAACTAGCTTTTAGTCAAAAATAGGAAGATGTACATGACCAAAGTGAGATGAACTCAATCTTCAACTAGAAAATTCATGATAATTTTGTTTTGACAAGTAAAATTTTAAAAAATATAGAAAACCTAAATCCCTTTTAAATCTACTTATGTATATGGAAAAAAAATTCCCTCAATGTACCTATACTTTAGATAAAGTAGAGGTACTTGTTCAATTGCTTAAGTAGTTGGACATGAATTGCCTTCCTTAATAGACATCTAAGCTAAGTTTTTTTTATAGTGTGATAATTTAAAAGTACTAGATTGCATTTACAAGTCTTTTTTATTGAATATATATGTATACTATAAAAATGACTTGAGATCAGTAGTGATTTTTTCAAAAACCATGTGATTTAATTGCTAGGATTTGTTTAATTTGTGAGGGAAAAATTTATATAATATGTAGAGCTGCTATAGGGTCTACAAATTGCATAAGACGATTTTCAACTTGTGTAGAAGACTCCGAGTTCCTGGACTGTGAGAACTTGTTGAAAGCTGCCATAGAGGTGATTTGATGTGGCTAAGAGACTGCCACATCAGACATTAATATTAAATTAATATTATAATATTTTTTTTAATTAAATTTTTTTTAATAACATTTTTTTATTTTTTAATATTTTTTAATTATTATTTAATCTGACAGGTTCACAGACTAGGGAACAGGGCTAAAATGGTCTCTCAGAGCCCTGGAAAATCTTCTTATGCCACAAACTCTTATATGTAAATTAGGCTATGTAAAAACATCATGCAATAGGAGTTTTTTCATTAATAAATTAGCCTTAATAGATAAAATCAATGCAAATTTTTCATTGTAAAATGAATGTAAATGTAGACAACTTACAATATATGAATGATAAAATGGACATAGTCAAGAATATATACAATGAATCTATATCATTACTATACACTTAGCTAAAACTCAAGTACTTCATTTGATTAAACTTTACTTGCTTCACAAAAATTAAACTAAAATTAAAACTACGAGCAAAACATTGTTGTATTAACTACTAAATTTTCATTTTTATAACTTCACTTTTATTTTTTCTATTTTTTTCCTATTTTCTCCATTTTATTCTATATATTAAAATAAAGAAAATTCTATTTTTACTTTGTATACACAACTAGTATGAAAAAAAAAATGTGTTTTAATTCATCTGGATATTTTCTATTTTTCTTTGTATTTCTATTAGGATTGTTATATATTATTCGTAAATGTATATATTTCTTCTTTTCTATCGATTGATATGTAAAATATCCAAGCAAGGTGTATAAGCCCGTGGCTTCTGTAAGGATCAAGCGCATCCTATTGTACGATTCTTTGTCTACAAAGGTCTTGTGTCGTCAGTGTTCTAGTAACGCATCTGGAAATAGTCATCCTCTCTCTGTTCTGTTTGGTTAGGGTTTCCAAGATCTGTTCTCGGATGTTAGCCGTGATGGTTCGAGTGTAGCACGACGGCAACGAAATGAAAGGATTCAGGAGGATAGTGGCTATTTCTGTATTCTCTTCAATCCTGGTAGCTGCAGAGAGTCGGTGATAAAAATTGGTCATCTGAAGTTGGCTTACTTCCCTCTACTTTCTCCTTGGCGCTAGGAGGAAGAGCCTGGTAGTAGGTTGTCCCGTATTGTGTACCGCTGTCGTCGAGGTATGGTGCATGTAAGTTGGTTGTGATGTCCTTCCATTGATTGCGGAGTCCAATCTCTTCCAGTTCGATTGAGGTGGATTTTTGTGTAAGAGAAGGCCACTGACTTCCGGGAGTTCTGTGCTGCGCTTTTTCTGTAATAGCCATCGAGGCTTACCTTTTCATGGTCTGTAAATTCAAAATACTGGATTGCGCTTGTGATTGAAAATGATTTCGCAAAAATGATTTGGACTTCGTAAACCCTAAACCCTTGTGTGTGGGGTGAATCGATTGAAGGAATTCTTGCATAATGGTGTCACTTGAATGCAATGACGTGAGAACTTCTCATCAGCGTGCAAGCGCTTAGAGTTGAGAAGAATTTCTAAGCCATGGAGGTGATAAGAGAGAAGCAAGGGATGCGAGAGTGGTCTCGCGGACAGCGTAAGGCCGGAGAGCGCATCGCGCTGGTGCCAACGATGGGGTACCTTCACGAGGGTCATCTTTCGCTTGTCAGGGAGGCCAAGCGGCATGCTACGAAGGTGGTGGTCTCGGTGTATGTGAATCCTTCCCAATTCGCACCGGGCGAAGACCTCTCCACTTACCCTCGCGACTTCCAAGGCGACCTCCAAAAGCTTGAGGTAGTAGCAGAAATTTAATATCATGTATTTTTATTTTCCAAACTCGTCAATTCAATGGCCATGTGTTCCGTCTCGTCAGGCATCTTAGTCAATATGTAGGAATGTACTTTCATTGGGAGATCGTTCAATAGAACTCATGGAAAGATCACTTCGGGTATAAGAAACAAACTGTCTTGAGATCAAATTTTCTCTTTCAATGTATCATTGCTTACGCAATGGTTCAAAGTGTGAGTTTGTAGACCACTATTGAAGAGTAGTAGACATTACCATCTTTGTTGAAGATTATTGGGCATGGAAATGTAGCTTATTCATGCTTACACCCGACTTGCTTATTGTTGGTCAACCTAGTGTATTAGAAGAGATAAGTTGTTGGGAACAGGGTCATTCTCTAGTAGACGGCATCAGGTTTCAGTATCTCTTGCTAATGCAATGGACGGAGCCCTAATGTTGATCTGTGGTCAGCCCTTTGGCGTGGACGCCATTTTCAACCCGTATGATCTGTACATTCGAGACTCCGAAAAGAAAGTCGTGAGTCCAAAGGATGTGTTGCAACAGGAGGAGAGTGGGCATGAGTCTTGGATCCGTGTGGAGAGGCTGGAGAAGCTTCTGTGTGGGAATGACAGACCCATTTTCTTCCGGGGAGTTGCCACGGTCGTGGCGAAGCTGTTTAACATTGTGGAACCGGATGTGGCGGTTTTTGGAAAGAAAGATTATCAGCAATGGCGCATCATTTGTCGAATGGTAAGAAATCACTGGTAACATCGTTTTTTTGTGGTGTAGTGGAATTTACAGCACTGGCCAGCACGGACGTGCTTGTTGGTTTGCATATAGCCTGCATTCTGTTAGTGTGTACTAGGAAGTGGAGTTCTACAGCTTGATTCTGCAGTATTGCTTAAGAGAAACCATTAATGGTTTGCAGTGAAGTGCAGGTAAGGGACTTGGATTTCGCAGTTGAGATTATTGGTTGCCCACTTTTGCGGGAAGAGGATGGTCTTGCAATGAGTTCTCGAAACGTCCGGCTCTCTCCAGCTGAGCGGCAAGATGTGAGTCCTATCTGCACTCATATGGCGCGTAAGAGGATTTGTCAGATGTTGTCTTGTCTGTGAAAGAATGTTGAGTTAGTTATGCTCATGAATCATTAGGGAGAGTCACGGTTGTGCGCTCCCCTCCTCCCCCATTCCTCCGTGGAGATCTGACCTCCGAAGAGTCCTCCACTCGATGTTTATTCTCAATTGATGTTATAGAGTGGTGTTAGTGAGGTTCTAGAGAATGAATTTAGGTAAACATCTAGACTAGATTCAATTTGCTAACACTACTTTTAACACCAGGTGCAATCACGCGTTTAAAGCTTTTAGCAAATTAGCTATAACCCAATTCATCGAGCATTGGAGAGAAATATCGGGAGACGAAGAAGCTTCAATAGAAGAAAACTTTGCAAATTTGTTCCATAAATTCTACCGTATTCAGTTCCTGAGTACTTGACCATCCATGTGTCCAAAAAGTCACACTTGTGAAGATTCAGGGTCCATGTCATTAAGGTATATTTTGTCAGTAATACAGTTATCATCATGCGAAATCAAAGTTCTCCATGTGAATACAAGAAATTAAGAGACTTGGGGCCAAATGACTGTGGAATCTGAATGCATTAGAGCCTGCCGCCTTACCCCCACTTTTTTTGCCACAAGAATAGGAATAGAGTTCAACAAATGACGTAACCTATTGTGAAATAATCACTCACCGGGTGCGACCTTGGCATTTGCCCTGTGCAGGCTCTTTCGATAAGCCGATCGCTGAGAGAAGTAGATGATGCGGTGAGATCGGGAGAAGTCGATGCAACAGTCTTGGAGCAACGAGTATACGAGGCCATAACTTCGGCAGGAGGGAATGTAGATTATGCGAAGGTGAGAATCTTCTTCATCTTTCTTATCTGTCTACATCATCTGCTTGTATGTTCTTGCTGACTATTGGATTTCAATCACACCCTATTGGACTGAGATTTTCTTGGTGAAAAGTGATCTGCATTTGTGGGAAGCTCTCTTTTTGCATGCATGATTGAAGCCGCAGAAACTTGCTGAGAATAAGTCCTCAGTAGTGTCTCCTTTTAGTCGAAATTAATTGTCTGAGATTTTGACGAATTTTCATAACGTTTGGCTGGCGCCATGACACCTTGGAATTGTGTCCATGATCCCATTTTTTATATGAAAATTAAACGAGAGGAAGGCTGAAGGCTGTCAAGTGAAATTATGACCATGACACTCTGGAATTGTGTCCATGATCCCATTTTTTGTATGAAAATTAAACGAGAGGAAGGCTGAAGGCTGCAAAGTGAAATTATGATGTAGTCATAGATGCACATGGTTGCATACAAGTGGCCAGAGAACCTAGCAGGAACAACTCTTTGTCAGTGCAGTAGGTCATCATTTGAATATAAAAAAGTTGCAATATTTCAATGACTACGGTTGTGAGATCCGCAGTCTCTGGAGGAACATCGAAGCACCAACATGAGGGTCAGAGACAACTTGTCTGAGATTAGAGAAATTCACAGGATGTGGATGCCACTGAGTTGCTTTGTCGTCTCTCGATACAATTGCTGAATACTTGGCTTGATTGTGTGGGCAACAGATAGTAGACCAGCAGACGCTGCAAGAGGTGAAGATTATTGAGTTTCCGGTTGTTTTGGCCGTGGCGGCACGATTTGGTACTGTTCGCCTGCTGGATAATATGGAGCTCCAACCCCCAGCTCCTACTCCGAAGGATCCTACTTCCACCCAACGTAAGAGTGTTCAACCAGCGGACCCTCAACTTGGACATGAGATCGTCTTTTTCTGAGGTGCTTCACCATCAGCTATCTCTCTAATGTGTCATACTTACACTCTTATGTCTATCTAGTGTGAGCCATACCAGTTTGAGTGATTTTAACTGCACCAAGCGTCTTTCCTCCATGTATTCACAAACCAATGGCCTGATGACAACACTATTCATGCTCCCATGCTTGGTACTGTTCTTATTTTGAAACCTTCACGAGCTAGACAGAGGAGCTTGCATCAGATGTGTAGCTTTTGGCATTGACTTTTTGCCCTCTCCTCACTGTTGACTAAATGCAGCCAATTTAAATCGTTGGCCAAGCAGTTTCGTTAGCAGAAGTGAGATATTCTGCTACTTGTGCTCTGATTCAATTTCCGATTCAACTCTCTTGTTCAGCAGTTTTTGCATAGAAGTTTTTGAGAGTTGCTGCTTGAATTTCAGAGCAATATTGTGCAAGTCCAGGAGTTTTTTTACTCCAAACGGGCTACTTTGTATGATGAATGCCTTTCCACTCTTCTAGAATTTTTATGATGCTTTTTCCGTCTTCGCTGCTGTTTATCTGGCTAGCTTGAATTCACTCACACCTTAGGCATTGGAATTACGACTTCGGATAACTTAGACAGTGATATCCACGTCCTCCTTGTGCCGCGCTGACGTGGATCAACCCCAACTTGCTTTTGACCCTACAGATGCGCATGTTGAGAAACGTTTTGCACGAGGCACATAACAGGAGATGGCGGGTGCATGCATTTAACCCCTAAATGCCCAACGCCTTTTCTCAGCTTCTTGGAATTTGCTCTAAGTTGAACTAAAAGCCAAAATTTCGATAAGGTTTATCAATTCTTTTTGGAAAGGTAACCATACAAATTCAAATTAGACATATTAGAGATCACTTAGGGAGAGCCAACACAAGAATATTACTTATGGGTTGATTGTAATGTTTGATCATAAGGTTGTCAAAATTGCAAAAGTGACTTGAAGTCTTTTGATCATCTTTTCACATGTCAAATCTAAAAAGTTGGTCACCAAAAAAATATAAGGTCAAAGGGCTAAACATTCATAACTCCAATAAATTTATGGCTTCTTTGAATCTATTCTACAATTTTTATTGAATGAATTTCTGATGTGGTTTTTCTTCTAAGATCTAGTGTCATTTCTAAGAGCCCTCAACATTATTGAAAGTCAAGATGGCAATGGACATTTTTGCACAAAATCTTGTGTAGAAAAAGCACAATCAATCAATTTCAAAATCAAATTTTTGTTCTTGGGACTAGACTTCAAAATGAAGTGTCAAAAAATATAAACTTCTTAAAATAGCAATTTGTTAGGTTTTATTTAACTTCAAAGTTTTGCAAACATTAGATTTGGGTGCATTGGACATTTAGGAGTTAAGGTGGCTACACCCAAAAGTGCCACTTATTCAAACTATGCCTAGTTATTGTTATTAGCTTGTTCAGATTTTTATGCACTCTTGTTGGCAAGTGAAAGCATATTTCAATGCACTAAAGTATGCGAAATTGGGTACCGTATACAATAGTTATCAACAACCAAAGTCTATTTTTGAAAGCACCATCTACAGTTTGTGAACATGATTCATTTTTGAAATGTATGTGCATTGTAGATGGTGCTTTTAGGAATATGATGCTTTTGGGTGTGCCTACCTTAGTTGGACAACTTTTACACGTCAAAGTTAGGCACATTTCTTTCCCCGACATAATATAGTGCAACTATAGAGAGTTAAGTGTACTGTACAGTTCATTTATATTATAGCAACATTAATGAAATAAAAAATTCAGAACCCCTTTTAGCTTTGTATCTTCGAGAAGAACAAGCCTGTTCAAGTTGGTTTTAGGGCGAAATTTGCTATTCTTTGCACGGGTGACATTACGGTGTACAATTCAAAACCAATTCGATTAGACTTTAGTTCTTCTTTGAAGGTCACTGACTTGTAACTGGAAGAGATATTTGTTTAAAACTTTCTGCATGGGTGGGGAACAGTTCTAGAGCAGAAGCAGAAAGCTTTGCCGTGGACCCACCGACATACGATATTAGTCAACCTACTCCACAAAAATCAGGTCAGATGTTATGGTGTAAGGTAAGAGGTCCGCCTATAATGGACCATCTAAGGGCTGAAACAGGATTTCAGGGAGGTAAAACTTCTAGAAATATTTTTTGGTAAATTTTTCTTGACAGACAAGTAGAATTGACATCTAACCCAAGTCGTTTCATATTTTTCTGAGCTTTTTTGAATTAGTTATCAAATTTTGAAGTTGAAAGGGCATAGGGCTCTAAAATGGTGCCCTAGCTAAAATGTACACTATCAGTACTGCTGAAGGCTATGAAAAAGCAACATGTACAAGTACTATATATTTAAGATAGGGCACCATTTTAGAACCTGCTCCATTAAAGAGCCTGCTTCCTTATCTTTTTTTCAAAACTCACGCATCTGTTTGCGTTTCTTCCTGTCTATTTGTAATTAGGGGCTTTGCAATACCAAAGTTTATTTTTTCCCATTATTATAATCACTACCAATTTAGATAGAAGTGGGATGTCAAGAAATATAAGTATTTTTCCCTTTGGAAATCCACATCCAATTCCATTAACTCAAAAAGGATGTTGTAGACAATTAGTATCTAATGAATGACAAGGCATTCTCTTGTATAGGATAGAAATGCAACTATTCATCCTCAAAATCAGGGGTAGAGATCTTCTATAGTACTTTGACTTCAAATAAGTTTTTTTGTTTTGTGTATTACAAATGATTCCCATAGTTTTAGAAAGGACAATTTCTACAAGGACCCTTCGTGTCCTTCTAGGGTTAAGGTTTGAATAAGAAAAAATATCTTGGATATGATTTGGGTGCTTCTTATATTTTAAGGAAAATGTATAGATTTTTCTGAGGGATACTCAATTAGATTGTAGAAGATGCTTATGAAAAGTTAGGGGAGGCAATTTTCAATTTTCAAGAAATTATTCAGTCTAAAATTAGGCTTGAAGACTTTTTGGTTCCTTTCAGTGTGACAACAAGTCAAAACTACACTTTAACTCCTAAAAGACCAAGGTCATTTTTTGTCAAAAATCTCTCAAAACTGTCATTTCTATTGTGTTCACCTCAGAAAACAAAAAAAAATATTTTTTTAAAGAATCTAATCATAGAATCTTGTACTTAACTTGACTAAGATCACATGGTAAAATTTTCATGAAGTTTGACCACATAGATTGAAAGATATGAGCATTATACATTGAATAAACAAAAAAATTTGAATTGCAGTTTGCAATTTCACATAACTTAGATTTCCATTTGTGAAAAAGTTTGCACTATAGAATTTGAATTTATAATTTTGTATATAAAAGAATTGAGTTGAAAGTCTAGGAAAAAGATCTCACAAAAAAACAACTGGAATACCATTCTTTAAAAAATTGTTATGTAGATTGAAAAAATAAATAAATGGTTAATAGCTCTAAGATGGAATTGAAATACAATAATTCCAAAAATGAGATCGCTCTAATAAGTAAATGGAATCTTGTCCAACAATTCTTTTTTTAAATTGTGAAAATTGCATTTTAGAATGAATCCTATAAGTTATTTTTTTCTAGAAGTTGTTTGGATTGCCTAAAAAACAAGAATGACCATAATTTTCTCATTACTAGTCCAAATAGAATGAATAAATGCTTCACATATACACAAAAATATAGTATTTTTAAGAAAATTATTTAATTTAATTAAGACTTTTTGTAAAAAAAAAATTTCCACCAAATGAAAATTTGGGCTTTTTGTGGTATAATTTTTGCTCCCAGGCACCAATTGACCTTGGGTACCAAATTGAAATAAAAATTATATTCCTACAAAACTAATCAATTCTTTTATCTTATGAGCAAGTTTCAAAAATTTTCACCAAATATTGAAGTTATAGGAATGTGCCAAAAATCCATTTTTTTTCCGAAGGAGACAATGGTCCTTTAGGAATTAAATGTAGTTTCTCCACACTTAGAGAGAGAAATAATTCCAACCACTAGAAATAGTTGACATATACAATGAGTCTCAATTTTATAATTTAGGATCCTACATTGGACTCTAGAAAAATCCATTTTTTTCCTTCTTACTTGTCTTAACCATAAGCATTTTGGAACTTAATTTAAAAGATATTTCAACTCTACAAAAATTAAAAAATCATTTTCAAATCAAAAGTCCACCACGAAGGTCTCTTTTCACTAGGTGTTTTAAAAAATATTATTACTGAGGGTCTTAGAACAAATTTAGATCTACTTTTGGACCAGATTTACATTAAAAACATCACCTCTAATACCAAGTGCAAACGTACCCTTATTAGTTACAGAGTATGATCATATAAGCTTTGACATAAAAAGACTAAAACTTCCCTAGATGAAAGAATTTCCCCTAAACAAAGAACATCGGATGCAAAAGAAAAAAAGAAAAAAAAACAGAAGGCAAGTGGCTTTGAAAAGGGAAACCTCCTAAAAAGAGTCGAAGTATCAGTGCTGTTTTTTTAGTGGATACGGTCCTAGTCTAGTACACTATACCGTAGGAGTCCACTCAGCAGATCCATCTTCCACATATGACTCACGGACGGACGAAAGATTCAGACTGTTCGTCCGCGAACGAGAATATCCTTTTCCGTCCGCTTCTTTCGACGAAGATTCAGGATAACTTTCGATGGGAACGAATGAGAACGAGTTCCCTAAAGCTCTCTAACACCTGGGACGGGCCACACAAAGCTTATCGATACTGCAGCGAGACTGACATCCCATTCGAACCGTGGATCGGATGGCGATCTGACGGAATTTACCGAGTTCATTATACGCCCTCGATTGACCTTTTCATCGCAACGGTGGATAAGGATTTCCTGCTGTGAAGAGGACATAGGAGGGGAAAATTACCGTCCGATCGAAGATCCAACGGCGCAGGGGATCTGAGTCGGGGTACACTCTTCTTCCGAGCGTTCCCCTCATCCTCTTTGTTTTTTCGAGTATTCTAGGGAGTTGATAGAATTGCAGAAATTTGTCGACATTGAATTTGTTGCGGTTTGCGGGATTGTGGAAGAACAGGAGTTTTCAATCAGGCTGAGGGCAGGATGGCTTCCAGTTGCATCCGCCAGGTACGCTCTTGCCGTTTTGAATCACATTGATTTTGGTTCAACCTTCGTCGTGGAAGTGGAAGAGCCGGTTGCGTAGAAACTTTTCAGGGCGGAAGTGAAATTTTCTCAAACCTTGGCATAGTCGTGTCTTAGACCGTCGTGGAAGAGATTCTTGTACCGTAAATTCGAAACCCTCTTGTAGAATGGACATGTCGACCTTGTGTATGATCTTGTGTCTCAGGGTCTTCCGCATCAGCGTGCTCCACTTCTGGTTTTCAATTAGATGTTACCTTAAATTCGGTGATGTCCTCTTTTGGACACTTAGGGAAGGGATTCCTGCATGTTGAAATTTTGAGGTTTTGTTTTCTGAGAGTAGATATAGTCGGTTTATCTTGAACCTCAGCACGCTCTTCTTTTGATTTTCAATTTTGATTAGAATCTGAGATATGTTTGGCGGAGTCGCGTAATGGAACTTGACAGGAGGGTTTCTTGCACCTTGGAAATTAGGCTTTCTTTTCTGGAGTGTTGATGTAGCCATTGTTTAACTTGCGGCGCAGTAGCTTGCTCCTCAAAATGCTCTACTTTTGATTTGAGATAATGACTCTAGTATGTTTTAAGGAATTGCATCTTGGACTCTCGGGAGGGACTCCTGTATGTTGGAATCGAGGCTTTGTTCGTGCGTTATAGATATAGTCATTTTCTGCCTTGCGCCTCAATCTCTTGCTCCTCAGTGTGCCCTACCTCTTGATTTTTAGGTGATGATTAGAATTCTCCTTAAGTTTGGCTTAGTCGCGTCTTGTATGCTTACCGAAGGAATACCTACACTTTGGAATTGAGGTTTATTGTTGACGGTAGATATAGATAGTGTATCTTGTGCCTCAGTATTTTGAACCTCAGCATGCTCCAAGGTGATTATAGAATTTGAGAAAATTTTGCATGAGGGATTTCTTGAGCTCGTATCCTGATGTTGTCGGTTTTGCTGTTATGTAGATGGCCACTTTATCTATCAAGAGTAGAGTATTGGCAGTGCCGAAGGGATTGAAGGTCGTAGGACTATCTTCGCCTTCTTTCACTCCCGCAGTTCAGCCCTGCTTGAAGCAGGCTTGTGAGCCACTTCGCTCTACCTTCCAGGTGAGTAATGTGGACGATTCTTTGCCATTGTCCTCTTATGTATTTAGATTGGTAGATGTTTTCCACCAAGAACGTCGATGTTCTGCAAGGATCGAGAGAGATATGACTGCAGTTGGTTCGAATTAGATCAATGTACAATTCAAGGATGTTTCTGAGATCCTGGAAGGTTTCTTGGAAGGGAAGATCACCATGACGAAGGTGGTTGTTCAATGCAATGAATGAATTTAGGGCAGTTCGTTGAATTACAGGTTGGGGTTCTATCTAAGAAAAGTGGAAAGGATAAATTTCACGTCCTCGCTCAAGCTGTAACGACTACCCCGGAAACCGAGGCTGAAGCCGATACTACCGCGGAGGTAACTGTACCAGAAACCACTGAGGATGCTCCTCCTGCCACATCGAAACCAAAAAAGGTTACGACGCGTGTGAAGCACATTATGCAGGTCAGTAGTACTAGAGCCTCCTCAATACCAGGGTTTTAAAATGCAAAGAGAACATAGTATCGCAAGTATGCACATCACTCGGGCTACTCGCATCTCAATTCATCAGGCTCTGATTGTCTTGTTTCGGGATAATCACGTGTCGTTACCACATGATACTGGATTTGGTTCTCGATGTGGGGGTGAAAGGAACTAAAACTTTTATTTATTGGTAGTCTCCCTTCGAGTCTGACCGCGACGTATTCTCGTCTATCTAGATTCTTGACAAGGAAGCCGTCGAGGCTGCCAACAGTGGGAAGGTTATCCCTGATATTCGACCAGGCGATGTTGTCCAGCTCAGAGTGGTACGTTTAGCTTCCTTGAGACTTCCCATGCTGCAGCGGTATTGAAAATTGCAAGTTGACAGTCGGCATAGTAGCCACGCTCTGCTGTCTTGTTCTGCAATATTTATGGCGTTAGATTTGTGCTCAAGTCTCCCCTTGCCTGAATTTTTGTTTCGCAGGAAGTACCCGAGACCAAGCGTAGAGTGTCGTTGCTGAGAGGCATTGTTATCTCAAGACGCAATGCAGGGATCAATACCACCTTTAGAATCAGGAGGGTTATTGCTGGAGTTGGAGTCGAGATGGTTTTCCCACTGTGAGTAACTGATCTTTATTCCCTAGAAGAATCTACCTTATCCATTTCACGCAATCAGTCCTCTTCATTTGAGATTTTGTTTGACTAATCTGTGATTTCTTGATGTCATTTCTTGCAGTTACTCACCTAATATTAAGGAGATCAAGGTCGTTGATAAGAGGAAGGCACGGAGGGCGAAGCTCTTCTATTTGCGTGACAAGATTGCTCGCATGTCATCTTGTTGATAATTCGTAGTAAATTCTGTTTCCTTCATGCTTACGATTCTTTTCTCCTTAGTGCATAGGTAGAACAATTGAGTCTGGAAAGGGCCTTGTCTCTCCGATTATTGCACATATGTTCATCAGATTGCCATGAGAGGAAAAAAGAAAGATCCTTCAACAATCTTATGCTTCCCTGAGTTCACCAATCATTTTGATCTCTGAAAGCCAAGTCGATTTTTTCGAAGGCTCTTGGCATTCCCTGGTCAATTGTAATCTACATAGGAAATGAAAATCATGGATGAGTTGGAAGTGATACTTTTTGTTGTCTCCAAAGGAAGCGTAGACGAGAAGGTTGCAAAGAAGTGTGAACACGCTACAAAGCAGTAAGTTGTTTCTCCTGATAGATTTGAGAACTTATGTACTTCGTTTCACTTGGTTGTGAGCTTTCCAAGTTGCAAGTTATTTTCCTGGTTGATTTTAATCGTGATGTCGGTGAAGTAGATGAGTTCACCGATGGTGTTCAAGAGTGAAGACTTATCTTTAGATTTTCAAACTGCTTACAAGTTCTGCACCGATAAGTGTTCAGACAAGTATATGAGCGTATTTTCTGTTACTCCGTATTAGCATGTCTGGATTTTCGTCCGCGATTAAGAACGTAGTTTCAATACGGAGTACATGCTAGGGTACGGGAATGGAGCAAGGGCAGTGCAGAACTCCAAGTTTGTTGCCTTCCTGGACTATTGTAAAAACCTGCCCGTGTTGTGGTAAATCCTGTGGCTACTCCAGTGTTTCCGGAATTCAAATTTGTCGAATTTATTCATCAGGTGGTTTTAAACAATCTCATTGCGTTGTTCCTCAAGGTGAAAAGCTTTGAGTCAGTGCTGCCCTTGCAATAAATGCTTGGGGTCCGGAGAGAGTGTTGAATTACCTTCTACGGTAGACATTATGTGCATGAATTTTAGATTTCGAAATTCTAACTGATTGCAAGTGTACCCAAAATCAACCTTACCTCAGGTTCAGGATTTTGTTCATAGAATCCCCAGGTGTTGCTTTTGAATAAAGAATCCAAATTAGATGCATTCCCTCACCTTACAGAAGATGAAAATTTGAAAATGTCAACTGGGCAAATCGATGACATCTGACGGGAGCCTTTAGTTCAATGTCGACGCGTATGAGCTCAGACCACACTTGTCTGCATGGAACAGAAACCTACACATATCCTAACTTTAGTGGCTTTCTGTAGAATTCTCTTCTGAGACAAACCTGATGCCACGTCACCCCTCTTTCAGAAGGAAAGTTCATTTCCCACTCTCGAATTGGGACCATTATCGCAAAATAAAGAAATGAGCCTTTCAAAATTCAAACAATGGTCCCTCGATTGTTCAGTCGAATAAAAAAATTTAGAAAGTCGGCAAAAAGCAGTTTCTATCTCAATATTGCAAGATGTAACACTGAAACACGTAGTCACGGGACTGTACAACCATCACTGTCGCTCCAATGATGGGAAGAATCATCATCTTCCGTGATGGAGAATCAGTACTAAAGTAGAGAAGCCTACTAGCACCATGTTTTGCAATCTAAGGTAAGAGGTCCTGTAATGGACCATCTATGGGCTGAAACAGAATTTCAGGGAGGTAAAACTTCTAGAAATATTTTTCAGTAAATTTTTCTTGAAAGACAAGTAGAATTGACATCTTACCCAAGTCGTTTCATATTTTTCTGAGCTTTTTTGAATTAGTTATCAAAATTTGAAGTTGAAAGAACATAGGGCTCTAAAATGGTGCCCTAGATAAAATGTACACTGTTAGTACACTGCTGAAGGTTATGAAAAAGCAACATGTACAACTACTGTGCATTTAAGATAGGGCACCATTTTAGAACCTGCTCCATTTAAGAGCCTTCTACCTTAGTAGATGGCAATCCATTTTTTATCAGACCGCATTTTCAATCAATAGGCTGTTTTCTTTCCGAGTAGTTATAGTGTAGTTCCCAAAGCAATTGTGGTACATTATGATCGGTTGCAAGGTTCTCATAAATGCAATCAGTCCTTGGTTGGTTTTGCAATCAACCTATATCACCATTATAGGTCACAAAGAATCTTCTACTAAAAATTCATAGTAATTACAATTTGTGTAATAAAATCCTGAAAAAATATGGCTTCCTTCTAAATTCTATTTTTGGACACAAAAAAAAATTTACATTCGAAAAAGTTGCAGTCTACATATGTGTAATTGCTTAAGTTGTTGGAAATAGATGAAATACCCTAGCTATCTTAGGGCCAATTCAAAGAGGGGCAAATTTTTTTCAAAGGTGTGCACATGATTGTTTCATGAATCAAACCCAAGTGGAATTATAATTTTTCCCTCAAAGTTGTACTTTTTGTGAATTTTCAATGTGTTCATCCCTAAATTGCAAAAGTGCCCATAGACTAGGGTCATAAACTCCCTATTGACAACCCATAACCACCTATTACCTATCAACATGTACCTCTCAACATCTAAGTATTCATCAATCACCTATTGACACGTTATCCTAAATGACATTAATGCATTCAATTCGTCAAATTTCTTCATAGATTTGGCTCATTTCTAGACAGATTTGGATGGAAGAATGGATAAAAATGGGGCCAAATTTAGGATAATGGAAACATGTTGTAGATGGAATTAGGTTGGTTCACCTTAAATAGTGAAATTAGGTTTGCCCCACACTAATTTTTTGACATTTGACACTATATAAATGTTTTCAAAGAATGCACTACTTTTGAAATAGTTATTGGTGTAGTTGGAACTCATGAACCTCCATGTGTACAAATGGAAGTATTTGTAGAAATATTTGTTGACTTTAATGGCTTGTAGAGTAACTTTCTTGAGGTAAGGCAACCTAATTGTAAAAACAACTTGATTTAAGTATTTGGTGTAAGTTTAATAAGCTTAGAAATGTTGACTTACAAGAGGTCTTGTTTTCACAAAAAAGCCTTCACCAAAGATTAAAAAATATTAAAAAATATTGGAGTACGAAATAGGTGGAGAGTGTGATTGAAATTAACCCCTAAATGCCTAGGTTTTTTTTTTGAACTTCTAAGAATCTGCTCTAAATTGAAAAAAAAACAAAAACATTTTGATAAGATGTATCATCTTTCTTTGAATTGAAACCATACAAATTCAAACTAGACATGTTCAAAATTACATAAGAAAAAAACCAAAAACAATAGGGTATAAGCATGCTTGGGGGACCCCATAAACGGTGCCATACAATCAAATTTACTAAAATTCATTCTTCTAATATAGATTAAAATATAATTATTTTTGTAGAAACATAATATTAATACAAATTTGCTTACTTCAAGTAGAATATAATATGAAACCATCAAAAAAATTACCATTAATAGATTAATGTTGTTAAATTGATTCCTATAACTTATTTTAAAACTCTGTCACACTATCTATTTTTCATTTAGGAATCAAAAAAGAATCTCAAAACTTATTAGAAAGTGTATATAAATCACTTTATTAGTTTATGATGTTTTGATAATCAATTGTAGTAATCTATAACTTGATATGGGATATTTAACTATTTTTTATTATTTTCCAAATCATACATATTATAAAGAAGGGCTATGTCTAAAAAGAATTCAAAATTAAAGATTTTTTTGAATATCATATTTGAAATATGAAAAGTGAGTTGTAAAGTAATAAATAGGCCAAAAAACATGGTAAAATTCTTATATATACATTTATAATTTCTATTGACAAGAAATTAGCTGCTAAATCCTAATAAATATGAAAATTAAAAGTTAAAGATTTAATAAGTTTTTATTTTTTAAAATAATTTGACTATATGTGTTATAACAAGAACTAATGTTTTTAAAAAATAATCTCATTTTTATTTGTAAATTAAGCTAATTGTAATTATTTCATTTCTGATTCATTGGTCCTGGGTGGGGTACCCCAAGCAAGCTTATATCCAATACCACAACAATGTCACTTATGGATTGAAAGATTATAATGTTTGATTATGAGGGAGTACAATTGTAAAGATGATTTCAAGTTTTTCAATCTTCTTTTGACATGTCAAATTCCAAAAGTTGGTCACCAAAAAATTATGATATTAAAAGGCCTAACATGCATAACTCTAGTCAATTGCTTCTCAAAATCTACTCTAAAATTCTTCTTAATGAATTTCTAATATGAATTTTTCTCCAAGGTCTAAGTATTTGAGGCTTATTTTGAAGAGCCTTCAAGACTATGGAAAGTCAAGATTGCAATGGCCACCTATACACCAAATCTTGAATAGAAAAATTATAATTAGTCACTTTCAAAATCAATTTTTTGATGCTAAAACTAGACTTCAAAAAGGATTTTTCAATAATATAATCTACCAAAAAAAATAGAAACTGGGTTAGGGTTTATATTACTTCAAAGTATTGTCAATACAAAAATTTGGTGCCTTAGGCATTTAGGAGTGAAGGTGGATAGTACTACACCTAAGATTGCACATTGCCTAAATAGTGCCATCATCACTCTATTACATGTCCAAAAACAATAATGTACATATGTTGAAGAATTGATTTTAAAATATCTATCAAGAAAACTTTGACCCTTCATAATTTTGGCATATGTTGGGTATCTATATGTTGTATTCTTTAGTGCGTTCAAAACTCTCTTCACTTGCCAACAAAAAATATGACAATTTGAACAATCTAATAATAGTGGTAGTTTTTAAGGGGTATCCACCTTGGGCCTATGTAAGATGAAGGAAAACTTCAATCCTTCTTCTTATTGGCATGTCCTTCATGATTTAATATTGAAGAATAAGAATAACCTCTTTTGGAGGCTCATATAAATCTCTTCATCTTCAATCCTACATTGAATACCAAGGATATTGGTATTGGAAGCAACAAATAAGAATTCATAATTTATGCCCTAACTTAGAAAATAGCTTTTGTAAGATAGTCAATTGTGGTATTGTCGTTATTGTAAAACCAAGTAAGTCCTTACAAATTTTTTGCCCTAAAATTTTACACCTATTTAATATGAAAGCCTAAAATGAACACTTTGAATCTCATCATTTAGCCAATAGATATGCATGCTACTAAAATCTTGATTTTTCATTTAATCCCCAAGAAGATTGAGCAATATCTATTTCTAAAAATTTTGAACCGCCTTAGATGCTTATAAAATCAATATATTTTGAATGAAGATACCTTACTCTACTAATTTCTCTTGCTAGAAAAGATCATTTTTTACTACAAAAAAATGGTATGGAAATCAATACAAAAAAATATGGTTTTAGCTTACAATAAGTTAAATACAAGTTACATTACAAATTATGTGACCTTTGTAGATGTATATTACAAGCACTACTACAATAACCTTATTGACGGATTGTACATGAGACATTGGTGAGGATAATACACCAAATATTGACCTATTATCATAACCAATTGCAACATTTTTTTGCTTATGTATATATTATAGCAAAGCTAAAAAACACACACCAACCTTGAACTACTTTCCTTTCTCTTATTTGGATCAACTTTTGAACCTAGTAAGGTTAGAGTCATATATTGGTATAGTGTTGGACATAAAGGCCAATATTTCTGTCTTTTACATCCAAAATCGAATCAAATTCATGTAAAAATAATTCAAAAAGTGCAAGACATATGCAATGAATAAATATTACAACCCTCATAGTTACTACCCACTAGATGATGTAAAGAATTAGATGTAGAGCAATTCTATGAGCTTCATTGGGTTTGAGCTATTGCAAGGTATTGTAGAGTTGTTTGGATATAGGTGAATTAGATGCATTGCAAGAACTTTGTCTTCAATATTGTTTCCAATTGAAAGAGATAGATGACTTATATAAGCTCAAACAATTACAAAATTTGGATGTGGACGTTTGCATTAGAAGGTTTTTTGAGGTTAGCAAAAGGCCCTCTAAGCCGGGTGCAAGCAACCTTGGGTGGATGACTTTCGAAAGGAGGGCACATTGCCACTTGTGGATTTGGCTATATAGGCAACTAACAATGGTTGCCATTTGAGTACAATGTCAAACTTAGAGCCATTGAACATACTAATGTAGCTCTTCAATGTGGTGAATATTGTCAAGAAGTGGGGCGGACATGCGTGAAGATTCATAACTTTGACTACATGCTTGTCTTTCCTTAGCTTCTATAGTTTATACAAATCTTCCATTTTTTATTCAACTCATATTTCTTTGTAAAGCATTGGTCTCTTTCGATGTTGTCACAAGTGATTTTATTGTTTGAAAATATTGGGGAGAGATATTAAAATAAAATTTTGAAATACTTTCATGAAAGTGAAGGTGTCACCTTCAATGTCCTTAGCTTCCAATGTAAGCCCTTATTTTATTCCACTAACTTTTTTAGCAGCATTGACAATGGTCTAATAGCATCCATGTGAGTGAAATAGGAACTATTTTTCATTGGTTGAACCACATATATTTCAAACATAACTTGAGTGTTGGCACCATTGGTGGTTACAATATAAACAAGCTCATGTTGTCCTTTTTGTTGACTAGAGTTGCCATGCAAACGCTTTTAACAACTCCAAACAATTTCTAATATTTGTTACTACAAGGCTTATTAGATTTGAGAGATTTGGTTAGTTTATTGGAATTGCATGCTTTTTTGTGTTGGAATCTTGAAGATTGCCATATGTGTGCAACTTGAGAAACTTGAAGATATTTGACCTTCAATTGTACAAGCTCATCAATAGTTGCTAGGTTAGAATTAATTAGTCTATTTACAATCCTTCTATATGTTTTACCAATGCAAGAATCTCATCCAATTTCCACAATTGCATAGGTTCATAAATTTGTAAAATTTGGAATCTAATTCAAATAGGCGTCTATAGTCTTTTGCAAAATTGAGTGACAATTTTTCTTATAGTTTATGTGTTGGAATTGATGAGGTGGATGATGGACCTAATTTATCCAAGCTTGCAATGTTGAAAAGACTCTACATTGCTAGGTGGCAAGGGCCAAAGGTTCTCAAGTCTAATCAAGTTAGCGTCGTTGGAATCTGCTATTGTTCATTATTATAAGGGTGTGTGTATATTGCTTGATCTTTAAAGGTTATTAAAACTAAATAAGTTGGATCTATGGAATTGCAAGTTTGAGGCTATTTTTGGTTTAAGCCACCTTGCTAACAAATTTGTAGAAGTTGAAGATTTAAGATTGTTAGAAGTTGGAGGCATTGTTGGATCTCTGAGAGCTTGCCAAATTGAAAGAACTAATAGTCATTGGTTGTAAATAGTTGAGACATGTCTATGCATGGCATCTTCAATTTATGGAACTTCATAAGATTGTAGTAAAGTGTGGATCCATGACTTCTTCAAAACTTTGGACCAAACCATTTTCTCCTGATGAGTATCCTTGTCTTGCATTTGTTTGGTGGAGAACTTTTAGATCAACAAGGATAAGTTACTTGTTCAAAGTTATGCACTTTAGTGTATAGTAGGAGTCCCATCTAAGAGCTTCCAAATTTGGCCAACTTTTGTGAATTGTTTTACCTCAAGATGGGGGATTGTTTGAATTTAACAAAATTGATTTGCATAGGCCCCTCAAGTCCAATATTGACGAATTAAATGCATACTCACAGGTGTATGAGGTTGTAACCTTAGCCGGGTCTTACAAACTCATGAGTAATGCAATTGCTAAATCTGGCCAATTGTGGCATGGTATTGAGTGTCAAGTTCATTCAAGACATGAAAGCATGTTGACCTTCCATTAACTTAATTACACAAGAGTGAATTTCTCCAGCTATTTTTGTTGATTGGTATGACTTCATCTTCAATGTAATCTCATAGCTCTAAAAGACACTCAATGGCAAGTGTGGAAAAAAGTCCTATTAAGGGCAAGGTGAGATTATATGGTCTTGCTTTAATTGGCTAAGGAATGCTAGGAATGTTAACAATCTTTGCAAAGCCAAGAGTTTTCAAAAGCAATTTCTAATCCTCCTAAAGGTCTCATAACTAGGTTCAATATCATTGGTCTCAATATCTCATACTTGATGCATCTTTGAATGAAGTGCACAAATATTCTTATAAAAAGGTTTAGAGGTCTATTTTGGAAGTCATATCCTTGAGAAAAAGGTCTCAAAATTATGCTCAATAACATTAATAAATACATAATCTCATTCTTTGTACATCTATAGATAGACTTTGCAAATTCTCTTAGTAGGGTCAAAAACAAACTCTAGTCAATTGTCACTCCTTGCTTACAATCCATATATAATTTTGAAAGACTAAACTAGAAATGAGCACAAGATAGTATTTGTCAATAAAAAAACAAGCGAAAAATAGAAGACTACCTAGCACATTGCAGTGGAGAAGGAATTCACATCCAAATACTATATCACACCATGTCTACCTTTGCATCTCTCCTGTCATATCAAGTACAAAAATAAACCCCCTTCTCTTTTAGAAGCCCAAATGACACAAGACCTCCCTCATACTTGAGGTAGATAGATAGAAACTCCGTTCAACTATAAAAAAGTAGTCCGGCGTGAATAAAGTGTTTGTTCGTCATGACAATGAAAAGTTGAGGTATATCATATTGTTGTCACTCTCCTTGTCACTTGTAACTAAGAGTGGGATCCAATACAATTAATATGCCACCCCTAAATTGGGTTGGAGTTAATTCTCTCTGTACATCCGTTGCAAAATGAGAAAGCATAAGGAAGCATGCATTGGATTGAATGTGTGAATTGGGTTCAAATGCATGGAATTTTCTTCTTGAGCAGTGGCAAAATTCTCTAGTAATGAGCAGTGATTTGTACAGAAGAAAATTATCAATGCTTCCTGAGACAGAGGCACAGAGCTGGCTAAGAAATCCCTGCCAAAGACACTGAGAAATTGAGAGATTTCGTCTCCTGGTGCAGTTGTTGATTTTGAAGGAGTTCGCCGTTGCGGATCTTACTCCATTCTTCTGCTCGTCTTGTGGCTCAGCTGCGATATCTAAGGTTCACGATCGTCTTTGCTTGAGTGGTGGAGATTCAATTGCGTTTGCATTGTGTCAACTTTCTCTGAAGCAGAACTTGAAATTTGGTGTCGTTTTGACGGAGAGTGTTGCTGTTGGAATTTTGGATCTAATCTTTACAGGTATTTTGCTTCCCCCTCAACCGAAACATGTATGATTAGTTTGAAGCTGTGAGCTGGTTGGCAGGATTAGTACTCTCTGTGGAGTTTCTTCTGCAATTCAGGGTTATGGATTTTGATTTGATTCAGAATTAGGTGCAACTAGCGTTTTCTTTTCAGTGAAAATCTGTACAGGTCATCTGCTTCCCCCTCACCTGAAACATGTGTGATTAGTTTGAGGTTGTGAGCTCTTTGACAGGATTCGTACTGCTCTGTGAAGTTTCTTGTGCAAAGTCAGGGTTGTGGATTTTGATCTGATTCTGATTCGGGTGCAATGATTCCTTTCGGTGAGAATCATAGTATGAATTGGTGTCGTGAAAGTTTCATTGACGAATTCAATGCCCTTGAACAATATGCGTGTTGGGATAATTAGAAATCTCCACAATTTCTGTAGGCCTTCAATCAATCAACCAATCCCCCACTCCTGATGGCGCGAGAGGTCAGATTTGGGATTCTGGGTTGCGCGAACATAGCCCGCACTCTCGTGAAGGCGATGAAGCTGTTGCCCGAGGTGAAGATTCACGCCATCGCGAGCCGGACCTTGGCCAAGGCGGAGAGGTTCGCGGCGGCCAACGACCTCTCCGCGGCGGAGACGAAGCTCTACGGCAGTTACGAGGAGCTACTGGACGACGCGGAGGTGGACGCGGTGTACATCCCGCTTCCCACGGGCCTTCACGTCGAATGGGTGCTCAAAGCGGCGGGGAAGAAGAAGCATGTGCTGTTGGAGAAGCCTCCCGCGCACACCGTGCAGGAGCTGGACGTCATGCTGGAAGCGCTGGACAAGAATGGTCTCCAGTACATGGACGGCACCATGTGGATGCACCATCCGCGTACGAGAGAGATGCACGCCGTCCTCCACGATTCGTCGCTAATCGGAAGAATCTGCGAGGTATGGCCAAATCCCCAAACCCTAATTGCAATCCTCCATTTGAAACATGCAGCTATTCTAAGATTGATTCTGCCCTTACAGCATTCGCTACCTTTTCTTGTAAGGTAGCTACACAAACTTCCGCAGGGTAGCTACTCAAACCTCCTCCCCTTCGGTCCAGAGTCAATCAATTCATGCGTGCTGACTTCTGATTAGTTTACTAGGCAGAACGTTCAGGAAGTGGGTTTTCCCAATTTTCTTACAGAAGAAGACGAGTACATATCCACTGTTTGAAGCTTGAAGATGAGTCTGGATTGTTGGAAACATGGAGATTAATTTCCCATAGTAGGTTTCAAAGTATTTTAGGACACTAAATGTTGAATGTTGGAGTGGGAGTAAGAAGTGCAGGGATCAAAAGGCTGGGTATTGACACCCATCTTCTCTCAATCCTTAAATTAGAGGCAGATGAGTCTCCATTGATAGGTGCATGAAAATAAGTCTTCGATCACAAAGCACGAGATCAGCACCACCTCTTCGTTTATGCCAGCGAACAATCCGGTAATCATTTTCTCCCCGTGTGCAGGTACATTCGATCTTCAACTACGATGCCGAAGTCGCATACCGCCCCAAAGGTGGCTTGTCCTCCGACGTGCGCGGCCATCCCGACCTGGACGGTCTGGGCGTATTGGGCGACATCGGTTGGTACTGCGTTCGCGGCATCCTCTGGTCTTTCGACTACGAGATGCCGTCCTCAATCACCGCCCATCCGGGTGCTTCCCACACACCCCAAGGCGTGCTCTTGAGCTGCGGGGCGACTCTCCTCTGGCCCGACGGCCGCACCGCCACGTTCACGACCTCGTTCAAGACGGGCCACGTGATGAAGCTTCTCGTCGTGGGCGTGGAGGGAAGCTTGGAGGTCGACGACTTCACGCTCCCCGCAGAAGAGGAGCGATGTTCTTTTAAAGTGGTGTCGAAAACTTCCTTCAAGGAGGTTCTTGCTGGGTGGCACCGCAAGGAGGAGGTTCATGAGGTGAGATTGGAGATGCCGCAGGAGGCGTACATGGTGAGGGAGTTTGCGAGGCTGGTGGGGAAGGGGGAATTGGAGCCACGATGGGCGGAGGTTTCGAGGAAGACGCAAGTGGTGATGGATGCTGTCAAGATGTCCATTGAGCAAGGACTCAAGACGATCTCGGTTTGAAAGTTCAGTTAGTTACATTGTTGAAGAACCCTCCTCATTTGAAGCTCCATCTCGAAGTTGCAGATTTCCATCTGTGAAAGGATCCACAACAGGTTCATTCACCGACAGAGTTGGTGCAGAGCAGACTGATGGGGCTCTCACTGGCAGTGATGCACGATCGATCATGCTTATAAGAAAAGAGGTATGCAGCATTCTAGTTGTTTTGGATGTCCAGTTAGTTGTTGACGACCCTCTCCGTTTGTAGCTTCATCTTGAAGTTGGAAGTTCGTATCTGTGACGGGACCCCACGACGGGTTTATTCACCGACGCAGTTGTTGCAGAGCAGACGGAGGCTCTCACTGGCAGTGATGCACGATCTTGCATTTGAAGTTGATCATCTGAAGGAAAAGAGTTATGCCGAATACTACTGGTGATTTTGTATTCATTCGCTTGCTCCGGTGCGGTCATGCATAACATTCTGGAGCGGTGTTGACCATCGGCTACGGGAACTCGAAGACTTAATTCTCCGGTGCAGTTGTTGCGAAACAGATTTAGGCTCTCCAAGACCATGGATGTGAATTTTAGCATCAAGCGGCATGTAGTATGTCGTGGTATTGCTGTGTTTTATTCGCTGGCCACGGCACGGTTTATTCTAGAGCAGTGTTGCCCATTTCACTGTACCTGCAAACTCTTTGGCAGTAACTGCAGTACTGCACTCGCCTGCTACAGACCATCGCCGTTTAAGGCTCCGTCGTACAAGATCATCTGTGACAGAGATTCCAAGACTGGATTCACCGACACCACCGTTGCAGACCAAGAAGTTTCCGGAGTGCAAGATCATGCATGCGAATCAGAGGTATGCAGAATGTAGTGCATTGTCAAGTCGATTAGCTTGCTCTGGTGCAGGCATGCATAACGTTTTTGAAAAGTGTGGCCTACCCAACCTTGCACTCTATCTGCACCAGGGTTTTTTTTTCTGGTGATTTATCGCCAGATTCGGGAATGTGTCAGGAGCTTTCTACCTCTGGCCCTCCCTCCCTCCAAATATGGACGACTGCTGTGAGGGCACGCACAGAGGAGCTACAGTGGAAAAAAAAACACTGATCTGCACTATGGTAGTCAGGAACTGTCCTTGCCTGTTGTAATTGACTGAATACCATCACTTTTATTCTTGAACTCAAGCTTTCAGAGGATCAGGGCATCTTGGATACGCCAATGCTTCCTAGATGACTCAAGGTTTTAGCATCTCAATGTTATGTGGTTTCACTGGGCACTGATACCCAAACTGGGAGCTTAGCAATCAAAGAGGCACGCAAATAGTATACTGCGATCTTTTTTTTCAGTCGTTGGCGTTGTATGTAGAACGGGTGTTTTTTCATTTTAAGTGCTGTTTCTAGTTTTGAATTGTACAAATTCCTGCACTTGTAGAATTCAGTGATCGCGGAGCCAGCGCAGTTAGTTTCTAGCTTCAGCATGCCGCAGGTTTGGTGATATGCCTGTAATTTTAGTTGAAACTTAAGATCGAAATCTGTTGGTATACCAGATATAGGAGGTAATTGTAATACAAAATGATCGGTAATTCAGGAGAAAGACAATGTAGCTGTGATGAGATTGTAGATTATATCATTAGCTTAGGATTAAGGCTATGTCCGAGGGGGTATTGTGAATCTTGTGTCACTCACATATTCTCTGGGCTCTAAAGGAATGAACAGGCTCTAAGTTACAGTTATTTCTCTCTTTGTGACGAGATTTTCGAAGGGGTGTGCTGTGCTCAAATTTCTAAAGTAATTCCACCACCCAACGATTTCTGTAGTTGCACATTGTGATTTGCAATAACTGCATTTGCTAATCACATAACATTCTTGAAAAGCCAAAGGCGCACATTCTCAGGATTTCATGCTCTTGTCGCAAATTACAAATGCTTGTTAATCCCAAAATAAGTCATCGAATTTGGTTGGCAAAGCAACTCTTTCCAACAGATGTTTTATCAAATTTGTTTCGTTGGGGGGGGGGGGGGGGGGTGTCAAGACTAGAATTTGGTTGAGTCTGATCATCTTATGGTTTAGATTTGTGTTACTCTAGGATGAAAACCTACAGTTGAATCCCTCATGCTCTTAAACGCACTACCAGAAAAGGCTTAAATGTGACGAAAAACCCTGCTTTTCAAAACGCACCCTACCATCCAGCTTTGACGTCCACCATCAATCTAGAATGTGACGTGATCAGAAAAACAAGAATCTGCGACAAACGGAGTTACAAAAAAGCAGCAGTTATAATCCAGATCGGTAGCCACACAGCCGTTAAAAAGCATAAAATATCGTTCACATACCAAGTTCCAATGTTGTTACGGTATGTCCTCAATCGCAGGACAGATCGAGGCCTACTTCTAGATGTGAGCTTAACGATCAAACCATGACTCATTTTAAATGACACAACACTATCCACTACATCACCACAAAGGACGCAACGGAATAAAGGCAAAAAGAAATGTAAAACGAGAACGATGACCACAAAGCCACGGGCCCACTGGAACGAAAGCGAAAGGCCCCTATCCCACCTTATCTTCATCGCGACCGTTCATTGGATCGGCCTTGCGAACAGGCAGGTCCCGACTGGCAGGTCTGGCGTTGGGCGCTTCACCATTCCTGAGCCCACGTTCCAGTTTTGCGACTTCACGGATTCGGAAGCTCGTTGCAGGGCGAATTCAAGCTCCTTCGAGGGAATCTTTGACAGAATTCCAAGACATGGAGGCGTTGCAGCACTCGCTGGCCTGCGCCAGGGCGACTGGGACGCCCGCAACGGCGTCCAGCCATGGCGGGGATCATCAATTCGCCGGGTCGCGTGTGGCGCAAGTGCGGATGGGGTTCGTTTCCGGAAGTGGGTCGTCGTTCACAGGCAATGCGGCGCTCGTCGCCAAGGTGGCCAAGGCTGTGTCGGGACCTTCGTCTTCCGGCGCGACCAGGCGGGGCGTGGTAGTGATGAAGACCGATTCCGCGGCAGGCGGCTACGCGTCGGCGCTGGCGGAGCTTTCGCAGACGAATGACGACTTGGAGAAGATCAACAAGGACGTGGAGGGTTTGGGCGATTTGATCAAGAACAACGAGCTGTACGAGTTTCTGGTGTCGCCGGTGATCGACGGCGACAAGAAGAAGAGCATCCTCAAGACGCTGGCGGAGGACGCCAAGTTCAGCGACGTGACGCTGAACTTCGTGAACCTGCTGGTGGACAAGAAGCGCATTGAGTTGATCAAGGACGTGATCAAGGAGTTCGAGTCCATTTACAACGAGCTGACGGACACGCAGGTGGCGAACGTGATTTCGGCGGTGAAGATCGAGAAGCCGCAGCTGGCACTGATTGCGAAGAAGATCCAGAGCTTGTGCGGCGCCAAGAATGTGCGCATCAAGAATGTGGTGGACCCGTCGTTGATCGCGGGCTTCATTGTGCAGTACGGGAAGGACGGGTCGCGCTACATCGACATGAGCGTCAAAGGGCAGCTGGACCGCTTGTCGGCGCAGTTCGCGGCCTCGGAGCAAGCCGCGGGGGCGTTCTAGAGCCTTTCGAGTCCTGATGACTTCGTTTTGCAGTGTTGCGATTTTCTTTTCTTTTCTTTGCTGCAATTCGCGAGGAAGGAGGAAATTAGGGCTTGTAATCTGTTGACATTTCTGCATCAAGGCGGAGGAACATGACGACTCTTTTCGTTTCTCTGGTTGTTGAGCGGTTGGGTAGGAAGTCCCGGAGGAGCTTTGCAATTGTGTCTTCCGATGGGGATTGTAAACTATGTACATCATCATTTATGAGCATTGGAAATCCATGAGCCGGTCTCCAAGTCTATGCCGCACCATTGTTTTCAACCTATTCCCGTTTGCACAGTCTCGGCCGTTGAGTGTACCTGAATTTGCTTGTACCTGAAATTTTCCTTCGTTGTTCCGATGAATCTCTGTGATGACTTAATGCAGGCTTTGGAATTGGCGAATTCGACGGTATGAATGTCGGTGATATCACCGTGGTGGTGAGGAGTAGGTTTTGATTTGGTCCGATTTTTAGGTGTCTATTACGTATTCAATTTATCGGAAGCTTCTTCTGAGAGACGCTTTTAGAGTTTTCTCAGCAATGGAATTCGCGTCCAGTTTCAGAATTCGATCATTTGAACTCGGCTTTGGATTCCGGCTGCAATCTCTTGAGAGCCCACTACCTACATTAACTGGTTTGTTTCTGATTTATCGAGTAACATATTCTGTTGCTAACATTTCTTTTGGTGCAGCTCTGGTTACGCGATGCAAATTCGAGTTCAGGAAGTGTGAAAGTGTGACTTCATCAAGTTGAGGTTTGAACACAGTAGGAACCGAAGCATTCACTCTGACACTTTTGGAGCAAGAGCCAAACTGTCTTGATTCTTGACATGAAATTGTTTGCTGTCAATGCATCAATCATTTCAAGTGGGATGCTCTTGATGAATGTCGAAGGAATAACAGACGTCCCCATTTTTTCCAAAGATTAGTAATTCTCGAGATTTTGGCAAGTCATGCGTTCTCACCCGAACTTTCTAGTTGAAGTCCTACGTTGTGTATCGAACGAGATGAGTTGCTGCTGGTCCCATTCAGTTCAAAACACCCGGCATGGAGGAAATTGCTTCTTATTCCAGGATTTTGAGATCTGAATCCCAATGTTGCACTAAACGGAGAGGGCGACACAGACGTGCAAAACAGCTGGCAGAGGGAACAGAAAAAACGTGACAATTCAAAGAGCATGAGCAGTTGATTAACCCCTAAGCGCCGCCGGCGCCAATTTTTGGCGTTCGGCAGGCTTCACAGGGGCCAAGAGGACGTGAACAGTAGTTGTTTTTTCTTCATTTTATTTTAGTGACCTTTCATGCTGAGTTGTAAAGAGTCTCCAATTGAGTTTTTAGTCTAACTAATGTTTGTTTTTATGTAGTTGAAAAGTAATTAGAGAAAACGGATGACAAAATTTACCATTTTAGTGTATTTTGAGAAATTGACAAAATCTGAAATTTCTCCTTGAAAATGACATTTTCTGAGTTAGAGCCCAACTAATGAAATGAAGGTCCTCTCCTCCAGTTTCTACTCCAATTGAAATTTTGTAAAAATTTGTAAAAATGAATATTTTATTGGAGTTTGCACTTTGGCTGTATTTTTAATGTCCAGTAATTTCTCATTATAGATGTACACGGTAAATTAGTTTACACCATGATGATTTTCACTGTAATGTTTGCACATGGTGAAATTTTCAGATTTTTTGAGGTTATTTTCTATTTCATATGATTTTTCCTTCATTTTTCCTTCAAAAAATTTCAGAAAATACAATGTTCCTCAAAAAAATCTGAAATTTCTGTGAAGTATAGGGGACATGCAGTTTCATCTCTAAAAAATAAAAATAAAAATTTTCATACGCATCTAAGTACAAAATGGCAACAAACTGAGTGGCAGAGAGTGCGGCCTGAAACCAGTGGTCGTAGGCCCGGCGTTTCAGGGTTAAGCCCTCCGGTATTGGTATTGGCATTGAAGTTCAAATATCTACAGTGTTTCGTGTGAGCTATATTGTACACAAAACAACTTCACTCACCAATTAAAAAAATTCATGTAGAAAAGAATAACTTATTGTATATCACCTGTCCTCCAAATGTGTAGATTTGCTCAAGAATGACTGGGATATTTAACCCTGAAACGTCTCAATCCTTTTTTGATTTTTTGCGCATTTTCGCTTATAGTTTTGTAAGATATATCATTTAAAAGAATTAAATGAATTTGGTCATTAAGGAAGGTTGTCTTCTCTAGATTCAAGTGTTACATTTGATAAATTAGAAGTTAATTGGATGAAACAGTGCCTTGAAGGCCTCTGTTCATTGTCCAGAATATGGTCAAAGCGCTTTAGGGTTAATAGATTGAATGAATGTTCAATGTGTTTTGGTCTTTGACCTATTCAATTTCAAATTGCTATAAAATACTCAATTTTCAGAATTTTTTTAGATTGAAAATTAGATAACTACCTATACTATACTATTGTGCTTCATTTCATTTTAAAGTGTCATAAACAAAAGAAATCACTGTCAACCCTATAATCAGGTCAGAAGTGAAGTAGACAAGTACTTTGGGACAAATGAAAAACAAACAAATTCATAAGTAGAGTGGGACAAAAGGGATGTTTTATTTCAAAAACTATTTATTATGTATAACATTTGCAAAGAGAGATCCATTGGTGGCTCTAGATGATCATTGTTTCTTGGAAAGCAAAGCAAAGTCATATTCCTTGAGTTCATTAACCCTTGACCTTGTAAAGATGGCCTAATCTCCATAAAAATCATGCTTTTTGAAACCATGTAAATCATCTACTTTAAGAAATTAAAAAATATTCATAAGACACCAAACTATTATTCATTACCTCCCCTTCATGCACAAAATTTCAAGGATGAAAATTTGTGATTTTGTTTTACATACAAGAATTTTGGAGCATCCATCTCAAATTTAGTGTCCACATTGGCATTGTAGGATTAAAAGATGACCCTATAACCATTGATTCAAAGCCTCATTGTCCATCACCTAGTTTGTTGCCATTTTTGAACTAGATATATATGAAAAAAAAATTTATTTATTTATTAGAGATGACATTACATGTCTTTGTATACTTCACATAATTTTGGACTTTTTTTTTGTGGAAAATTGATTTTTTGGAGAATTTTGGGAATTAAAGTGAAGAAAAATCACATCAAATGGAAAATTATTCAAAAAAATATGAAAATTTCACCATGGGTGTATATTACACTAACAATGACCAACATCATGGTGTAAACTCAATTTTCATACCATTCTAAGATTAGAATTTGATAGACATTGAAAATACATCCAAAGTTCTAATGGCAAAAAAAAAATGAATATTAGGAATTTTTTCAGAATTCAAATCGGAATAGAAATAAGAGTAGATAAAATTCATCTTTTTATTGCTCAAACTCAAAAAATCATTTTTGTGGAGAAGTTTTAGATTTTGAGCAAGGAGTAGCAACTTCCCAAAAATACATTAAAATGGCATATTTTGTGATTTGTTTTTTTTAACTCATTTCTCATACACATGAAGACAAACACCAACAAGACTACGAACTCAATTATGTACTCTTCCTAACCCTCCATGAAAGATCAACAAGCCAAAAAAAACTAGCACTACTGGCACTAACTTAATGTAATAACCCCTAAACGACGAGCCGATGGCCATGGAATTGAGGAATTTTGATACCGTGGGAATCATTGGTTCAAAAAAATCTAAAAACACACGTTGGAAGTCAAAGTATTGTAGAAGATCTTCCTTTTCCACCCCTAATTCCAAGAATGAATGATTGCAATTCTGTCCTAAATAGAAAAATTCCCTGAAGTTCATCGACCAGAAAATGACTTCGGCATCGTTTAAGTGTTAATAACTGCTTCCCAACCCAAGTTTCAATCAGGATTATTGAATCTTGGTAGTCTCACCAACTGTATATTCACTTGAAGTGTAACTTCTATATATGATAGTTTTTGTACATTTTACTGAGGAATAATACCGTAGTCAGTTTGACATCAAGCTGTGAGATCGATCGATCAATTAAAGTCAGTAATTTCAATTCTGAATTGCAACAACTAACATTCTTCGACCAGATGCTGCATACTTTAAGCTGTGAAGGACGAGTCTGGAACAAAAAGATGTATTCACTAACATCCATGGCAAAACTAATTTGGCGCGAAGGACCATCTGAATTTCATGGCAGAATTTGGGAAGTAAGGGGGACTTGAATCAACATGTCCAAAAGAAGAAAACAAGTTTAATGAACACAACTTTGTTGAAAATATCTGAATCGAGCTATTCAAAATGTGTTGATTTCAACCCTAATATCTATTAGTGGGCAAAACTCCTCCCTTCACTACCGACACATATCTGTTCCATCACTGTACATACTGGGTAGCATGGAAAGCGTCCCAGTAGTAAACAACTTAGCCAAAAGAAAAATCACTGGACAGAAGCTGAAACTTTTGTAGGTTTTGTTAGAAGATCGTTGGTTCCTGTTATGTGCAGACTTCGTCACTGTCTGCACTTCACTTAAGATACACGACTCCCAAAATCCTCACATATAAATCATTTGTCTTCCCAAAGACTCACCAAAGACTCCGCCTTCACTCCATAAATTATAAAGACGAAAATCCTGTGTGCAATGTAGGCAAACCCCAAAAAAGAACTAAAGAAAGACTACTAAATCACTCCTTGTAACAGCCTCTGGCTTGATGCCCCCAAATGCTAACCCTACAACAAGCATGGTCTAGTGCGCAACGGGCAAACTCACAAAAAAGCTTTAAAAAAGACTCCGACATCACCTGTTGGGCAAGTGAAACGCGAAAAGTTAAATTCGCGTGAGCTCATGAGGCACAGTATCTCATCCGATGATTCAGAAGAGTGAGCTGCAGGTCGCATCTCGATCGTGCCCAAGTCATATCCTTGCTCACATCCATCACACTGTTCCGAGGGCACTATGTACGTAGTTGATGTCGTTCCGGCAAACCGTATGGTTCTTCTGTCAAAGTTTTCCAATCCTCTGAAATCAAATCCTAACCTTAAACCTTGAGCTCCTTCAACCCTTGTCTTGAACCTCAAACCCTAAACTTAACTTGAAGCTTAAACCGTAGAACACAACCGAGAACCAAGTGAGGCGAGCCTTCAAGAATTAGATTGATCGACGAAGAACAGTATCATTAGATCACTCTTCAGCCACGCTTCCTTCCCGAGTGCCGATTAGGGTTTCCTATAACTTACTTGCGCAACAAACTTGTGAACCCGGGTGGGTACCTGACAACAAACAGACGATGCACAATTGCTCTGGAGAAGCATCGAGACGCCCAGGAAGAAGAAACACAACAGCAGCTGAACTGAACCCACCCCAAGGAAACAGGACAATCAGACACTAATTATTCATAATAAAGAAATATATCACACTCTGGATTCAGTTGCTGATAAACTGCAGGGTGACATGACCTCATTAACCTAAGTTAGCTACACTGACTTTATCCTATTGGTGAGGGTGAAGAATTCGTGTCGCCTGCGAAATTCTTCGCACTACCAGGTTGTAACCCTAATTAAAGAAATTTCCGATGCTCCAGTCTGCAATTAAGCACGAGTGGAAGTAATAAAACCACAATTCACAAATTGTGGAATCAGCCCTGGGTTCCGTAAAAGGGATGCTACGTGCACATGGGGATTACCTGGTTGGGTTTCGTGAGTCCGGTTGATTCCGGACCGGGAGGTCCCAGGGTCGATACCACTCATAGGTGGAATGATCTGTCTTCCATTTTGGAAAGAAACTAATGGAGGAGGTCCATAAGCCGACCATCTAAGGGCTGGAACAGAATTTTGGGCAGGTCAAACATCTTGAAGTATTTTTCAGTGAATTTTTCTTGAAAGACAGCTTGAATAGGCATCAAACCCAAGTCGTTTCATATTTTTTGGAGCTTTGTAGAGTTAGTTATGAATTTCTGAAGTCCATATGGCATAGGGCTCCAAAACCGTCCACCTCCTAAAATGTTCATTGTTTGTACATTACTATAAAGATCAAAAAGCATCATGTACCATTAATATACATTTCAGAAGGTGAGCGGTTTTGGAGGCTGAGCGGTTTTCGAGCCTCCTCCCTTAATTCGTTTTTAAGTTTTAACTTAGAGGTCAATGTCTTAAAAAAATAAGGATATAACTGTGAACAACAACTATTTCATAGGGGTATTCTTTTTTTTTTTAACACGCTATCTGATTTTGTAATTTTCTACATGCATTATTTGTAATTCTGAATTGATATGAATAAATGATATGGTAATTTAGATTTTTTTTTTAATTCACTGTAATTTTTGTCCTATATTATATTGCTTTCAAACTTTACTTTCTTTCCACCACTAATGACGACTTACAACTAAAACTAAACAGAAAAGTGTAGTCAATATTACTATTGCATTTTTCATAGAATTGTCAATTACACTCGTTTACTAAGAATTGGTATGACATTATTCAATGCTATCATTTGAACTTTACGTTTGCATCGTTTTTGCATGATCCATATGAATGATATAGAGATGGCTTCTTGATATCAACTTTACTTTAACTTACATTGTTTGATTCAATGTATATGTCTTTAGAATATGTACAATAACATGTAAGAATTATTTTTGCATTATCATGGTAGTATTAAATCACAGTATGAAATACAATGTAAAAGGTATTTCTGTACAATCATGATAGTATGAAATAGTAGTGTGAAATGATAGTATGAAATGGTACATTGTATGAAATAGAATGTTGTCATTGTGTTTACAAACATAAGAAGTGAAACAAAATTTGCATATCATTTCTAATTATAGAGACATAAGCTTGTACACCTAAACTCAAACATGCACCCCTAGAACTGATGGAAAACAAGAAAACAATTGTTGTCTTTCACATGAGAGGGAAATGCGAGGAGAAATGCATTTCCGTAATTCATATAGTCCCCTACAATTTTGCATTTGCATCGCAGCAAACCATTAGCAAAGTAATAAGCCTTCTAAGAGCTTTTTAGTTTTTGACACTATTAAAATGTATTGAGCCTAGGTCGGGTACAGTGAAGCATTGCTAATTCATTTGATTTTCTTGTTGGAGAAGAGCTAAATTTCACCAAAAAAATGAATTTAATATTTTTTTTCCCAAAGTTAAATCAACAAGAGTATACCACAATTTTTTAAATTTTCTATGGTGATGGGTACCATCATGGTTGACTATTTTATTGTTTCCCACTAGAAGAAAATTGTGATAGAAATCTGCGAAACACGTGGGCTGAAATTTGTTGAGTTCCACGTTTCCAGCACAAAAATCTGCGTTGGAATGCATTTCAACACAGTTTTTTGCGTTGGAAACGTGGAACTCAACAAATTTCAGCCCACGTGTTTCGCAGATTTCTAACGCAGTTTTCTTCTAGTGCGATCCACAACCAAAATTTCTCATGTCTTTAACCAAGGAGGTAATTTAGTACACATGTTATTATAAGACAGGATGCTAATTAAGGTATGTCTTTGACCTTGATTGGAGTTAAACATGAAGGTACTTTACTAAGTGAGGTACTTGGCTTGAGATTATAATATACAATTAAAGAAGTATGGTAATTTGTACATATATTTTTGACAACCAATGGAGGTTGCGCAAGCCAATATCAGCCATCATGAACTTAGAACTTAGTATGTGGGAAAGTAGGGTTGCAAGGCATTCTCCTAGATGAGGACGTACAAATTAAAAAATTTATTGGGGTCCTTTGAAGAGGTTTGAAAGGGGCATCTACAAGGTTCATTATTTTGCTAATGGATACACACTTGGATCAATGGAAATGTCCATGAAGAACATGAATACACAAACACATACATGGTCATATACTCAGAAGCGTTGAGTTCCTATAAAATCCAAAAAGATCTAATAGCTACATGGTACTATTCAAAAATAATTTGTTGAATGTTCTCACCATCTCTTTAAATGAATATATTCTGACCAATATGCCACTCACAAGTTTGGGGGGCACTCGCAAAAATCTTTAAAACCATGTGTGATAAAAAGAAAATAGGATTCAATTTATTCATTGTATGTAAAATTTGTAAAGAATTAGATGTAGTATAGGGTCCTTAAAAAGTGTGAAATAAGAGTACATCTAAAATAGGGTTATAAATAATACTATAAATTTTATGAATAGTACATCTAAAATAGCATATAGAAAAAAGGATCTCCTCCCCAAATGGGGAATAGGATACCTTATAGAGGTGGAACTATTATAAGTGGGGTGGTTTGATACAAAAATAAATACTATTATCAGCAAAATAGGTTTACAAGATACATACAATGACAGTTAGGTAGAAAGTACTTCTACCTTTAGTAGAGTATCTAAGGGTGTGTATTAAAGGGTGCAATAATGATGGATTGAATTGCCGTAGGGGGGGGGAGGGAAACAACAGTACTATACATTTGAAATTTTCTTAAAACTTGAACATAAGTTCTGCAGGATCTTTTTGGTGCACAAGCTTTGACATTTTTTTATGACTATTATATTGAGTAGCCTTTCTTTGCCCTTCATTTTTTATTTGGTTTTTGTATATTATATGTATTCAACATCCCTTTTAGCATTTCAGAGCTGATGAACTTGCATAAGTCAAAATATAATTGGGATATACATGATATACAATATATATACAAGAATTGTAGGTAATTGAGCCAAAACATGAATATATATAGTACATGGAAATATCTTGCAAGATTCCAAAGACTAAAAGAAAATGAAGTAAAATGGAATGGAATGAAAAAGATCAGGTACAAATGAAATCCCAAAAAAATGGGGATATGGATTAATTCCCCACAAATAATGGGATATGAATTCACTCCCTTTCAAAATGGGATATGAGGAAAATGGGATATGAGGGAAATGAAGGAAAAAATGGTATATGAATTCACTCCCTTGAAAAACGAAATATGAGTGAAATAAAAGAACAAAATGGGATATGTGTAAAAGAAGGGGAAAAAATGAAATATGAGTTCACTCCCCCCAAAATGGAATATGAGTGAAATAAGGGAACAAAATGGAATATGAATTAATGCCAAATTTTTTTTTTGATATGAATTAATTTTGAAAAATAGGGGGATGGGGGAAGAAAGGAAAAAAAATGGAATATCTTAACCCAAACAAATAGGATACCCTTAACCCTAAAAAATGGGATACGAATTACCCCCCAAAATGGGGTATGGGTGTAGTAAGGGAAACAAAATAGGATATGTATAAACTAAAAAAAAAATGAGGGTAGTGAGGAAATAATTGAAATATGAATTACCTCAAGAAAAAAGTTGGATATAAATAAAATAGGGCACCTTTAAATGCCCACCTCAAAAAATTATAATAACCAATAGAACATCCTAAAACAACTACATTTACCATTATTTTAAAAAATAGCATGCTATATAATCCATTTTACAAGGTAAATAGTCCCCCATTAAATAGGTCACTATCGCAAGTGTATACAAAATATAAAAGGGAGTGCTCCCCATTATAAGAAAAAGGTGTATTTTGAGTATAGTCCCTAAAATTAAGATTTTAAATAATGACCTTTTTAGAAGATTTAAAGTAAGAAATACATGTCTCTAAGTAAGAAATATGGTTCTTTGTAGTAATAAAGAAAAAAGAATACCCCCTATAAAATAGTTGTTATTTGCACCTATGTCCTTATTTTCTTAACACATTGACCTATGAGTTAAAACTTGAAAACCAATTAGTTGCTTTTTCAAGAGAAGGATCAAATCACTCCACCTATGGCAAGTCGACCCCGGGACCTCACGGTTCAGACGACACCGAACTTGGAGAGCCTAACTTGGTAACCCAAGCAACCAGACAGCCTCGAGTTTCAGGAAGGGTTCCCTTCATTGGGGGCCCTTCAAGGCATTGACGGACCAGATGGAAGGGCAACTTGCTTAGGCCCAACATGGTAAATCTCATTTACTAGGGGTTGACAAGGGTTTGGGATTTATATTTGTATTGGGTTTTTTGGTATGTTAAGGGACCCCATAGCTAATTTGGGGTCTTTGATTCTGAATCTAAATTCTGAATTTGAAAAAAATAAAAAATTTCATTGTTTTCCTTAAGGGTTTTGATGGTATTATTTAATGCCCCCCAAAATCGTATCATGACACCCAAGCAACCCGCCCTTGCATCTGGTCCGTCAATGCCCTAAACGGCCCAATGAAGGGAGCCCTCCCTCGAACTCGAGGCTAGCTAGAGACGAGGCTTGGTAACCCCCATATCTTTACTGTGTAGGTAACATTCCCTTCCCCGGTCCCAGGGCTGATTTCATAGTTTGTATATTGTGGTTTTAACTTCTACAAGGAAAAATCGTGCTTAATTGTAGAAGCAGTCATAACATTCATTAGCCCATAGAAGGACTGCCTTTCCCTTTGTGAAGTCCCCATCACCTAATTTCATTTGACATTTCTTGAAGTTTACAACTTTAGTTACCGAATGGTGTGGAATATTCCACATCATTTCATCTGTTGGATGGAATGGTGTAGGATATTCCACACCATTTCATCCGCTGGGAGGCAGTGTGACAAGTTGCTACTGAATGTTATGGTTAGCTTACTGAAGCGTCGGAAATTTCTTTGATTAGGGTTACAACCTGTAGTGCGAAGAATTTCGCAAGCGACATCATGAATTCTTCACCCTCCCCAGTAGGATAAAATCAGTGTAGCTAACTTAGGTTAATGAGGTCATGTCACCCTGCAGTTTGCTTCAGAATCCACAATGTGGTGTATTCCATAATCAGTGTCTTGCTGTGGTCTGATTGTCCTCTTTCCTTGAGGTGGGTTCGAGGTGGGTTCAGTTCAGCTGCTGTTGTGTTTCTTCTTCCTGGGCGTCTCGATGCTTCTCCAGAGCAATTGTGCATCGTCTGTTTGTTGTCAGGTACCCACCCGGGTTCACAAGTTTGTTGCGCAAGTAAGTTATAGGAAACCCTAATCGGCACTCGGGAAGGAAGCGTGGCTGAAGAGTGATCTAATGATACTGTTCTTCGTCGATCAATCTAATTCTTGAAGGCTCGCCTCACTTGGTTCTGGGTTGTGTTCTACGGTTTAAGGTTCAAGTCAAGTCTAGGGTTTGGGTTTCAAGACAAGGGTTCGAGGAGCTCAAGGTTTAAGGTTAGGATTTGGTTTGAGAGGATCAGAAAACTTTGACAGAAGAACCATACGGTTTGCCGGAACGACATCGACTAGGTATATATTGCCCTTGGAAAACTTGTGTAATTGTGAGCAAGGATATGACTTGGGCACGACTGAGATGCGACCTGCAGCTCACTCTTCTGATTCTTCGGATGGGATACAGTGCCTCATGAGCTCACGCTGAATTGATTTTTGTCTTTCACGTTTCCACCTAGTGATGTCGAAGTCTTTTTATGGTAGATGGCTCTAAAGCTTTTTTATGGGTTTCAGATGCCCGAATTTTTTTTTCACTTATCTTCACTTGAAGAAGAATTGATGTAGAATATAACCCAAGTGGTTTCATATTTTTCCGAGCATTTTTGAATTACTTATGAATTTTCAAAGAACTCTGCAGTAGGTAGCCCTTACAAAAACCACACACATGTAGTCTGAAAAAAGATATGACATTATTTTGAAAAAATTTAATGAACAACTATTCACTTTGTTAAAAATGAACCCATTGTGGCTCTTAAATCAACCATTAAAGAACTGTGAACCACACCTTATTAAGTTATGACGCAACCATTATTCCATTCTCTCATCAACACATATCCATTTTAGAGCCTCCTAGAAGACGGCTTGGGAGGAGGGTTTATTTTAGAGCCACCCACTATAAAGCCATTAGAGAAATTTTGAACTCTCCAAAAGGCCTCTAGAATGGCCTCAATTGGGGTCCTCAATTGGATTTAAATGCGTACTTGTCAAATAAAGGACAACTTTTTTCCCCTATTTCCATCCATTTTGACATCATGGTGTTTATAAAGGTACATGTTTTTTTTATTGGATAATGGGACATTAGGTACTTCTTGTCATTCAAATTTTAAGTACATTGAGGGATTATTTTATTTGGAGAAGGACAAATTTGGTGCAATTAAGTATTAATGGCTCATGTGTTTTTAGTACAATGAGTGAGACTTTTTTTTTAATAAGATCATTGGTACTTCATGCTCATGATGTTTGCACCATGAAATACCTCTTATTGGACAATGGAACAATAGGTACTTTTTGTCATTCAAATCCTTGGTACAATAAGTGAATTCTTTATTTAACAAATTCATAAGTACTTGATGAATATTCACACAAGGTAGCGACACATATTGTGTACTAAGGCTATCATCTTTAGCCTTCAATAAATAGCTTTGCATGTCAATTCCTAACGGCCCTCTTGAGAGCTCAAAATTTCTCTAATGCCTTTTTGTGAGTTTGCCCACACTGCGCAGTGCGCATTGGACCATGCTTCTTTTAGGGCTAGCGTTTGGAGGCATCAAGCCAGAGATTGTTACAAGGAATGATAAAGTAGTCTTTCCTCACCTTTAAAAAAAGTTTTAACTGAGTTCGAAGACTTTATAAGTATTAGGGCAAAAGTATAACCAACAACATTTAATATTAGAGGGTGATTGCAAGAAAAACCTATATTATTTGTTGTGTTTTCATGATTTTTTTGGAAGTACTTTCAAATTAGAATTTATTTTTATTTTTTTAAAACATACAAAATATGATTAATATATACACCTTTAAGACAAAAGGTAACCACCAAAAGAAATGAATAGAAAAACCCTCTAAGTACAAGAACTAGAAAAGTGCCAAATCTTAAGAAAAAATATACTTTGATGTTTTAATTAGGAAAAAATAGGAATTTTTTTAATAAAATAAAAAAAAATTGTTCATTTTCAAAAACTTTATGGAGATGAACATTCACCAAAAACTTACATGTTTCAAAATGTAAGTAAAAAGAGGCTTACTTTGTGGATTTCTACACTAGATGAAAATAATTATTTTAAGAATTCCTTAAGCCATTAGCTACAAGTTTACTAGAAGACCATCTCTTCAAAATTTCACCTCAAAATTTGTTTTTTGGGATGCAAAATAGTACTAAAAAACTCCAAATTGGGAAGTGTGACATTAAATTGGGCTTTATTTTTGGATAGTCAATTATTTTCTTAAATTACAAAAAAATTAGGCAAGATGTATAATAGCCCTGAGTCATTTAGAGCGAAAACACAAGAATTATGGCGAAAAAGTAGATCAGCACACTAAGTATGTAATGCAAAATAGTATAACTGTTCTGAGATCACTGGTCTGGGTTTGTTGTGGCATCAACCGACTCCGAGAATTTCTCGATTGATGCAACTGGAAGGTCGCCAGTTTGAGTTTATTTTCTGATTTTGGACAATCCTTTTCATTCATTGGTGTGGTGATCGTCATTATTGTGGCATCTATATATGTTGTATGACAGATTTGTAGGCAAGATGAATCGAACCGTGGGTTTTCTGACGAGCTGTGAAGTTTTTGAGATGGTGCCACTAAAAACAGGATCTAAAACCACATGATGTGATCCTTCAAAACCCTCTCGCATTTGTCAATGCAAACTGCAAAGCCTTCTCCCCTTCAGTGCAGAGCGAGCACATCCACACTTCACTGGAAAGACACATGGTTTCACTTGCATTTATGAAATTCCATTGCTCTTGGAACTGTAAAAAAGAAGAGCAGTATCAAGAAGGAATGGGTCCAGATTCCAGAAGGCACTGCTTCTGAACATTGCTGCGATCAGATGCGTGAGGAGCAGGCCGCTCGTCGGACGCTCATGAGAGAAGGAGGAAAACAAGCCATTCTATTCGTAGTCCTTACACACGTTTGCTGAACCGTCTGGTCCCTCGACTGAAAACCCCTAATTTCATTTCCTGGAGCATTCACCCCGTCATCGGAGGCTTGGAGGAGGCCAAATTCAGCAACTTCACATTCTGTTTCGATCACCTCTCGCTTGTTGCGCGCATGCCTGGTGTGGTCCCCCCTTGTTGTAGTTCCGGTTTGGTTTTCGGAACCGTAAGTAGAGTTGGCTGCTTCTGAATATTCCCCGTTTTTGAATTATGTGAGTGACACCAATACAAACATTGTCTGGAGCTGGTCTGGAGTGCTTGTTACTTGGAGGATATCAACTGGGAAAACGGAAGTGGTGATACACTGCTCAAAGGAACTGGTTTTGAGCGACAAAATTAGCAGACGTGATCGAGCCAGTTGACATTCATAACATCGAGACCTCATTTCCTTTCACGGCAGGTTTCGCAACTTACGAGTTCTCTGTCGTAGTGCGTACGACACTAATTTAATTACAAGACCATCCAACACGACTTCAAATTTACGGTAAGCTTTTTCCCCCGGAAAACAAAATCGTACTACAGTCGGTGTGAATCATTTCGCAGGCGCCTGACACGAATTCGTCACCCTCTCGAATAGGATGAAGTCAGTGCAGAGCCTAACCAAGCTAGGGTAATTAGGTCGTGCACTAGTAACCCATCGCTTGAGAATCCACGGGATGGTAAATTTCCTTGCTATTGGTGTGACTAGTCTCACGATTGTCCTCTTTAATTTCCTTGGGGTGGGTTCCGTTGTCAAATTGTCGTGCTTCTTCTTCCTGCCTGGCCGCCGTCTCGATGCTTATCTAGAGCAATCTGTTTGTTGTTGTCAGGCACCACCATGCGAGGTCCACAAGTTTGATGCAATGCCCGACTGCGTTCATATCTGCAACCCAAATTGGTACCCGGGGAGGAAGCGTGGTGCTTTAAATGATCTCATGACAGTGTAACGAGATGACCACTCTAACGTAGTTCTTCAAGGATCGCTGGCCTCATTTGGTTCTCGGTTGTTTTCGTTCGATTCAGGGTTCAAGCAATCAAGGTTGAAGGTTGAAGGTCAGGGTTTGATATCACAGGATTAGGAAAACCAGACAACTTTGACAGAGGAACCATACGGTTTGCCGGAACGATATCGACGACGTACATAGTGCCCTTGGAATTCCTTCCTAATCGTGAGCAAGGATATGACTAGGGCACGACCGAGATGCGGCCTGCAGCTCACTCTTCTGATACTTCGGACGAGATACTGTGCCTCATGAGCTCACACGAAATTAACTTTTTGTGTGTCACCTTTCCAACAAGTGATGTCGGAGTCGTTTTAAAAGCTTTTCTTTTGTGAGTTTGCCCACACTGCGCACTGGACCATGCCTCTTTTAGGGTTAGCGTTTTAGACTGTTACAAGGAGTGATTTAGTAGTCTTTCTGTACCCTTTTTTTTTAGTTTACCCACCACAGGATCAGGAAAACCAGACAACTTTGGCAGAAGAACCATACGGTTTGCCGGAACGACATCGACTGCGTATATAGAGCCCTCGGAACAGCTTGACGGATGTGAGCAAGGATATGACTTGGGCACGACCGAGATGCGACCTGCAGCTCACTCTTCTGATTCATCGGATGAGATACTGTGCCTCATGAGCTCACGTAAATTTAACTTTTGGCGTTTCAATTGTCCAACAACACGTGATGGTTGGGAAAATTCGCCCAACCAGACCGTGCGTCAGTTCTTTAGGGTTAGCGTTTGGGAACATCAAGCCAGAGACTTTTATATTGTGGTCTTTGATTGGTTCTTTAACCCTTGAAGGACGGACCGGTGGCCGCGAAAACCATGCATTTTGATACCGTGTGACATCACCTACTTCGAAAAAGCCAGATATATGCATTGGAAGTCAAAGTACTGTAGAAGATCTTCCACCCCCAATACTGAGGATGGAAAGTTGCATTTCTGTCCCAGAAGGAAAGATTCTTTGTCATTCAGCGGACACCAAACGTCCGTGGCGTCGTTCAAGGGTTTACCCATTAAGGACTAGGTCGATGACTAGTTGATGACTCTAGGTGAAAATGACAGGTTTTCATTAGTAGCTAATGAAAACATGTCATTTCAATCTTGGTCCTTAATGGGTTAAGGCTTTAGGAATCAAGGGAGGATTATCCATGCTAGATATTAAGTATTTTTGGTAAAGGAAGGAATTTTGTGCACAATACAAGCAGAAAATAAGGTTGAAATCAACACATTTATGTTGATTTGAATAGCTTGGTTTGGACATTTTCAACGTAGTTGTATTGATGTAAGTTCTAAAAATTTCATCAACCATAATATGGTCAATCTGTTTTTAAAAAAGGGAAGCCAAGTTGTAGGGACATAAAAAGTCACTTACTCTTGAGTTCATTCTCAAGAGAATAAAGTTACCTATGAAGCAATGTTTTCAAAATTAGAAGAAAAGATTCACTATTGGATATTCAAAAAAATCCAAAGTGAGGGGTGATCGAAAGTTAAAGAGTTAAAGAGTCAAAGTGTCAATGGAAAAGGAACTATGGCCAATGCATTTGGTTTTTTTACCTCTTCTTGGTCTATATCTAGCAACAACTACTCACATTCACATCTTGCACTTGGATTTGAGCGGTTTTTCAATTTTTTTATTTTTCTATTGTGTGTCTTTTCTTGTGTTCTTTCACTCTACTATGTTTGATCTTAAATTTTGGCTTCAAATTTGTGACAAACCAACTCCATTTATCTCATAATATCTCAAAATTTTACAAGGAATTGGTTACTATTACAAGATCATTTTCTCACTCATTTTTGGTCTTAAAAATACAAGACTCATTTTTATATATGTGAAACTTAGTTATCTTGAAAATGAGTGAAAGATCCACCTTTTGAATATGTAATGCACCTAGAAAAGCTTGTCAAAGCACAATTTTAGTTATATCCAAGCATGAATTTTCTTGAAGTAACCTTCACTTTCATGTTATAATCTTGCAATCTATGAGTTGGATTGAAACCAAAATTTGTAGAGATAATATATAAGAGCTTGGCTTTCTACAAGCTCCTACAATTAATTTTACTTGAAAATAATTCATTGCCCTTTGAGCTTCAACTCTTTGTAACTTATAAAATTAAGATCCAAAACACCTTGAAAGTTGCTCAAAATTTTAAGGGTTAAACTTATTTTGGTGGTTTGCTTGTGTTGAATTGAAGCCCCCTTTACTACCTAAATTTTGACATGAACATCGAATGGTCTTTTCCACCAAATTAGTTTTGCCATAGATGCTAGTGATTGAATACATCTTTAAGGAGACACATCACTACAATAAGACAACCTGTTAGCCCTAGATTATATGAGGACATTGAAGATTCATCCTAAGGTGTAAGATATACATTATTTTTTGCTCTCTTTATTATAATAATGCAAATGTTAAGGAAATTTGTGGCTTAGGTACTTTTATAGGCGTCAATCCATGTCTATATGAAACTTGAAGGATTTAACAAGCTATCAAACATGATGACACGAAGTGTGACAATTTGTGAAATACCAAAATGGATGTAGTTTGCTTAACTATATTAGTTTATATAGTACAATTTTGTATATGAACCTTCAATAAGTCTATTTGAGACTTCTTTTTCTCGTTCTTTTTGGATGGCAATTCATATAGAAGTAAATTCTCTCTTCAAAAAGAATTAATCTATTGTTTATACAAAAGGTAATTTTTTATTCATTAGATGATTTTTCAACCCTTTAAAAGGTTGTTTGAGAATTGTTCTTTCCACAATGAACCAACCTTTACTAGTTTGATTTCTCAAATTATTATTATTATTATTTTTAAATTCAAAAAATTCCATATGTACTAAAAAACTCAAAAATTGATTTAAAAAATTCAAATAAAAAAATAAATAAAAATTTTAGTTAATTTCTTCCAAATTTTTTTTAAAAAAAAATTTGATAATTAATTTTTAAAATAAATAAATTAGTATTATCTAAAGGAGCAAAGTCTCGACCATATTAGCTTGCTTACCTGGAAGAATTTCCAAAGTTCCTTTATACATTAGATGAGATTCCAAGCCTCGGGAGGGCTGTTTTGGGCCTATTTCCGAAATGGTTTCTGAATTAGCAGCTGGCAATTTTCCCCCCTCGCAATTTTTTTTTGGGGGGGGGCTTGAAATGTGAAAAATGGCCCAATAAAAAAATTTCAAAAAAAGCCGATGACATGGTACGATCTCAACTATGTCAGACTGCATTGTGTCTGTAATCTCAATCCAGAAAAAATGTTCTTGCAGTTAGGGACCCCTAGTCTTTCAGAGGCCCAGAATCTCATCTAATGGTGTTCCCAAAGTTCGTAAAGTCCGAAAAAACCACAATCTTCTAAAAGGTTCAAAATTCATATAATACATGTCATTTAAAATTTGGAATAATTAGGCTTTCAAGCTCACTTGACTTTGTATTCTTTCCCAAGTCATGTCTTGTAGGTGTATAAAAAAAGAAATACACTAGAAGAAAATTGGGGCTTTTGCAACTATGGTTAGCAACTAGTTTTGTAGTTGCATTAGACGTTTGCAATTGGGTGAGAATTTGCAGCATGTAGCTGTAGTGGACAAGTTGAAGTCGCATGAGTTGCAAAATCTAAAAGATTATTTTTCATTTGATAGCCTATGTGGAACTTCATTGATGAACTCTTCTAACATAGAACTTGCTTTTGTGCAACTTGTTTGCTTGTGTGTGATTGCTTTGCAACTAATTTGTAATTAAAAGATTTATAGATTTTCAAATTTTCATCGTAATGATTGAAGATTTTAGAAATTTAATTACAGTGATTGGTAGATTTTAGAATTTAAGATCTAGCTTTTTTTAGATTATCGGGTACATTATCAAATTCAAATATTGATATTAAATAGATTTTACGAGTTTACAAAACTTTAAATTTCACAAGTTTTAGAATTTTTTATACTTTAAATATTTGTAGATTTCTATAGACTATAGAAATCTAAAAAGTATAGAATTAGTAAAATTATAGTACTAAACTTCCTTACTTAAAGATGCTATAACTTGCAATTCTTATCCGTTCGATCTAATGGTACTCTTAACAAATGACATAGGACAATTGATATAGAACTTGATCTAATTGTTTTTTAGTTTTATTTTAATCATCCTCTAGTTGCATTCTAGTCATTTTCTAGTCACATGTTAGTAGTTCTCTAGTTAAAGTCTAATGATTTTTTTGTTGAACTGTAGTTTCTTTCTAGTTGAATTTCAAACATATTCTAGTTGCATTCTAGTTGCAAACTAGTTGAATTGTAATAAAATTTAGATTATATGCAAGTGTATTTTGACACATTAAACTCTACAATACCTAAAGTGGTCCATGTCAACAAGTATGATGAATTTTGGATGTAGAATAGCTCATAGTAATTCTTTTGTTACATTTTTGTAACCCAAAACTTCAACTTGTGACTACTTTATAACTACATGCAACTCAAAATTTCAATCTATAGCTACTTTGTAACTACTTTGTGATTTTAATAGTGTAAACATTAAATTTGGTGCAAATATAGAGGGTTGTAGTTGTTGGAAAGTTGTATAGGATACATAGTTGCATTTCAGTTAGTTGTAGTAGATGCAATTTTCTTCTAGTGATAGTTTGTTAGAATTATGTTCAATTGTCATATTTGCCTTTTAGAAAAGCTTCAATCTTTTGCATTTGTACTCTTATAATTTTTTTTGTGGACTAAAAGATTTGTTCACTTTACATGTATTCAAATCTTGTAGCCAAACTTCAACTATAAAATTTGCTAAAATTGATTGGATTCCTTCCTACTAAGGTGATTGTAAGAAACACTTCATGTTTTGAACTCAAAACCATAATTTTTGGCCACAGGACTAGTAATACTATGCAATAGTGGCAGTATAGTACGTCAATACTATAAGTACAAATCTTAATTGCCAATTATGGGCACCTGCAAATCTAGACCATCAGTTAATAATATGTAGGCCTATAAACTGCTACAAAATACTACAGAGGCCATTGTAGCAAAAAATAGTAGAAAAAGGGTTTGTGGACCTTTTCATTTTTAGTAATTTTTAAAAAATTAATTAAAATTCCTCTAGGAGATTTTTTCCTTCTCCATAGCCTTCATACAAAAGAAGGTCATTTTGACCCCATGTGTGCAACAAATATGTTTCTATTTTCATAAAAAGTCATCATCAATCCTTCTAATGTTGGTAGACTTGTAACAATTTGTCCAATTTTTTGCTTCGAATTTGGATTTTTGAGTAAAAAATAGGACTAAAACCCTCCAAAATGGCTAAGGTAGACACCCAATTGGGGGCACTTTAAAAATAATAAACTTAAATTTTTAAGAAATAGAAAAAAATTATTCAGCAACATAAAACTGTTGTATGCACCTTCATTACAAATTTCAAGCCAAAAGGACAAAAGATGAAAAAGAAAGGAACAAAAAACTACCTGCTAGAGGTCAAGGGGACCAATAAAAGCACAAATGTTTCATCCAATCACCCATTATAGAAATTGGTAAGTAATACAAGATAATAGGTTCACAATAAATATCAATGTTCAAAATTATCTTCTATGTATGAATGGATGGTTTATTAAAAACAATATTTGTAACAATCATTGATTGAGTAGGTAAACTTAGAATTAAATGATTACTTTACATGTTATGTTAATTGTTTATTATGATGCAACAAATGCTATGATGGAATGTTGTCAAACTTCAAATTGTAAATTAATCAATCTCAAGCTTCAAAACATGCTTGTTGCATGTCAACTACTAAAAGAGCTATCCTCACTTGACAAATTGCAACTATGGTAGTTTGCTCTTAAAGTGAGCATCTAAGAAAAAGTGTAGCTGTGGGGGGAAAGCTAAAGCTGAGAAGTGATTGTTAATATTTTTGGTAGAGCCACAAATTAGTAGCGGTCTTTAAATTGTTTTCAAGAAATTTTTTGGAACTAGAATGAATTCAATATGATTTTTGGAAGCAGAAGGGTAGTAGGCATCTATTAATGTACATAGACTGATGTAGTATGTAGACAAAAGTATCCTTGAAGGAGAAACTACGTTAGAAAAAAAAATTATATATAGTACAAAATGGTTTGCCCTAGTATTTATGTTGTGCACTAAAAATTTGAAATGGACTCATGGCCATGCCCATTTATATATCGAATTCATTAGTACTAGTAAATAAGTATGTGTCTCCTCCTCTGATAAATACTTATATTTTATAATATCTCCATTTCCAAGAGGATTGCTTACCATAAACACATTTAATAGTACATCCAATCAGTGCATATAGTTGCTTAAAACCATGCACCTCATACACTTTAAGCATTACACTATGAACCTTCTTCTTCTAGGATGCTCATAACACTCTTTTAGATATGAGTGATCTAGAAAACCCAGGCGGTTTTTGAGCATACTACCATATTTAACAAATAACAAAAAAAGATGTATTGTATAGTCAAGTTCAATGATATTACAAATTACTTTTTTAGCAAACTAAATAAGAAGATCATGAATTTTATGAAGCTCAAGTATACTCCCTAGAGGACAAATTGTCAAAATGTAAGTTACAATGGAATCTTAGTGAAGACTCCAATGAAGAATATTCAATCATCACGACATACATGTATTCATATTTATACACACGCAATGAAAGAAATTTTAGTACAACCAACTTTGACAACCTCCCAAGAGCTCAAAAAACATGAAATGTTTTTTACAAGATCATCTCTAAGTTAATAATATGTGACAAATTTCAAAAGGTCATCCATTCATATAAAGGAAGTCATTTTGAACGTTGGCATCTAGCACCTATTCACTCATCTCTATTCTAAAAAGAAGTCCAATTAGTTTCAATGAATTTAGTAGTTTTTGTTGTAGAATTAATCTAATTTCACAAAGGTATAATTTAAGGCCTATAAAGGTATCTAAACTGTGAATTTCTATTAAATATACAATATTAAAAAATAAAATGAAAAAGATACGGCCTTAAATTTACGGTTTAGATACCTTTATATTAGGCCTAAATCCTCAAAAATACACTTTTTGGGCATATAGGACTGGTAGCCCTGTGCAATCCTGCCAGTACTACGTGCTTGCACTGTGCCTGTCAATGTTAGCTGTTGATTTCAGGTGCTTGAAAATCTAGGATGTTGATTTAATACTATATATTATTATGCAGTACTACTCAAGCCACTAAGATCAAAAATTAGCAAAAAGGGGTTTGTGAAACTTTTCATTTTTATTAGTTCTAAAAAAATTCAAAAAATTATTTTAAAAAAATTCATTTTTCTAAGTAAAATTGTGCTCATATTGCAACAAAAAATTCCCTTAGAAATTTTTTTCCCTCTTCATAGCCTTTGTGCAAAGGAAGGTCACTTTGACCCCATGTGCACAATGAACATGTTACTATTTTAATAAAAAAACTCATCATCAATCCTTGAAATGTTAATAGACCTCCAACTTGTCCAATTTGTGGCTTCAAATTTGGATTTTTGAGTCAAAAATAGGACTAAAAACCTCCAGGTAGACTCCCAATTGGGGGCAGTTTAAAAATAGAAAACTAATTTTAAAAATTTCGAAAAAATTATGGAACTTGTAAAAAAAATTTCACCTTTATTCAAAATTTCAAGTCAAAAAAACGAAAGATGGAAAAGTTATGAGCAAAAACTATTTGTTGGAGGTCAAGGGGATAAAAAAAAAAGACAAGCGTTTCTCGCATTCGCCCAAGGACGTTTTCATTTCAAAACATTTTTGTTGGTTTTAATTTTTAATTTGGTCAAATTATTATTATTAAAAAATCTACTACATAGATTTCCAACTTTCCACATAGCAAAACCAACCATATAGGCAAGGACTCCTACATTAGTACATATTATATCCATAGGGTGCAATTGATACATTGATGCCCAAATAGTTAATTAAAATTCCTAAACTAAATTTTATAGGTTCTATATTTTATTTTAAAATTTTTAAAAATCCAATAACTTATATTCAAAATACTTCAATACATTGAACGATGGAATTTTGAATTATGTCATTTACATTGGAGATTAACAAAAATGAGAAGACAAGATATTTATACAAATGGGTAGTAGTAAGTAAGACAATCTATATAAGATGTGTAAATGAGGATTAACTGTAGGAAATTAAATGCTTATAGATGAATCGAAAAGTAAAAATTATAATTAAAGTATAATTTCAAATCTTATTTAAGGATTGCAAAGCAATTTTTTTTTATAGAAAAATTAACACTCTAGATAATTTAGGAGATCAAGCTAACTTTCATCCCTAAAAATTGATTTAAAATTTCAAGACTCTAATCAAAAGTTATAAACAAATTTCCATGAGGCACTAAAAGAAACATTTCTTTGATAGTTTCAAACACCTTTCCTAGAAACTGCCTATAACTTTGATTAAAGGCTTCAACTCTCAAATATATTTTTTTAATTGAAATTTTGTATAAATTCTTAACTTATTTTAGTTCAATTTCCTATCTAAATGTTATTCAACTATACCAAAACAAGGTTTCAAATTGCACAAATAAGCAAACTTCATTTTAAGAATTTTATAATCCATTTGAATGCATTCATCTTATGTTGATTGAATCTCCATTTACTTGTAGTGATGTGTCTCCTTAAAGATGTATTCAATCACTAGCATCTATGGCAAAACTAATTTGGTGGAAAAGACCATTCGATGTTCATGTCAAAATTTAGGTAGTAAAGGGGGCTTCAATTCAACACAAGCAAACCACCAAAATAAGTTTAACCCTTAAAATTTTGAGCAACTTTCAAGGTGTTTTGGATCTTAATTTTATAAGTTACAAAGAGTTGAAGCTCAAAGGGCAATGAATTATTTTCAAGTAAAATTAATTGTAGGAGCTTGTAGAAAGCCAAGCTCTTATATATTATCTCTACAAATTTTGGTTTCAATCCAACTCATAGATTGCAAGATTATAACATGAAAGTGAAGGTTACTTCAAGAAAATTCATGCTTGGATATAACTAAAATTGTGCTTTGACAAGCTTTTCTAGGTGCATTACATATTCAAAAGGTGGATCTTTCACTCATTTTCAAGATAACTAAGTTTCACATATATAAAAATGAGTCTTGTATTTTTAAGACCAAAAATGAGTGAGAAAATGATCTTGTAATAGTAACCAATTCCTTGTAAAATTTTGAGATATTATGAGATAAATGGAGTTGGTTTGTCACAAATTTGAAGCCAAAATTTAAGATCAAACATAGTAGAGTGAAAGAACACAAGAAAAGACACACAATAGAAAAATAAAAAAATTGAAAAACCGCTCAAATCCAAGTGCAAGATGTGAATGTGAGTAGTTGTTGCTAGATATAGACCAAGAAGAGGTAAAAAAACCAAATGCATTGGCCATAGTTCCTTTTCCATTGACACTTTGACTCTTTAACTCTTTAACTTTCGATCACCCCTCACTTTGGATTTTTTTGAATATCCAATAGTGAATCTTTTCTTCTAATTTTGAAAACATTGCTTCATAGGTAACTTTATTCTCTTGAGAATGAACTCAAGAGTAAGTGACTTTTTATGTCCCTACAACTTGGCTTCCCTTTTTTAAAAACAGATTGACCATATTATGGTTGATGAAATTTTTAGAACTTACATCAATACAACTACGTTGAAAATGTCCAAACCAAGCTATTCAAATCAACATAAATGTGTTGATTTCAACCTTATTTTCTGCTTGTATTGTGCACAAAATTCCTTCCTTTACCAAAAATACTTAATATCTAGCATGGATAATCCTCCCTTGATTCCTAAAGCCTTAACCCATTAAGGACCAAGATTGAAATGACATGTTTTCATTAGCTACTAATGAAAACCTGTCATTTTCACCTAGAGTCATCAACTAGTCATCGACCTAGTCCTTAATGGGTAAACCCTTGAACGACGCCACGGACGTTTGGTGTCCGCTGAATGACAAAGAATCTTTCCTTCTGGGACAGAAATGCAACTTTCCATCCTCAGTATTGGGGGTGGAAGATCTTCTACAGTACTTTGACTTCCAATGCATATATCTGGCTTTTTCGAAGTAGGTGATGTCACACGGTATCAAAATGCATGGTTTTCGCGGCCACCGGTCCGTCCTTCAAGGGTTAAAGAACCAATCAAAGACCACAATATAAAAGTCTCTGGCTTGATGTTCCCAAACGCTAACCCTAAAGAACTGACGCACGGTCTGGTTGGGCGAATTTTCCCAACCATCACGTGTTGTTGGACAATTGAAACGCCAAAAGTTAAATTTACGTGAGCTCATGAGGCACAGTATCTCATCCGATGAATCAGAAGAGTGAGCTGCAGGTCGCATCTCGGTCGTGCCCAAGTCATATCCTTGCTCACATCCGTCAAGCTGTTCCGAGGGCTCTATATACGCAGTCGATGTCGTTCCGGCAAACCGTATGGTTCTTCTGCCAAAGTTGTCTGGTTTTCCTGATCCTGTGGTGGGTAAACTAAAAAAAAAGGGTACAGAAAGACTACTAAATCACTCCTTGTAACAGTCTAAAACGCTAACCCTAAAAGAGGCATGGTCCAGTGCGCAGTGTGGGCAAACTCACAAAAGAAAAGCTTTTAAAACGACTCCGACATCACTTGTTGGAAAGGTGACACACAAAAAGTTAATTTCGTGTGAGCTCATGAGGCACAGTATCTCGTCCGAAGTATCAGAAGAGTGAGCTGCAGGCCGCATCTCGGTCGTGCCCTAGTCATATCCTTGCTCACGATTAGGAAGGAATTCCAAGGGCACTATGTACGTCGTCGATATCGTTCCGGCAAACCGTATGGTTCCTCTGTCAAAGTTGTCTGGTTTTCCTAATCCTGTGATATCAAACCCTGACCTTCAACCTTCAACCTTGATTGCTTGAACCCTGAATCGAACGAAAACAACCGAGAACCAAATGAGGCCAGCGATCCTTGAAGAACTACGTTAGAGTGGTCATCTCGTTACACTGTCATGAGATCATTTAAAGCACCACGCTTCCTCCCCGGGTACCAATTTGGGTTGCAGATATGAACGCAGTCGGGCATTGCATCAAACTTGTGGACCTCGCATGGTGGTGCCTGACAACAACAAACAGATTGCTCTAGATAAGCATCGAGACGGCGGCCAGGCAGGAAGAAGAAGCACGACAATTTGACAACGGAACCCACCCCAAGGAAATTAAAGAGGACAATCGTGAGACTAGTCACACCAATAGCAAGGAAATTTACCATCCCGTGGATTCTCAAGCGATGGGTTACTAGTGCACGACCTAATTACCCTAGCTTGGTTAGGCTCTGCACTGACTCCATCCTATTCGAGAGGGTGACGAATTCGTGTCAGGCGCCTGCGAAATGATTCACACCGACTGTAGTACGATTTTGTTTTCCGGGGGAAAAAGCTTACCGTAAATTTGAAGTCGTGTTGGATGGTCTTGTAATTAAATTAGTGTCGTACGCACTACGACAGAGAACTCGTAAGTTGCGAAACCTGCCGTGAAAGGAAATGAGGTCTCGATGTTATGAATGTCAACTGGCTCGATCACGTCTGCTAATTTTGTCGCTCAAAACCAGTTCCAACCATCACGTGTTGTTGGACCAGTGAAACGCCAAAAGTTAATTTCGCGTGAGCTCATGAGGCACAGTGTCTCATCCGACAATTCAGAAGAGTGAGCTGCAGGTCGCATCTCGGACGTGCCCAAGTCATATCCTTGCTCAAGTCCCTGAAGCTGTTCCGAGGGCACTACATACGCAGTCGATGTCGTTCCGGCAAACCATATGGTTCTTCTGCCAAGGTTGTCTGGTTTTCCTAATCCTGTGATGGGTAAACTAAAAACAAAGGGTAAAGAAAGACTACTAAATCACTCCTTGTAACAGTCTAAAACGCTAACCCTAAAAGAAGCATGGTCCAGTGCGCAGTGTGGGCAAACTCAGAAAAGCTTTTAAAAAGACTTCGACATCACTTGATGGACAAGCACGTGAAGCACAAAAGTTTACTTCGCGTGAGCTCATGAGGCACAGTATCTCATCCGATGAATCAGAAGAGTGAGCTGCAGGTCGCATCTCGGTCGTGCCCAAGTCATATCCTCGCTCACGGTTGAGGAGGTTTTCCAAGAGCGGTATGTACGTCGTCGATGTCGTTCCGGCAAACCGTATGGTTCTTCGGCCAAAGTTGTCTGGTTTTCCTAATCCTGTGATATCAAACCCTGAATCGAACGAACACAACCGAGAACCAAATGAGGCGATCTTTGAAGAACTGCGTTAGAGTGGTCATCTCGTTACACTGTCATGAGATCATTTAAAGCACCACGCTTCCTCCCCGAGTCCCAATGTGGGTTGCAGATATGAACGCAGTTGGGCATTGCATCAAACTTGTGGACCTTCCATGCATGCATGGTGGTGCCTGACAACAAACAGATTGCTCTAGAAAAGCATCGAGACGGCGGCCAGGCAGGAAGAAGAAGCACGAACCCATCCCAAGGAAAGAGAACAGTCATGAGACTGCAGCAAGACACTAGTCACATTAATAACAAGGAAATTTACCATGCTGTGGATTCCCAAGCAAAGGGTTACGAATGCATGACCTAATTACCCTGGGTTGGCCAGCTACAAGCACTGACTTCAAGCTATTGGAGAGGGTGACGATTTAATTCGTGTCAGGCGCCTGCGAAATTATTCACCCTCGTCCGACTGTAGTAAGGTTTTGTTTTCCGGGGGAATAAGCTTACTGCAAGTTTGAAGTCGTGTTGGAATTAATGTCGTACGCACGACGACAGAAAACTCGTAAGTTGCGAATTAAACCTGCCGTGAAAGGAAATGAGATCTCAATGTTACTGGCTGACGTCTGCTAATTCTGTACCTCAAAACCATTTCCCTAGAGCAGTTTATCACCACTTCCCTTTTCCCAGTTGATTTCCTCAAAGTAACAAGCACTCCAGACGATGGTTGTATTGGTGTCACTCGCATAATTCAGAAACGGGGAACATTCAGAAGCAACAACCTCTCCTTGAGCAAACCTACGTCACCATCACTACGGTTCTGAAAACCAAACCAGAACTACAACAAGGCATCACCACCACCAGGAATGCGCGCAACAAGAGAGAGGTGTCTGAAATAGAATGTCAAGTTGCTGAATTTGGCCTCCTCCAAGCCTCCGAAGACGGTGAATGCTCCAGAAAAGTAAATTAGGGTTTTTCGGTCGAGGGAATGTGTGAACCAGCCCTTTTTTTTTTTACTTTTTGAGGATGTGCCGAGATGGCAATCACTTCAAATTTGGTGAAGCATTGTATTTCTACATTCATCCATCTTTTGGACTCAGAAACACTTTTCCATCATATTCATACACTTTTCATCCAAATTTGGCAACTTCGTCCATATTTTAAAGAAAACTAGAAAATTCCAGGCAAAAAAAGATTACTTTTATCTAGCGAAAAAAAATGTTTATTTAGAAATGGTGCAATTTGGCCCCATGGTGCTCCAAAAAAGGGTTGGTGTGAACTATGAATAGAATGGCCTATTTACCATGGGTAGTGATTTGGGTGGGGTGAGGAGCACCTTACCTCTTGTGGTGGCAAGGAATAATTTGAGAAACTAATCAGAGTGTGCCCTAAATGTTCTAGTAAATTCGAGAAAATAGCTCGATAATTCCAAGTATGTGATAGCTTCCATTTTGATCCCCTCTTCATGCACATGGTTCCAATAGATATATGATAATGATGTTTTGGACTGTAGAAACAATATTGCTCAATTCCTATGAATAATTTCCTTGTCAGAACAATTTTTTTTTATGTAAGCGTATAGTATCGTTTTTCATGGTGATTCTTTAGGGCCCACATGTCTTGTTTGAAAAAATAAAGTGTGTTCATACCAAGTATACATTTTATACTATATATTTAAAATTTTAATTATACATGCAAATAATGGATAAGGAAATCATAGTACAAACCAAAATTTTAAATAATTATATAGTTACTAGTATTCAAAATCATAGTATATGACTCTTAATTCCTTATACAATAAAGTTGATCATTTTCAAAAAAATCAAAGGTTTTAAACAAATGAAGCAAGAGATTAGAATGAGTAGTTTCATTTTATTTGTTTACTTAACAACTAGAACTCATTTGCCATATTAATCAAAAAATATAGAAAAATTTAAACAATGACAACTGCGACCAGAAGATCATAATTAATCTCACCTTTTCAAAATTTTGAAGTCAATTTTTCTTACTAATTTGACATCTACAAGTCTAAAATAGAAAGAGTTTTATTTCTATTATATTCTAATGGATGTTTCTCAACTTCAAAATTCAATGAATTTTTGAAAATATGAAATCCAATTTGCATTAGTATGATGTAAATGCTAAGATTTGAAACAAGCACATAAAGAAATCAAAACTTGAATCTATTTTGTGAGAACATATTTGCCTCTCATTATTATAGATTGATTCTATTTTAAAGGTAGAAACATCTTTAAATATCAATAAATTCATCAGAATTTGAAAATAACTTTGTTTGTAATGAATATGGATGATTGTAGGAAGTGAAATTTCAAACCAAATTAATTTAAAATTCAAGAATAATGTATACAAACTTGTTATAAAATGATATAATATTATCAAATTTGTATCAAAGGTACATCAAGAAATCTTCGGAAACAATGTCTTATCAGCCATTCCAAGCAACAATCTTTAAGGGTGTTTTACCTTTACGTCCCAGTTTCTAACTTTTGAAGTCCCTCACTAAGATCTAATTTAAAAACAAATTTTAACTTCCATTGATTAGGAAGGTGAATCATTTTTTTACATGTGGAAGTTGGGACTCATTGTGTGAAGAGTAAAGTTGTAGTTCTAAGTCCCAATTTGTCTTTTGTATAATTATCTTTTATAGCAATTCAACACCTCTAAAAATAGATTAAAAATTCAAGTTTTTTATTGAAACACTTTTAGCATCAAGTCAACATTGGACAAATTTGGAGTCAATTAGACTTTTCTAAATGCGATATTTTTCTCTTTCTTTTACATTCCAAAAAGAGTTGGAATTTAGAAGTTGAATTGGATTTTTATTTGGCTAGACCCATTTCAACCTCTAAGATCAACTTCCTTGCCATCCTCACTCCCAAAAGTATTGCTATATAGGCATTTTAGAGTGATGTGGGATTGAAACTTGGCATTGAGTGTGAAGCTTTAAATTTCAAATTTCAAGTCTATCAGTTAGATTTTGAAAATTTAAGGTAGAACCACCTATAACCAATTGGCATCCCATAGCCAACTTGTTGATGGACTTATTTCCAACCAAGGCTAGAATGTTTGTTTTTCTTATTTTTAAAGTTGGGACTAAAAGTTCATGGGACATATCCAAAGTAGTGTGCAAGAAAGTAGGAAGGAATGAGTAAAAAAGTAGTTTTTTGTGTGATCAAAATTAGGAGACTCTACAAATTTGCATTGGGTTTAGCAAATTTTTTGTCATCCAAAATTCATAGTAATTTCAATTCATGTGATAAAATTACCAAAGGTTTTTGCAATCCCCATCATTTTTATTTTTGCACCTTTAAAAATATTTGTTTTTCCTTGCACTATTACAAATTATTGTCTAGAATACCTTAAATGATTGGTTAAATAGGTAGTTCTACCTTAGTGGGACTTAAGACTTAGGATGAGCAAAGCTTTTATATATATATATATATGCATAAAATAGGAACATGGAATGTAGACTACCTTCACTCAAGTTATAGCTATAATACCTATATCATAGCAAGCATGTACAACATTATCTATACGATGTCTTATCTTATAAATTACCTATTTACACCTTCTAAAAGTACATATATTTTAAAGAATAAACTCTTAAGGAAGTTTAAGCACACTGAATTTAAATTCTTCACTCTAATTTCTACATTCCAAGCTCATATAGTACCATTTAGCATAGACAATCCAAGGGGACAACCTCTAGAGAACAACACAAGGGAACAGTCCTAGGAAACAACACAAAGAAACAATCTTAGGGAATAAGTGAAAAATAAATCTCAGGGAACAAGGGAACAACCCTAGAGAAAAAGACCTGCAGGGAATACTTTCCTCCCATAGCAACTAGGCAGTCTCAAGTTTGAGGGAGGGCTCCCTCCATCTAGGCCCTCCACGCCATTGACGGACCAGATGGAGGGAAGGTTGTTTGGGCAACGTGGTAAATCTCATTTTACTAGGAGTTGACAAAGGTTTGGGGTTTATATTTGTGTTGGGTTTTTTTGGTATGTTTGAGTTTGCGTTCCTAATTTGGGGTCTCTAAATCTAAATTTGAATTCAGAATTTGAAAAAAATAAAAAATAAAAAAATTTCAGCGTTTTCCTTGAGGGTTTTGATGTATTATTTAGGGGCGGTTTATACTTGGGGCCAGATTGAAGGCCGGGCGGAACACTCCAAGTTTGAACCAATAGGATCACTCAATTTCTCCAAATCCGGCCCAAGGGGTTTATACTTGGGGCCGGCCGGAACTATGACTCATCCTACGTGTCATCTTAGGTGGCATGGTTTTGGCGCCAAACCATCCGGCCCCAAGGGAGTAATCGGGATGAGGTTTGGGGTGGCCGGAATTCCCATCTAGGGCCGGATTGGGCTCTTCCGTTGGATCAAAGAAATCTCTACCTTCAATTTTTTAAATTTCACTTTTGTTTTCTTAAAATCTCTATTTTTTTTTCCTTGTTTGTCTTAAAGCGACTTTTTGTTTATGCAATATGTTTTGCTTGGTTCCTGACTTCCTGTGCATAGTTACATGCCGGTTGTGATGATTAATCACAGGTTTTGTTCGGTAGGTCTAGTACTGCAAGGAGTGTGAATTTTAATTCAAATAATGATTAATATAATTATTAATTTAAACCATGATTAATATAATTTTAATTTAAATGATTATTTAAATAATTTTAATTCAAATAATTATTCAAATATTCATAGTTCAAATAATTATTTAAATAATTTTAATCTTCATAATAATAACATAATAGTTTTAAAAATAAATAAATAAACCTCATATGGTTAAATTTTAAAAAAAATTATTATGTTTAACAATTTGAATAAATTTAATTGTTTACTTGCTAAAAGTTACCATTAAAAATAGTTCATATTTTTCTACTTCATTGTTGGGATGTAAAAGGAATTTCCTATAGACCAAAGAACGCAACATTTGGATACTATATTATATTTTTATGTTTCAAAATAGTTTTAGTAAAATATGGTAGTCTACTTTTCAAGCTACTATTTCATATCTTATTGACTTTTCAAAGAATTTGACCTCCTTCCAACAATTTTCGAAAAATTGTAGGAACTAGGAAGAGTAAAGTTGAATTTGGCATTTAATTCAAGTCATTTTATATTTTAGCATAAATCAATTTTATAAATTAGTAGCACATCAAATCCTCCATCTTCCTTTCAAACATCCAAAACCTCTTTCTATAGCCATTCTAGTGCTAGATAGTATGAAATTTCAATGAATTTTTTTCCTTGATAGTCCATCTTATAAATCTTTGAATGGTCTCATTAAATTTGCACCACCTCCCACTAATTTGTAAGGTAAAAAATTTGTAGAAAAACAATATTTTTATTTTGGAAGTAAAATAAATAGGAAGAAAATAGAGAAACAAAAACAAAAACAAAAACAAAAACAAAAACAAAATATATATATATATATATATATATATATATATATATATATATATATATATATATATATATATATATATATATATATATATATATATATATATATATATATATATATATATATATTTTTTTTTTTTTTTTTTTTTTTTTTCTATAAAGATTAGAGGTAGAGAAAAGATAAACACACATATTTTTAAATTTTTTAAATTTTTTTTAATTGATTTCATTGAGCATTGAGAAAATCTAAGAGAACATGAATTAGAAATTGGGCCCTAGAATCCGGCCCAAGGGGTTTATATTAACAAGGGCCGAATGGGAAAATTAGGGCTGGATTGAAGGCCGGATTGAAGGCAAATCCGGCCAACCTTCTATTCGGCCCCAGGCCCAATATAAACCGGCCCTTAAGGTAGGTACACCCAAAATGGCTCCTGACCTTAAAGCGCTCTGTACAATGTGCATAGATTTTCAAAATCAGTCATGTACCCAAACTGTAGATGGCGCTTTCAGAAACACACTTTGACTGTTAATAACTTTTGCATACGGTATCCAAATCCACTGTTCTTTGGTGCGTTGGAACATGCTTTCACTCACCAACAAGACTGTAAAAAATTTTGAACAACATAATAACAGGAACTAGGCACAGTAGAGAAACTGGCACTTTTGGGTGTACCTACCTTAACGCGCTCCCCAAAATCATATCGTGTCACGCCCTCCGTCAATGCACTGAAGGGCCCCGATGCAGGGAGCCCTTCCTGAAACTCGAGTCGAGGCTGGCTGGAGACGAGGCTTTCCTCCTGCCGTCCTGAATGCGTTCTTTCCTACTAACTTACAGTCTTCACAGTGTTTCTCGCAAGCTTTTCTGCACATTTCCCGGCAATTCCGTCCTCAATTCGTCTCCGTCACGCATTCACGTTGCTTCTGATACCGACTTTGTCCAGAATAGTTCAACCTAGGTTTTCTCCTCCTCTTCCAAGTCAAAAAAGCATTCAGATAGTTGTTTGTATGGCTGAGCTCCGATTTTGATTTCACGTTAAGTCCGGTGGAGGCAGGATCTTAGGATTCCTAGGTCGACACTTTCTGAGTGGGAGGAAATCAGCTGCGCATGGCCTGAGACAAGGCTTGAATTTGAACCGTGATGCCTAACATTTACGCGATGGAAAGAGAGGAGGAGCCTTACGGCACTTCAGAGATCGAGACGACGGGGTGGCGGAGTTTGTGGATCGTGCAATGGACCAGAACGAAGATCGTCCATCCTGTTGTCGTAATTCTACGCAGGTGCGTCTTTAACGTGCTGCTTCTTAACATTTTTCCTTTGCAGGTTGCTTTTCAGAGGATGAATTGTGTACTACTTCAGGTCTAATTTTGAGTTTGTTGATGAGCAGAGGGACTGAGCCGAAGCAGCTGGCGTTTTCGGTAGCGCTAGGATTTACTCTCGGCGTTTTCCCAATTTACGGCATCACGGCTCTTCTCTGCGGAGTAGCAATGGCCATTCTTGGCAGCAGGTGCAATGGTCCGACGCTAATTCTCGCCAACCTGCTCGCCACGCCTTTCGAATTAGGCCTGATGATACCTTTTCTGAGAGTTGGAGAAACCCTAGTTGGTGCCAATCCGTTTCCGTTGACGAAAGACGCCCTGTGGCAAGCCATCACAGGCAAAGCTTCGGGTGACTTGTTGTTTGCCATTGGCCATGCGATATTAGGGTGGCTCTTTGTTGGTCCATTTCTGTGCTTGGCGTTGTATTTCATTCTCTTGCCGGTGATACGATGGTCGCAGCAGAGATTCGGAGGGCAGAACAGGGTGCCCAGCGAACGCGTGGTGCTTCTGAACGAGGAAGTCCTTCTCGGCAAGAAAGATCTCGGTGAGTCAGATTAGTCTCGTAATTAGGGTTTGACAGACTAGTTGCTTTCTGGGACATACTCTTTGTCTGGGCCTTCCATTTGTGGCCTTTGTATTATATAACAGCTAGTGGCTGGCACAGTTTCTGGTTTACTGGCCATTGCTGATTCGGGTGACCCCTGCGTTTTGTCTCTGTTGTGTGGAGCTCGTCCTGCAAGTAAATTTAAGCTCATGTATAGGTCCAGCTCCGGACAAGATGTCTGCTGAGCTTGATTCCTTTATTGTACGAAAGATGACTACGATATTATCTTCAATATTTGACAAGAATCCAAATAAAAAGATCTTTATGAAATGGAAAGCCTGCGAGGTCAGCATTGTCAATGGGTCCTCGTTACTCAATGAACACAAATGCTCCGTCTCCTGGGATGGCATTGTTCGTTTGAAGTAATACCGGTATTCGTGTTTTATAGAGAAGTAATCAGCTTCTTTGACTGTTTCTCTTCGAAGGCTACTCATCGCTGAATGCAGTCCTTGCGCTTTCTGACGTCTTTTTTATATGCACTGTAAAAAAAATTCTCGTTAGTTGCATGTGTCTGCTGGTATTGAATGTATCCGACTTCACAGTTCCTGCTCTGTAATTTGCAGGCTAATCACCAAACTGGGCATAATACATTTCTCAAAGCTTCGCTTTCGATGAAGATTTTGTAATTGCCTTCTAGAGCTTGCACCCTCAATTAACTCCCACCTGACCACTTCGTAAAAAGCCAGGCCTGCTTCTTCAAGGTTTATTTTACTCAAAATGTGCATGCAGGGCTAGCAGTTCAAAGACCATCATATCTATCTACGAAATAAAGACAATTGCCCTGTGTTTTCAGCAAACTACGGAGCAGGGCCTTGGAAAGCGCAAGCCTCGTTGTCCAGCAATACCCAAATTATGCACATGTAGAACGTTTCAATTTGTAAACTGACCTGTGATAAATCAAAGCAACAGACTTTCATGACTTGAATCCTCGAACCCCAAGTCCAGTCTTCCACGCATCTCCCCAGACAAACTGTCATTGAATTCAAATCTCAAACTTCAACCTCCAAAGACGGGGATCCTGTTTGTTCGCATTACCCCACATCGTTTGGTAGTCCCTCCCAGAAACTCATGCTATAAAATCCTCGCAGTTCGTCATCTTCATCACGCAGCCGGGTGCTCAGCACAGAGCGAACTATTCTTTCGCCTTTTACTAAAGAATACCGTGCGCTGGGTACACTCACCGGCATACCCCATTTTTTGGACTGCCCTTCACGGGACCCAACCAATTGAATTCCAAATTGAAATCACAACTATAGATTGTTGAGTTAGTGTGGGATTAATGAGTTAGTGTGGGATTGATGTCAAAGAGATGTCAAGTTAGGTAGAGATGGATTAACTAGCTTGATTCTAGTAGCTTGATTCTAGTAGAGATGGATTAACAAGCTTGATTCTAGTAGAGATGGATTAACAAGCTTGATTCTAGTAGAGATGGATAAACAAGCTTGATTCTAGAAGGGATAATCATTCTAATGTTAAATGGGCACATAAAGCAACTAATAGAACTGAGTCAAAATCTGAAATGTCTTCATGCAAACATCCACATGTTTACCAACATCATTTGTATGTTTGTCATATTGTTGATGTTTTAAATACTATAAAATGAAAACTTCCTTCAATTTCCTTGTACAATAATCTAAAATGATGTATACCAATATCTCAAGGTAGAAAAAAAATTTGGAGTATAAGAAAAAATTGGCAAAAGATAAAGTATTTTCAATTCATGGTTAGCAAAACCAAGTTTTAGACATGGCTAACTTTGAAATTAACTTTCTTCCAAATCACAATTGATTTCTCTTTAAACTTCCAATGTAATGTGGAATAAGTCATATACTACAACTTTTGTATGTATTTTTTTGACTTTTTCCATTGATGCCCATCAAATGGTTCTTTGAATGAAAACATTTCAGATTTTTATTCTATTTTGTTAGTCACTATAAATTACTAGATATACTTTTGATGGTAGATTAGGCCTAGACTACTGAATGCTAATTTAGATGCAAAAATGGTACCACTTGTAGTCAAAAATGATGGCACACACCTTTGACTATAATAGAATACCATAGAGATCAACAATCTAATGGCTCTACAATTTTACTACTTTGGTGCAAAAACGTGTGCAAAAATGAGACAACTTGATAGATTGAAAACAACTACACCACTATGTCTTTTGATGTTAAATTGGTACTACAATTGTACTAAAATCAGTCTACATTTTTATAGATATGATAGTAATCAATGGATTTTTGATGCTAAAATAGCTCTAAAGTGGCAATATAACATGTAATTCTAATACTAACACCATACCATCATATGCTAATGATACTAATATGATGCCACTATTGCATCAAATGGGATACACCACATTTATGAACTTTTGATGTTGAAATAGTATACAAAATTGTATTGAAACCATGATTGAAACATTCAATTCTAATACAACAATGGCTTAAATAGAGTAGTAAAATGACAATATAAATTTAAGTTTCATTCTAAACATCGTCTTTGCTGAATATGTCAAAATAGCATTGACTTTGGCATCAGTAAGATATAAATTCACCTTCTATCTCATAATCATGATAGAAGAAAATGAACATCATTAAATCCTACATTTGAAGGTGGGCTTGTATATTCAATTTATCCTAGGGAAAAATACTAAATGTTTATTTTTTTATTTTTTTTGAATTTTGAATTCATATTTGTAATTAGAGACCCCAAATTTGGTAGGGAGGGTCAAAACAAACCAAGAAATTGATCCGGGTGGATTTGCCCCCTTACTCGACCTTATCATGTTTTACTAGAGGTACAATCAACACAAAAAGCCCCCGAGTTTGGGTTGTGATCACCCCTACTTTCTACACCTGCAAATGAATTTGAGGTCTCTGATTACAAATATGAATTCAAAATTTGTAGAAATTTTTTTTGTGTGAAAAATAAAAAATCACAGCATTTTATCCAAGTGGCCAAGCAAGGGGGTCAATTCTCCCTGCCCCAAAAAATCCAACACAAAAATAAATCCTAAACCCTTATCAACCCCTAGTAAAACAAGTTTTATCCCTCCGGGCCCACCTTCAAATGCAGGATTTAACATTTGTGAAGAAAATTATATACAAACAATGTTTAGAGTCAAAAACCATTCAACACCCCCCCGCGTAGGCGTTTCATTCATTGCCTCTTTGGCAGCAAAGTTTGGATGTCAAAGAGTTGAGTGCGCAATTGCTGTCGGGAATGGTGCTCGGGAAGTTGACGGACTTCGAGGTTATGTAACAATTTGGTAAAGCCCGTCGGAATTGCAAGGCTTTTGAGGTTTAAGCTTCTGGGTTTGTGGCCAGGGAACGATGACCTCCGTTCTCTACATGGTGCAGAGCGGACGGTAGCCTCGGGGAGGCAGAACCAGGATCCCTACACTTCGAGTGAGTGTGCTCATTGTCACTGTTTTTGCAAGGTTTTTGTTGACGGTTATGAGTGATTTGCGGATGTTTGAGGTCTACGGATTAGGGAGTAGCGTCATTGAGAGCTTCTTGACGCTTCTTGACGCTTCTTTCCTGTTCAACTTGAGCTGAAATTGAGTGTTTTTCATTGGTGGATTTTAGCCCACGAGAGTTTCTGTGTGCTCGACGAAGATAATGTATCAGGGTTTTTGGGCTTTACAGGGTGGTGTTTTTAGCGCAGCACCCCAGTGTGACTGGTGTGGCTGCAATCACAATGCTCCAATTTGATCGCACTCTGGTTTTTCTAAATTGTGATGAATATAGTTCAAAATTAAAATGGTTCTGTCGTTGCCATTGCTGTTGTTCCCGATTATGTGCACAAATTTAATGTTTTTGGTTGTTTATTGTATGCTCTGGAATCTTGTAAGGAATGCAGTTCACTATTCAGAATACGCTCTTTTTTGTAAGAAACCACCACTTTGTACTCCCCTTCGTTGACGTGTCGCTAATGTATAGATTTGTGGGTGGTGCAGTGACCCCTGGAAGAGAGAAAGCGACTCCCAACCAGCAACGCCCCAATGTTGAGAGATCAATCCAAGAGGTTCTCAACCACAGGAGCAACCCCAGTGGTAAGCATCGTGGTCTGGACTTTGTAACCTAACCCTAAGTGGGATAATTTCTGTTTATCCTTTCTTTAAACAATGCACTTCCGTTAATTCTCATGCGCTTCCCTTGTAATTGGCTTACAGGGCGAGGTCGGCAGATGGTCCTGGCTGCCCTACAAAAGCAACGTCAGTGGTAAGCATCGTGGTCTGCACCTTGTAACCTAACCCTTAGTGCGATAATTTTTGTTTATTCTTTCTTTAAACAATGCACTTCCGTTAATTCTCATGCGCTTCCCTTGTAATTAACTTACAGGGCGAGGTCGGCAGATGGTCTTGGTTGCTCTACAGAAGCAACCCCAGTGGTAAGCATTGTGGTTTGGACTTTGTAACCAAACCTTTAGTGCGATAATTTCTGTTTATCCTTTCTTTAAACAATGCATTTCCATTAATTCTCATGCACTTTCTTTGTAATTGGCTTACAGGGCGAGGTCGGCAAGCTGCCCTACAGAAGCAACCCCAGTGGTAAGCATTGTGGTCGTGGTTTGGACTTTGTAACCTAACTCTTAGTGCGATTATTTTTGTATATCCTTTCTTTAAACAATACATTTCCATTAATTCTCGTGCACTTCCCTTGTAATTGGCTTACAGAGCGAGGTCGGCAGATGGTCCTGGCTGCCCTACGGAAGCAATCCGAGTGGTAAGCATTGTGGTCTAGACTTTGTAACCTAACCCTTAGTGGGATAATTTCTGTTTATCTTTTCTTCGAACAGTACATTTCCATTAATTCTCATGCACCTCCCTAATTGGTTTACAGGGTGAGGTCGGCAGGTTGCCCTACAGAAGCAATCCGAGTGGTAAGCATCGTGGTTTGGACTTTGTAACCTAACCCTTAGTGAGATAATTTCTGTTTATCTTTTCTTTAAACAATACATTTCCATTAATTCTCATGTACTTCTATTGTAATTGGCTTACAGGGCAAGGTTGGCAGGTTGCCCTACAGAAGCAACCGCAGTGGTAAGCATCGTGGTCTGGACTTTGTAACCTAATCCTTAGTGGGATAATTTCTGTTTAACCTTTCTTTAAACAATATATTTCCATTAATTCTCATGCACTTCCCTTGTAATTGGCTTACAGGGCAAGGTTGGCAGGTTGCCCTACAGAAGCAACCACAGTGGTAAGCATTGTGGTGTGGAATTTGTAACCTAATCCTTAGTGGGATAGTTTGTGTTTATGCTTTCTTTAAACAATGCATTTCCATTCATTCTCGTGCACTTCCCTTGTAACAGTTTTTTTTTTTTCATTTCTTATGAAGTGCCATAGTTGCGATACTTCATTTTATTGTGGAACTCCATTCATCCATATATTGGATAGAAAATATCATATTAGTACAAAATATATATATATATATATCATTCTATTTTCATCCATTATTTGGTGATTTCATCCAAAATTTTACTATTTTTTTCTTATAGGCTTGGTGCTAGGCCAAAAAATTTGGTGCATTCTTGCATCAAATCGCCGGAGAAAAAAACACTGACTTGTACAAGGCGAGGTCGGCAGATGGTCCTGGCTGCCCTACAGAAGCAGAAAGCCACCACAGAAAGCTTGCCAGGTATTCCACTAAGACAATCACTTGCTCCTAAATCTTGTAGCAGTTGCACATGTCTCCCTAAATTGACAAAGAATCATGATTTTGATGAAGGACATGCTTTGTTTGGGTAGTGGCGAGGAATCCCTTCTTAATAAGTCATTTCTTTGCGGTATCGGATTAATTTCGATACCTAAGATTTATTTCTGCTGCACCATTACAGACTTGAATGCTTTTCACTCAACCCTCTTTGTTGTGACCTTCAACAACATCCAGCACACATGCCACACTATCATGTTGCACACTATAACTCCGTCATTGTTAGAAGTTGGCCCCCCAAATGGTCCAATAGATGAGGTTTGCTCAGAATCAGGCTAACCTTGGGTTTAAATGGGACTCTCCTTTATTGTATGCAGTTGTGAAGACCCCCTCAATCCGTGAAGAATTCAGAGAGTGTGAAGAGAAACGGAGAAGGAGCTCGTTCTGCTGTGATTCCGGAGGAGTTAAAAGGGAAACAAGATTTTGATCTCTGACATTCGAGTTTTTTCTAGTTCTGTTTCTTTTAGCTTGCACTAGCTCCGGGGAGGAGAGGTACTACCAACAGAGGGTTAGAGTACTCTCCACACACATTCTCGGTGGCTTTGACTGCTGCCTGCTTAGTGACCATGACTACCAACGCAGATCGCTTCTTGCGAGACTTCCCTGGCCTAACCACTAAATCCTCTACAACACCGAATTCTTCAAAAATTTGTTTTAGTTCAGTTGCCGAGTAATCCCCAGCGCCTCCCTCAAGGCACGTCCACGAAACTTTAAGTGTCCTTTCTGCATGCGAAGCATCTACATCAGAAGTTTGTGGCGGAACCTCAACTCTCTCCGAAGGAACCGTCCCGAAACCGAAAACCGGAGGGTCAGAATCTTGCTCGCCAGCATCAACACCAGCAGAATTTCCCTGATCGAAAGACGGAGGTATATTGAATTGTCGACCGCGCTTCTTGGATATCCTTGCAATCTCAGCTTTCAATCGCCTACTCACATCCTCCTCTTCAGATTTGACCTGTCTCTTCCTTTCATATGCTTTCTCTTTCTCAGCTAAATCCCGCATCATCTTCTGACGCTTCTCACTCTGCCTGTTTTCCTTCTGCGCCCGCTCCTTCCGAACCCGCTGTAATTCATCATACGAAGCTCGAGCTTTCTCATCACTTAGTATATCATATGCCTTCTGCAACTTCTGCAACTCAACAGCTGCATCCAAAACATCACAGGCAAATTATGAGAACAATAATCCTCAACATTCTCACCGACATAAACGCAAACATGAAACCTAAAATTCGCGTCTGAAATGTTACATCGACAAACCAACTCCATATTGCGACGGGAGATTTTAGGGTTTACGGTTATGTAAAAAGGTCCGAGTAAACTCCGATCATGCCTCTCGGTTATCCGATAAATTTCGACTAACCTGTTTTCAGTCCCAAACCTAATTCAATACTTCATAGAGGAGGAAGAGGAGTAAAGACAGGGTAAATCGAATAATCAATAATCTCCAAAAAAAACACCAGAAAAGAAACAAACGCACCAGCAACAGGATCATCGCCACGCTTATCAGGATGAAGCTCAAGAGCCCGCTTGCGATAAGCCTTCCTAATGAGCGCGTGCAACACCTGCGGCCCGGACTCTCCCAGCCGCAACACGGCGTACAAGTCCTCTTCCATCTCCACACCAGATCGACGACGCTGTTTTGGTGAGGAGATGGAAGAGGACTTGTACGGCGATAGCAAGCGTGAGCAGCGGCTCTCCTAGGTGAAGAAACTCCCCCATATCCGGCGAAGCGATCCATACCCGGAACATAGTCGGCATGGCAAAGCATTTTTGCGGAGCAATAGAAATTTCTCTTGTGGCAATGCTTTTCCTATGTTTTTATACTCAAGATTCTTTGATTGATAAAATTAATTTCTAAAACATGTCAATATTGAGGTTTTGAATATATGAAATACTATGGCTATATATTCTATCAATTTTTTAATAGAATAACCTTAAATGGGCAACAGTGATAAATGATTTGAAAGAAATGCCAATAGATGATGATCCATATTGCTTAGATGATGAACCTAAAATAACACCAATAGAAAAGATAGAAAAAAAAAGAAACAACAAATGTCAACATCAACTTTGGAAATGTTGAAAATAAAATTGGTAAGATTACCAATAGTTTCTTTCATTAAAGTGTGTTTGAAATGATAATGTTTAAAATGAAATGATAATGTTTAAAATGAAATGATAATGTTTAAATGAAGATTATTTTTCTTAAAAATTAAGAATACCAAAATACCAACATTTTTTATAAATTAATCGTCTAAAATAATTTGATGATATTCTAAACTTCATTAATCTTGAATTACTTTTGACAATAAGACAAGTGAAAATAATACTTTATTGCAATAATATTTCATATTTATAGATTATAGATACCATGATATTATAGTATGTTTGCAAATGATAGAGAAAAATGATGAATTGTTGATCAATGTACCAACAAACAAAGAAACATTAATGTCATATGAAATTTTGGAAGATCCAAATAAAGATGTTGTAACAAAAAAAACTAAAAATAGGGCAAATGTGTGGACTAAAACATCCACTCACAAAGGAAATAAGAAAACAAAACCTTTTAAAATTCCTTATGATGATAAAATTGAAAAAACCCATGACATTGAGTTACGCTTAATTCTTTTATTTGGTCATAAATGGACTCTCTCCCTTGATCTTTGAACTTACCATTAAGGTAGACACACCCAATTCCATTTGTGTACCCAATGCCATCCAAATGTCATCCAAGCATTCATTTTAAAACAAGAATCTAGGAGGGTATGTGATCTCTTATCTTTTTAGGGCTTGGTGATAAGAGATCATATACCTTCCTAGATTCTTGTCCTGAAATAAATGCATGGGTGACATTTGAACGGCATTGGGTACACAAACGGAATTGGATGTGTCTACCTTAGAGGCGATTGAGACCAAAACAGGACTGCAAATTCCCGAACTGCGGATCATACTCTCTACTAACCCTCTCTAAGGATTTTTTTGCTATCAACACTCATAGGTTCTGAAGTGAGCACTCAAGATTTAGGGTTTCGATTTGATCATTGTCGGAGGGGTGAAGGGTGTGAACTGGGAATTACAAAGATTGGAGGTGAAGTGACGCAGAGAAGGAGTAGCAGAAGCCATGGCGGAGGGTGTTGATGGCGACGATCGCAACTGGTCCTTGTGGTTGCGCTTGCTGTCGCATTCTGTGCGCGATACGGCCGACGACACCTTCGTGTTCCAAGCTGTATGCAACACTTCTCTATCTATTGTGAAATTATACGTCCAAGAATGTTTAGGAAGAGCCCGATCGCAGAAAAATTCGAATTGTGTATGCTGTGATTTGTGTAGATGTATTGCTTTTTCGTAGTGGGGATCTGCGATGCTTCGACTTCTGTGTCTGGGAAATTATCGCTTTTTTTCTTGGAATTAGGGCTTGAACAACATTATGCTGCAAATTGGTCCTTGTGTCCTTCACTTATTTCGGTCGATTTCGTTACGATAGACGCGGTACCTCTATGTATTGTGAAAATTCGCGTCCAAGAATTTCTAGGAAGAGCCTGATCGTTGATCTAGTTTTCGTCCATTTCCGAATGGTGTATGTTATGCTTTGTGAAGGCGTATTGATTTCGGTAACACGAGAATCTGCGATGTTTCGACTTCTGTGTTGTAGAAATTAGGGTTTGAACAACATTATGCTGCAAATTTGTTCGATTTGAAGATTCGTTCCAGTCGTGATCTTTTGCGGTGACTCGTGGATCAGGTGAAAAATCTGCAACAACTGTGTTCCAAGGGAGAGCAGAATGGTGATTTGGTGGCGAGGGATTACCTGCATTTGACGAAGATCTTCAGCCCGTGCCCAGGGTCCTCGTCCACTCAGAAACAAGCACCGGGTTACTTCTCCTGGTAGAGTTCTTTGGATTTCCCTTACCGGTGAAATGCGATAACGGTTTTGAGGATCCTTCGAAGCAAGCAGCATTGAGCCAAGAGCAGAAATCTAGCTTCTCTTTTTGTGCCAGATATTGAGCTCGTGCTATATTTTGCGTCTCGCACTAGGATCATTTGTTTCCTATTTATCTTGTTACTATAGGGGCTCATTGCATGCCTGGTATTGGAGGAATTGCCTTGAAAATGGGGTAGTTCTTTGCAATTTTTGCGCTGCAGATTCTTTATGAGCTTTACTGGAAATTGTGCAAGTTTTGTACTGCTCTAGAATGTTATACCAGGATGGTTGTTGAGTGCCTCTTCAGTTTGACAATAATGCAGTCAGTCTGTTGTGGAAGGATTTTCTGCTGGTGAAAACTTTGAAGTGGTTTCTTTGTGTTAGACTCGACTTTTAACAGCACGTTCTTACTGGGACCCTCCGGGTTTGGTCTGGACATTCTGTTTTCTAAGAGCGTTACCTTTTCTGTTTGGAACAGGCAATTTTGCAGTTTTTCCTTGACTTCGGCGAACCTACTTCCCTCTCCTATTGAATCTGGTGGCTTGGGGAAGCAGCACGTAAGCTCACATCCTTGCTATTTACACATTTGGATGCAAGTTCTCGTGCAGACATTAATGGGTGCTTCCGTACACCTGAGTTGGACGTTACAACTGAAATTCTTTCGATGAGACCCTCTGTAGACTGCGTCATGATATTTGCCTCTTGTTAGCTGTAATGGGAGTCTCTTCTTTCCTCTCTTTATTTCCTGCTCTACTTGACCTACCGAGTAAGTAGCTACTTGTTGATCCCCAACATCCTCAGGGACACTTGCTTTTGTATCTTTCTCTCGTCATATTCGTTTTTTCTAGAGTTTTGCATTCACTGCCATGTATGCAAGCTATCTGTTTTCAGAATTTAGAACATCCTCGTAAGTTTTTGTTGCTTGGAATATGCAGCCTTGGTGTTAGCACTGGAGAATTTGCAGACCAGTTCTGGAGCTGCTCCAGGGACCACTAGTGGCAGTAAAAAGAGCCCCGCGCCTGAGGCATGTCCCTTGGCCACCTTCCCTCACCTTCCCTCACCTTCCCAGTAGAGTGATTATTGGCTGCATGGACTGTCAATGAGATGAATATAGGTTGCTCTGGTTTTTCCTCTTAGGTCTGTATTTATCTATTGCGGCGCACTAAGTCTCCACTTCGTTTACACTCTTTTTCTGTTTTCAGGCTTTGCTGGCATTGATGGACGAGGCATATACGGGGTCTATAATAGCGGACAGTCAAGGCGATGCTGCGAATGGTGGTCTTGGAAGTTCGAGGGATGAAACTGAAGCCTTGTTTGCAGATTTACTTAAGGACGAAAACGAAGGCTTGGCGGTATAGTTTATGTTTCTGCACAAATTTTCACGTTTTATCTCTGAGTTCTGCTGACTGCCAATGCCTGCCGCATATTGAGTTTTAAGAGGCGCGGACCTATCCTTTCAGGAGTTTGTTTGGCATGAGATTGATTTCTGGGTTCATGAGCGACAGCGAATGTTATGAGATTCTGTGATCACAATGACGTCGTCTCGGAGCTGTTTATCTTACATTTAGAAATGACCGCAGGAACGTCATTGGTCCTTTCCCGGGATGGCAGCTGCACTGCAAGCTGTAATGGGTTCGAGTCCTTCCCCTCGTCTGCAACATGCTTTGGCATTAGCGCCGTCGTTACTTCGGGTGTATTTCTCCATAGCAATACGAGATGTTAATGACTGTAAGTTTCTTTTCCACCCGTGCAGAATAATTTTGGGCGCCGTATTTCATATTTTCATTGAAGAGTTCGTCAGTCAATCATGAAATGGTGATTGGGCATTTAGGGGTTAATCAATTCTTGATTGTAGTCCGATAGGAAAGTAAGTATTATATTGCGTTTTCAACCTTGGTCTTGTTTTTATGATCTACCAATCTTCTGTTTATATAATGTCACATAATAATTGCACATTAAAGTATTTTTTTTATGATATATTTAGTGATTTTTTTGGATTTGGGGGCCATATTATGTACTTAACATGAGTTTTCTTCATTTTTTCTTTGAGAATTCACAATAATTTTGAAAAAGTATTAAGAAAATCTGAAAATTCTGTGGCATACAGAAGACATGATTATGATTTCATCTAAGTTGAAAATGATAAATTAAGAAAAAAATTTCACATATTGAGCTATATTGACATATACAATGTAAAGAAATTTGAAGTTTGTCCGCATAATCATAGGCTTTGTCCTTAATTCTGAAGTTCTCAACATTTGACTAAGTGGGTGGTGAAAATATTGTAAGAACTACATGTCATCCAATTTATGCTCATCAAAAGAAGCTTCAAGAAAAATCATATGTTGTATGGAGTATTAGTAAGAAGAAAGATGAGAGATTGCTAGACATGAATCATGGATATGGATATGTTGGAGTAATTTCAATCACTTATTTCAATTTTTGAGTAATTTTGCTATATTTAGTTTGAACACTTAGAGGTGAAGTTTGAGAGGTATAAGAAGAGTGATTTTGAGTGTACTATGGTTTGAATTTGACATTGAAGGTGCATGAAATGAAGTACACACTAGTATGTTGAGCGTGAGAAGGTTAAGCTGTCAAAATGACATTTAGAATGAAAGATGCTAGTTGTTGAGTTATCAAACCTATGATGTATATTTTACCATATTCTAGTACATAATTTGTATTTTATGAGTAAAATATGATATTGTATATATTGTTTCCTATGAACTTTTGTGAATTGAAGGATGGATTAGAAGTCTTCTAAGGTCATCAATACAATGTAGAAAATTGCACAAGAAATATCTTTCTATCTATCTATGGGTATCGAATTTTAAATCTAGGATTTCTATTATTGGAAACACAATAAAATTTGTGCGTACTATACACATGATAATACTCATTTGTTCTTTGATCAATTGAAATGGAATCCATTAATAGTAGTTTCAAAGACAAAATATATAATGTATTATGGCAAAACATGCTTAAAAACAAAAAATCATGGAAATGAGACAACAATTCTATGAAGTATGTTGTATTAATTCTATATTTTTCTTCTTTCTTGGGGTATTTTCAATTTGGTAAATTAAATAGTCTGTCAAATGTCAAAATGGATGACAACAATTCAAAATGGCCTTTCTTAGAGTGAGCTTTAAGTTCACAAGTCACATTTGGAAAGGTTGTAAAGCCCCTCAAATCACCCTCTAAGGCTAAGTCTAAGGTTGAGTTTAGATAGATTTTTGTAATTGATGACAACTTGTGTTGGAATCTTGTCTTACATTCAAACATAATTTGTGATTGGTCCATGTATTAGGTATATTCTAGCTTTATAACAAGTACATATAGAGTGTGTTGATCCTTGGAATTTAAGCATGGGATGAATTGTATTTTGAAAGGTAAATGTAGAGGCCTAGTTTCAAGTTTGAGGATTCTCTTAAGGCCGTACTTAGTGAAGGCACTTTATATATTTTTTGCCTTTTGTCATGCTTCGAATGGGCTCTTTAATGGTTGTCCAATGTCCAAATGCAAATAATATTCTTTCAATTCCAAGTGAATTTTGATGCGCTTCCAAAGATTGTAATCTTAAGTTTTACTTTTGCACTAATAAAATCAAAGTAATATATATAGTAAGTCACTTTTTGAGTTGTATTCTAGGTTGCATTGATAAGGCTCTAACTCATATTGTGCTATTTTGTTAATATTATAACAAGCCCTTTTTAGTTAAGTTAACTTTCATAAGTTCAATTTAGTTATGCCTTGATATGAAGTTAACCTTGTAAGGATGTTGCTGCTCAAATTGGGCCAACAGATGATAAAGTATCCTCTTTCTGTAGGATAGAAGTGCATGTGTTCATCGTGTGAGAAAAGGCCAATGACTGCTTTTGATTTTTTTATTTGTAGATAATTCACACTGTACCGAAAAGGTGACTAGCCCGTCCGTACAGGGCTCAGCCCCATTCAAAACTCACGAACGTGGTTTCCTAATCTCTCTGCATCCCGTGATTTCCAAATTGTTTTTGGAGGCATTCTGCTTCCAAGCACATTCTTCGGAATCCCAGCAATCGGACATTCCGCCATTGCCAGGCGCCTTGAATTCCTTCGTGAATGTGTAAACCATCACGCCATGGCCACCATGGCGTGCTTCCTCTGCTCCACTCCTCTTCCTCTCTCATTACTCTCACGCCGTCCTCTCTCCCGCAGCAATCCCAACTCCATTTCTTGCGCCCAGGTGCACTCACTCTCTGTCCTCCTTCCATCACGGATTCCTACCTTGCCCTTCCTGTTGTAACTCTTCTCATGGCTTTCTTGTGTTGATCACGCAGTCGAGCGGCAACTTCCCTGGTTGCAGAAGTGAGAAAACTATCGGCAAATTGGAGTCTCTGTTCTACACGGACTCAGGTGCGTGGAATCCCAAGCCCTAGCCTTTAATCAGTGAGTGTCAATGGAATTCGCAAATTCTGCATTGGTATTGTTTAATTGTGATGGTTTGTGATCTTTAGGCATTCCGCAGGGGAAGATTGAGCGGCCTAGGGGGTTACCGAAGGAGTTGCGTGCAATAAGGAGTAAACCTGGGTGTCCGGAATGTCGAGCGAAGGGGGCAGTGGAGTGCGCGACGTGCGCGGGATGTGGACTGTATGTGAATTCGGTCCTGGGGAGTGAGGGGATCTTCGTCCAAATGCGTTGTTTACGTACGGGCATCGAGCTTCACGCGACGGAAAGAGATGAGGAGCCTTACGGCTCTTCAGAAATCGAGACGACGGGGTGGCAGAGTTTGTGGATCGTGCAGTGGGCCAGAACGAAGATCGTCCATCCTGTTCTCGTAATTCTACGCAGGTGCGTTTCTAACGTGTCGCTTTATAACATTTTTCCTTCGGAGGTTGCTTTTCAGAGGATGAATTGTGTGTTGTTTTAGATCTAATTTTCGAGTTCGTTGATGAGCAGAGGGACTGAGCCGAAGCAGCTGGCGTTTTCAGGAGCGCTAGGATTTACTGTCGGCATTTTTCCAATTTACGGCATCACAACTATTCTTTGCGGAGTAATAATGGGGATTCTTGGCAGCAGGTGCAATGGCCCAACGGTAGTTCTCGCCAACTTGCTCGCCACGCCGTTCGAATTAGGCTTGATGATACCTTTTCTGAGAATTGGAGAAGCCCTAGTCGGTGCAAGTCCGTTTCCGTTGACGAAAGATGCCCTGCGGCAAGTCATCACAGGCAAAGCTTCTGGGGAACTGTTGTTTGCCATTAGCCACGCGATGTTGGGGTGGCTCTTTGTTGGTCCATTTCTGTGCTTGGTGTTGTATTTCACTCTCTTGCCGGTGACTCGGTGGTCGCAGCAGAGATTCGGAGGGCAGAACAGGGTGCCCAGCGAACGCGTGGTGCTTTTGAACGAGGAAGTCCTCGGCAAGAAAGATCTCGGTGAGTCAGATTACTCTTGTAACTAGTGCTCGGCGTAGACAGACTAATTGCTTCCGGAGACCTGCTCTTTCTTTGGGCCCTCCATTTGCGGCTTTTGTATGATATTACAGCTAGTGGCTGAGATATTTTCTGACCATTGTTGATTCGGGTGCTCCCCTGTTGTGTGGAGCTCGTCTTACAAGTAAATTTAAGGTCTTGTATAGGTCCAGCTCCGGACAAGATGTCTGCTGAGCTTATCCCGTCATTGCACGAAAGATGACCACTGTATATAATCTTCAATATTTGACAAGAATTCAAATAAAAAAATCTTTATGACATGAAAAGCCTGCGAGGGCAGCATTGTCAATGGTTCCTTATTACTCGATGAATACAAATGCTGTCTCCTGGAATGGCATTGTTCGTTTAAAATACTACCGGTATTCGTGTTTTATAGAGAAGTAATCAACTTCTTTTGAAGACTACTCGTCGCTGAATGCAGTCCTTGCATTTTTTGTCGTCTTTCAATGTGCACTGTAAAAGTTCTTCTCGTTTGTTGCTTATGGGTCTGCTGGTATTGGATGTACCCGACTTCACAATTCCTGCTCTGCAATTTACTGGCCTATCACCAAATTAGGCATAATACTTTCCCCTTTGGATTATGAAATTGTAATTGCCTTCTAGTGCTTGCCCCCTAACTGACTCTCACCTGCACACTTCAAAACAAGTCAGACTTGCTTCTTCAACGTTTGCAGGGCTAGCACTTTAAAGACTACCATATCTACACGAAAAAAGCGAAAACCTGCTGTTGTCAAGCATCGCTCAATCTGTGCTCAAGCAACCATTTTCCATCACAGTGCGATGTTAAGAACATCTCTATCTACAAATTGACCTGTGATAAATCAAAGCAATACTCACTAGGAAACTTTCATGACTTGAATCCTCGAACCCCAAGTCCAGTCTTCCACGCATCTCCCCAGACAAACTGTCATTGAATTCAAGTCTCAAACTTCAACCTCCAAAGACGGGGATCCTGTTTGTTCGCATTACCCCACATCGTTTGGTAGTCCTTCCCAGAAACTCATGCTATAAAGGCCTCGCAGTTCGTCGTCTTCATCACGCAGCCGGGTGCTCAGCACAGAGCGAACTATTCTTTCGCCTTTTACTAAAGAATACCGTGCGCTGGGTACACTCACCGGCATACCCCTTTTTTTGGACTGCCCCTCACGGGGCCCAACCAATCGAAACTCAAACTGGAAACCCCACTCTCCACTCCAAATTATTCTCCTTGAAACTTTTGTTGCCGCAAACATTGAATTGTGGGTGCAACTGTTTACCCTGTGTCTCTGCCGTGGTGAGTCGGTGTTTGTGGTTATGATTTCCGAACACTGCGCAGTCTTCAAGCATACCTGCTCCCAATTCGGAGGTGATCGTATTGTAAGAATTGCCACTTGCGCTGTGACCCTGAAATGAGCTCTTGGGGTGTAGGGATTCGATTTCTAGTCAATGCGTAGCCTATCTGATAGACGCAAAAATAGCGGTGATAGCGCAGTGATTGTTACTTGCATTATGGCTCTGGGATGTGCATTCGGGATTTAGGGTTTCGATTCCCAATCTCTTCGTAATCATGATATATCTGCGAATATTGAGGTGATCGCATTGAAAGTTGTGCGACTTGTACTGCGACTCTGAAGTGAGCACTCAGGATTTAGGGTTTCGATTTGATGATCGTTGGAGGTGGTGAAGGGTATGGACTGGGGATTGGAAAGATTGGAGGTGAGAAGTGACGCAGAGAAGGAGTAGCAGAAGCAATGGCGGAGGGTGGTAATGGCGATGATCGCAACTGGTCTATGTGGTTGCGCTTGCTGTCACATTCTGTGCGCGATACGGCCGGATCTGCCGCTGCCGACGACACCACCGTGCTGCAAGCTGTATGCGTCGTATCTCTACTTATTGTGAAAATCCGCGTCTAAGAATTTCTAGGAAGAGTCTGATCGTTGACAGAACCAATCCGAATCCTGCATGCTGTGATTGTGAAGATGTAATATTTTCTTGTATCGGGAATCTGCGATGTTTCGACCTTCTGTGTTTGAGAAATACCTGCGTTTTGTGTTCTGGAAATTAGAGTTTGATCAGCATAATGCCGCAAATTGGTTCAACTGTGTTGCTGGAGCCTCGAGTCTGTTGGATTCGTCGAGATAGGTATCATCATGTTCGATTTGAAGCTTCGCTCTAGTCGTAATCTTTTCCGGTGATTCGTGGATCAGGTGAAAAATTTGCAACAACTGTGTTCCAAGGGAGAGCAAAATGGTGATTTGGTGGCGAGGGTTTACCCACATTTGACGAAGATCTTCAGCCGGTGCACGGGGTCCTCGTCCACTCAGAAAACGAGTACCGGATTACTTCTCCTGGTAAAGTTCCTTATCAGTGAACTGCGATAACGGTTTTGAGGATCCCTGAACATCCTTCGAAGCAAGCTACATTGAGCCAAGAGCAGAAATCTAGCTTCTCTTTTTGTGCCAGATATTGAGCTCGTGCTATGTTTTGTGTCTCGCACTAGGATCATTTGTTTCCTATTCGTCATGTTAATGTAGGGGCTCATTGCATGCCTGGCAATGGAGGAATTGCTCTTCGCAATGTTTGCGCTGCAGATTCTTTATGTGCTTTACTGGAAATTGTGCAAGTTGTGTACTACTCTAGAATGTCATACCAGGATGGTTGTTCAGAGCCTCTTCAGTTTGACAATAATGCAGTTAATCTGTCGTGGAAGGACTTTCTGCTGGTGAAAACTTTGAAGCGGTTTCTTTGTGTTAGACTCGGCTTTTAACAGCACGTTCTTACTGGGACCCGCCGGGTTTGGTCTGGACCTTCTGTTTTCTAAGAGCGTTTCACTTTGTGTTTGGAACAGGCAATTTTGCAATTTTTCCTCGACTTCGGCGAACCTATGTTACACGATTCTGACCCAAGCTTACATACTTTCTTTCGCTCTTGTCTGAGTCGGTAATCTCATATCTTGTGTTCTTCGAACTTCTCTGACTCCTGGCAGTTGCTTGATATGTTAACCGAGATTCAATTGTTTGTGAAAAATATAATTTAGACGGGTATAACGTTTGTATTACCGCAATTAGTGAAGAATAATATGTGCTAGTCAAATTTGAAGTAAATTTAAGATTAGAAAGTCCCCATATGATCAACTCAAAATGTCTGTAAACCATGAACCGAGCTTGGGGCTCTTGATTTCTATTAGTTAAGAAGATTTGCCATCAGTGTATACAAGGAAGTTTCTCCGATGAACGTTAGGACTACCACCAGGTGTTTGTAGAAGTTGGGTAAACAATGTGACACACAAATCGATCCAAAAACTCTTGTATTTCCTGTCTTTTGTTATATAACTACCAGGCGCTTCGAAAGTTTCTAAATTCATTCTTGTTACGATCTCATTCCTAGAGCGAATCATTTGATAGTGTATCTTATGTGCTTGTTTGGGGATGTTTCAGCCAATATGCTGACGCTACTGTAGCTTCTGCCACCTTAGAGTTTCTGACTCAAAACAAGACGAAGTTGATGGTTGCACACCCTGCTTTACTTCCACAGGTATTTTACACAAGTCCTGTGTACATTCATTCACGTGATATTTATACATGCTTGCATAGCAGGTTTCTAACTGGGGCTATACTTACAGGGCCGACGCCTTTCCTTGTTACATTGTAATGTAAGTGCGAAAGGAATGATCTCTGGTGTTTTGTGTGTTTGCAGTACTTCCCTCTCCTCTTGAAACTGGTGGCGTGGGGAAGCAGCACGTAAGTTCACATCCTTGCTATTTACACATTTGGATGCAAGTTCTCGTGCAGACATTAGTGGGTGCTTCCGTACACCTGAGTTGGACGTTACAACTGAAATTCGTTCGATGAGATCCTCTGTAGACTGCGTCATGATATTTGCAAATGGAATTGATCACAGACTGGATAAAGCGTTTACAGATCTCTTGCCAGCTTTAATGGGAGTCTCTTCTTTCCTCCCTTTATTTCCTGCTCTGCTTGACCTACCGAGTAAGTAGCTACTTGTCGATCCCCAACATCCTCAGGAATACTTGCTTTTGTATCTTTCTCTAGTCATATTCGTTTTTTTCGAGACTTTTGCATTCACTGCTCTGTATGCAAACTGTCTATTTTCAGAATTTCTAACATCCTCGTAAGTTTTTGTTGCTTGGAATATGCAGCCTTGGTGTTGGCACTGGAAAACTTGCAGACCAGTTCCGGAGCTGCTCCAGGGACCACTAGTGGCAGTAAAAAGAGCCCCGCGCCTGAGGCATGTCCCTTGGCCACCTTCCCTCACTTTCCCAGTAGAATGATTATTGGCTGCATGGACTGTCAATGAGATGAATATTGGTTTCTTTCTAGAGCTCTGGTTTTTCCTCTTAGGTCTGTATTTATCTATTGCGGCGCACTAAGTCTCCACTTCGTTTACACTCTTTTTCTGTTTTCAGGCTTTGCTGGCATTGATGGACGAGGCATATACGGGGTCTATAATAGCGGACAGTCAAGGCGATGCTGCGAATGGTGGTCTTGGAAGTTCGAGGGATGAAACTGAAGCCTTGTTTGCAGATTTACTTAAGGACGAGAACGAAGGCTTGGCGGTAAAGTTTATGTTTCTGCACAAATTTTCACGTTTTATCTCTGAGTTCTGCTGACTGTCAATGCCTTCCGCATATTGAGTTTTAAGAGGCGCGGACCTATCCTTTCGAGAGTTTGTTTGTTGTGAGATTGATTTCTGGGTTCATGAGCGACAGCGAATGTTATGAGATTCTGTGATCACAATGACGTCGTCTCGGAGCTGTTTATCTTACGTTTAGAAATGACCGCAGGAACGCCATTGGTCCTTTCCCGGGATGGCAGCTGCACTGCAAGCTGTAATGGGTTCGAGTCCTTCCCCTCGTCTGCAACATGCTTTGGCATTAGCGCCATCGTTACTTCGGGTGTATTTCTCCATAGCAATACGAGATGTTAATGACTGTAAGTATCCTTTTCACCCACGGTTCTGTTTTGCGACTTTAGTAGTTTAAAAGTAGAAGGTAAAAATGTACTTTTTTTTTGTAGTATTAATTGTTGGTAGTGATATAAAATGAAAAATGAAAAGAACTGGTAAGAATGGATCGATCATAACTATCTCAACCAGATTCGCTGCTGACGAAAATATATCTGTTTTAAACCTGGACGGTACAGCACTGTTAGCTGCACTGCTTCCAATTGTGTTTCTAAGAGTTGACGCCATGCTTCCAGATCCAAAATATACCTCGCAGGTCAGTTCCTTTTCTAAATTCATAAGCTATTGTTTTCTTATGGATTAATTTCTAACTTAATTTTTAATGATTTGCCCAAACTGAGTTGTCATTTCCTTCTACGTAAGTGGAAGGGAACGTTTTCTATACTGTAACCCATGCGAACTATTTATTTTAACCATGTCCTTCTCCAGGCACAAAAATTATTGCTGGAGTTCGTGTTGGCAGCGTTTCAAAAATCACCTCACTTAGTTGCTGTATTAAAGGTAATCTTTACGAGCACGTATGCTTTATTCTTGGAGAAGAGGTTTGTCTCGGCAATGAAGTCGAGAGAGGGCTGTATCTAATTAGTTTAACGCGCTTGTTGCAGAAACCGATAATGGACAGAATTGGGCAACCGCATAATACCACAGCAAAGGTACGTGTAACTTGTAACCATAAAATAGGATCTACATGGTGTTGAAAATTCTCAGCTGCTCCTCGAGCAATGCATCGTGAATGCTTATGTTTTGCAGCATCCCGGACGTCCCTCTAAGACCTTCGGGTTTAGAAAGAAATTGCGCATATCTTGCAATATTCACGATGCAGTCAGAAGCGAACAACAGCTGTAGCAAAAATTGTAAACCCCTAGTTCCCATTGAATGCAGTGCATCCTCAACTGAAATGCACTCATGATCACTAAAATGAATTTCTGAAGACAGGAAAACAAATTTTAGTGAATGTGAAACTGTTATTCTTGCAGACGGAGCTTGCACTCCAACTATGTTGGGCAGTAGGTGAACATGGAGGAGGCGGCCTTTCTTACAAGGATGCTGCTCGAGAGCTTTTTGAGACCCTTGAGCTGCTTCTTTACGAGAATCTCGCTTCAAGGTACTTATATTTGAAGCACTCTATCAGTATCACACGTGGCTTTACAGTCGTAGAGCTGGTTGATGATAAGTTATCACCATGAGTTCATCTCTCTAAAATTTCTCTTTTCATGCCGATTTGGTGCCCCTTTCAATATCTGGTACAAACTGCATATATGCAATTCGTTGATGTGGTAGGCATCTTGGTGCATGTTGAACCGTAATGATCCATCTCATGGTCATATTTGTAACCTGAAAAATTGTGACGTTTAAGTGCTCAGATCTCCGAACACCAGGACTGGTGTAGATATGAGGCTTCATTTAGAAACTCTGCCAATTTCAGTGGAATATGTGACTTAATCAAATATGAGGTTAGGCTAGTTATGCATGAGATGTCGGCAATTTATTCATGAGATTACATTTCTGGTGGCCTGGTTTCTGCAGTCGCATGAAGGGGAACTCCAAAAGAAAGGACGAAGATTACATGGGAGCAGCTCTTTCCCAATCCCGCTTGCTGTGTTCCGTTGTTACAGCCATTGCTAAACTGGCAACATGTCATAGAGAGCTTTCTCCCAGAGCTCGTGTTTGCCTTTCTAAGGTATGGTATGATGTCCATATGTATTCCACATCATTTTCAATCCCACCTTATTCACCCGTTGTGTTGTAGATAGCTTTGTAGTAATACCATCTGATATCTCTTGGCACTTTGCCTTCAACTTGATGAATTTGTTTTATGTAGGTTGCACGGTCTCAGCAAGTATTGGATAGATCTGTATGGAGACGTGCTCACGACTTTCTAGGGCTGATGCACGAGCCAGCAATGTGCTCCTCCATACTGGGGCCACCGACTGGTTACCCAAATCGCCCTGGCAGTGTGCAATGGAGTGAAGGTGGCACCAAGGCGGTCGCTTCAATACCCTTCTACATTCTTGGGGATAAAGAAGGTAATGGTTGCTTTCATCTACCATTTTGCTTGCCATGGATTTGATAAACTTTGATAATTAAGAGGCTGGAGTAGGTTAATGAACTAATCCTAATCTTTCCCTGCACACCCTGAAAACCGTAAATCTCCAAGATTAGATGGTCCTGTTTAGCTTAAGAGAATCAGGTTATGTCCTACAACTGTTCGGGACTCCCAGAACTCAGTTATACAGTTCACAGTATTAACTCATTTCTATGCATCTTGAATATTTAGATCTGTCCTGTTCTTTTGTTTCAAAGGGCAAAGGGTATGGGTTATAACCTTTGTCTGACCAGCCAACGAGACAGACACGTTTTTGCCTTGAAACTCAGGCCCTGGCATTATTGGCATTGTTGAAGACACTGTGGTCACTTAGATACCTTGAAGACCTCGCGTTTTTTTTACATAGTTGATAGTTGCTTCTTTTGCAGGTCCTCCATTTCATGACTTCACACTTTCGGACATCATTGGAAAGGCATAAGAAACAAGCTTGACGTTCTCGAAGACAGTGAATAGTAGTGGTCAAACAATATTTGAAGTAGATACTGTGAAAGCTCACAATCGTTTACACAAGTAAGACGTATTGTGGTCTTTAGATCGTGGAGAGGTTTCTTTCATGGAAGATGATAATTGTCTACTGGGAGAAAGCCATTCTGGTGGGCATGCAGACAGGCTTAGTTTTGTGAAACATTGTTGGAATCGTGAATCAGGGGGCTCATTCCCACTGTGATTGAACATGTGAATTTTTCAATAAGCATTTGAGCACCATTCCTATTACTAAATTATGTGAACTTTTAAATTTTTTATCAAGCATTTGAGTCTGATTCCTATTATTAAATAATCTCTGTTTTTGTTTGTTTTTTATGAGAGTCAGAAGAGAATTCCTTACTTCAGTATATTAGAGTGCATTTTTGGGACACCATAGTAATAAATTATAACTTTCAAAAGAAATAGATCTACCCTTCATTGATCTTGAGCTTTTTTTAATAGAGGGCATAGGTGTAAGATAAGAAGCCTTTGGGATTGTTCTTAAAATTATTTGCAATTAGGTGAAAATAGCATTTGTGAAGAAAGAGAAACAATGACCACATGATTGTTAAATTGCATTACTTCTCATAACAAGAAAACTCTGTGGGGCAATGTCTAGAAATCAAATTGTCCAATATCAAAGGCTTGAAAGTCCCAATCATGTAGACATTTTTGGAGTATTTTTTTGCCTTCTTACTTTGGAGGTAAGGTTAACAAGTTTGTTGAGAGCACGAATGAAAATTTTAAGTCAATTGGAGTTATCTATCATTCCTACTTGAAATGCTCCTAATTCTAAAGATGTCTTTTTGAGGTATAATTGTTTGACCATAATTTAGATTGTTGTAAAAAATTGAAGGCATCAAATCAACAGTATAGAACATTTATGGCAAATATTTTATAAGAATCCAACAAATATTGCATTGAAAAGGTCATACCTTGAAGATAAAATAATATCTTCTATAGTATTTGACAACTTCTACCCACGTCATTGTGAATTTTGAGATAACAAATTGACTAAATACCATTTGAAACAGTTAAAAACATACATGCCATTTTTTTAAAGGAGTGGAGCAATAGATTAAGATTGTTTTTTCAATGAAGTAAAGTACTTTAGAAAAACACTAAGTTCACTTATCCATGCCTATTCACTATACGCTCCAACCAATTATCCCTTACCTACTTGTACACCTATGGAATTTTTTTTAGATTAGTATTTGATTGGTTAGATTTTTCTCCCAAAAAAATCTAAAGTAACCATTTCTTGAAGTTTGACTTCGAAAAGCCACCAAAGGCAATATTTATGTCCAAATCAAAAGTTTATTTTTATTTTAGCTATAGAAAGATAACTTGATGAATCACATGAGAAGAATATAAAACTTTTAATAAAAAGCATTTTTAGGGGATTGAAGAAGCCCCTCAAATTGGATGGAGATCATAAAATAGTGATTAGGCACGCATTTAGTGTTGAATCAATTTAAGTTTGTACTCCAATATAGCATTTAATATTTTATAGTAATTTCAACTTTAGTCATTAGAGGAGATTTGAGCCTTTAGAAGACTGCAAGTTCTCCAATGGTAGGAACATTGTGGGAATGTTGAAAATACTACCACATCAGCAATTTGACATAGTCAGGTGATTGCCATGTTAGATAATATTAATTAATTGTATTATATTTATTTTAAATTAAAAATTAAATCATTATTTTTCTTTATATAGTCTAAATTTTTTGATAAATTTAAAAAATAAAAAATAAAAATTCACAAATTCAAACCAATAGGGCTAGCCTACAACATTAGAAATAGTTTCAAGAAACAACCTTGAAACAATCTCCCAGAGGCCAAAAACTCCTCTAATGCTTATTATTATGATCTATCAATCACATATTTATAAAATGGCACAAAATAATTGTACACTATAATACTGTTTTCCTATGATATTCACCTATAATAGAATTTTCAAATTTTGAGGGCATATTAAATACTCAATATTAATTTCCTTCATTTTTTCTTCCAAAATTTACAACAATTTCAAATTAGTTGCAAGAAATCTGAAAATTTTGTGACATACAAAAAACCTAGTAATATTTCATTGAAGTTGAAAATTTAAAGGGAAAAAAATCCATATATAGAGGTAAAATAAAATATACAATGCAACGGAATTTGTTTGTTTGTAGAGTTGTAGGGTTTGTTTTTAACCTTTAAGTTCTCAACCATCCACCAAGTGGATGATGAATGTGAAAACTATACTTCATCTTATCATTGCTTGTTGAAGAAGCTTTAAGAAAAATCATACACCCTTTGATTTTAAATATTACCAATGATTCCTTTGTATAACACAAAAAAATACTAGTATTATCTATTAATAGAGTGATTATATTATATAAACAAAAAGAATAAGAAGGAAGAATGCTATACATGAATCAATGATGAAGAGATGTTGGAGCACCTTCAATTGTGTATTACAAATATTTAGTGATTTTGCTATATTTAGACTCAATATTTAGAAGTAAACCTAAAAGATCTAAAAAGTTTGATTTGAATTCTACAATGGATTTCTTTTCATGAATTTGACAATGAAGTTGCATACATTGAAGTACACATTAGTAAAAAAAAATAATCTAAATATGCCTACATATTGAATTGAATCCAATGATATATAAAACTTTTGATTTAGATAATTATTGCATATCCTACATGTTTTAGAAGCTACAAAAGGTTCACATATTTTATATGTATAGTAGTGTATTCTAGTGTGATAAAGTTTGGATGTTGAAACATATCCAAAATAAAAGGTGCTAAATAATTTATTTATTGAATTATCAATCTAATATAATATGTATTTTACTATATTTTATTATGTTTTATATTCTAAAAGTCAAGTATATTATTATATATATTGTTTCCCACACATACATCATTTGCTTTGTATTCTAGTTGTCTATTAATGGGTTCTATTTGAATCATCTAAAGCACAAATTTGTCTTTGTATTTGTATAGTATAAATATGCTTGGATGAATGTACTATAGCCAAACAAATACATTCATAGACTCTACACAATGCACTCATGATCTAGTTTTATCAAACAACTTATTGCTAATCATCTACAATATATTCTCCCGTATATTCTTAATGAATACAATGAATCCAAATACTCAACAAAGAAAAGATGATACTACATTCAATATAATTTAGAAGCATAGAAAAACTTAATTTCATCTATCATTTGTACATACATTATACAAAAGTACAAGTGCACTAATAAATACACTAATTGTCTTATTCAAACTATAATGAGTGAAAATGAGTCCATTTCACCAAAAAATACTTATATTCCAACAATTTTTCAAAAAAAGCTCCTATAAAACTTTTCACCCAAATTTGAACACCACCAAGTGGCTCATACGTGCACCTAATAATGATATATCACCAAGCTCTTTTATGCCTTTCTATAGTATTTGGAGTGAATAAATAAGAAAATATTAAAGCAAAATTTATAATAGATTCTTCGAATTCTAAATGACTTCAAAGGATTTTATAGATAATTGTCAAGGCAACCAAAAGCCCCTCATCCAAGGTTCATGGATAACTTGGGACAAATGATGTGTCATTTTTTGTCCATCTCTTCTTTATGGGCATTAAATATCCACTCAACAAAATCATTTTTTCCCACAAATTACTGTTATTTTATATTTTTTTCTACATAAAATCTAATATATGGTAGTAAATATAATCCTATATTAGTTATGATGTACTACTCATGTACATACTCTACATGAGATATTATGATTTTTAAAACTTTCGATATAATAAATATATAGTATCCTATATTAGATCTCACATAGTTCTAATATGTACACTAAGTGACTTCCTTGGACTGATAAGTAACAAATGAGAGAAATAAAGACCTAAATAGAGATGAAAAAAACTTGAATTGATTGACAGTGAAGATATTCACAATGGTCCGCAATTGGATTTGTGGCGAATAAAAACCTTGTCTTGGTTTCATCAAACTACTAACCTACATATTTGATACCAAAATTGTAACACCTAGGATGCCAAATAGGAAGAGTTGTAGTTTTGGCCTAATTCTTAATTATATAAAGTTGTTGGGATGGATTTGAAAGAATTGAGCAATTCTATTGGTTCAAATTGAGAGAATTTGGGCCAACCATCAATCCAACTCCAAGTATAAAGTGGGTCTAATTTTACATTGATAAAATGAACCTAATATGTTTAGTGAAATGTTTTTTAAGTTGTTTTTTGGATTGCATTGATGAGGCTCTAACACATGTGCTATTTTTTTCTTATCAATATAGAACATAATGAATCTTCTAAATTAAATTAATATTTTATTTTATTTTTAAACAAGCTTGTTGAAGAGAGACATTGCAAAGATTTCTCTTAGGTATAGAGGCTTTGATTTCAAGTTAAGTTAAGTTTCATATGTTAATTTAATTTAGGTTAACCCCTCAAGGCCCAAGGCCTTTTTGGGTGTAAAAACATCCTTGCTTTTCAAGCCTTATAAGTCTATATGTCACTAAGGTATGAAAATCTCAACCGTACAATCTTGTAGTGTGCATATTGTAGATGACATGAATCAAATTTGGAGTTATTTGACCACATACATTGCAAGATTATAATGTTTTAGTGTTGAAAAAAGATGCTGAAATTTTTCTAAGACACTTTTGGAGATGAAATTTGATTTCTAAACCTATTCAAATGAAAATACTTTAAACTTGAAAAAATGCTTTGAAATAAATATACAAATACATTGGTGAAAAAAAATATCATTCTATAGATTCATTGTGATTGCAAAATGACCTTGAAATAGCAAAAAATAGCCAAAAAAAAAAGGTGCAAAAAACACATCAATGATTGTACCTCTAACTAAAATGCTTCTGAATCACTCATAACTTCTTGGATTGATATGAAATTTTAGCCACACAAACTAGATTAGAATGCTCAACTTTTCTAATTTTTTTAATTAGAAATGGATAGTGTATGAAGAAGAAACAAGCTGCCGAAGTTCACTATAATCCCCAAATTTCTGGTTTTTGAACTTGAAATTGCTCTCAAACATTCAAAACAACTTGGACGGTCATAAAAATTTGACCACATCAACAAGTCTTTTAGAGGAAAACAACCCAACAAATTTTATTGAAAACAAACATTGGATGAAAGAGATACAAGCCCTTGAAGTTGTAGACATCAACTGCAATTCAATGAACTCAAATTGAACCTCTAAACTTCGATTGGCTTCCAAAAAATTTGTACTTCTTCATTTGATCTAAAATTTTTATTACACAAACTAGACTAAATGTACAACTTTTTTAACAATTTTTATGAATTCGAATATTGGATGCAAAAGTTATAGCAATTTAAATTGGACTTCCAGACTATGTGAGGCTACTTTTGAGCCCCTTGGGCGTTGAGGGGTTAAGCTCTGACAATACGTTAACCTCAACCCACCGTCAGTCGTGATTTCCAAAGCTCTCTGCACAAGCTTGTATTGTCGTTATTTCCGAAGTGTTTTCGGAGGCATTCTGCTTCCAAGCACATTCTTCGGAATTGCAGCAATCGTGCCCGACATTTCGCCAACCACGGCGCATTGAATTCCTGCGTTGGTGTGCAAATCGTCACGCCATGGCCACCATGGCGTGCTCCCTCTGCGCCACTCCTCTTCCTCTCTCATTACTCTCACGCCGTCCTCTCTCCCGCAGCAATTCCACCATCAACGTCATTTCTTGCGCTCAGGTGCACTCATAATCTCTGTCCTCCTTCCATCACTATTTCCCAACCCTGCCCTTCCTGTTGTAACTCTTCTCATGGCTTTTTTGTGTTGATCACGCAGTCGAGCGGCAACTTCCCTGGTTGCGGAAGTGAGAAAGCTATCGGCAAATTGGAGTCTCTGTTCTACACGGACTCAGGTGCGTGGAACCCCAAGCCCTAACCCTAAATCACTTGGGCGTTGGTGAATTCACAAATTCTGCATCGGTATTGTTTAATTGTGATGGTTTGTGATAATTAGGCATTCCGCAGGAGAAGATTGAGCGGCCTACGGGGTTGCCGAAGGGGTTGCGTGCAATTGGGAGTAACCCTAGGTGTCCAGAATGTAAAGCTAAAGGGGTTGTAGAGTGCGCGACGTGCGCGGGATCTGGACTGTACGTGGATTCGGTCCTGGAGAGTCAGGGGATCATCGTCAAAGTTCGTTGTTTAGGTAAGAGCATCGAGCTTTTCAGCGTTTGTTTTTTCTCTTGAAGAAGTCTGGGTTGTGTCTATGTTTTTCCTGTATATGGATTGTAGACATGTCATTGACTGTACTCATGATATTTCTAATGGCTTAGCAAATTCATGAGTGTGTGAAATGGATTTCAACTTCGGGTGATTGAGTCTTAAAATTTCCTCGAGAGACTTGTTTTGAGAATCATGTATGCTGCATTTAGCGACGAACGTATATATTTTCATAGAAATCAAGTGCTTCCCCTCCTCCATATTTAGCTGTTCTCGTTTTCCAAGAGATTTACATGAGAAAGCTTCTTGCAATTCTACTATTGATGATTATGTGAAAAGAGTTCACAACTTTCTTACAATGTGAATGGAAATTTATTGCAATGATCTGGCATTGTTGGTGTGCGGTTAGTGCGAGAAGTAGGGAAGTATGCAGTCAATGACTTCTCTACGCTATGGTGCCAGGGTTTTTGAAAGCTAGAAAGATTTACACATAGGGGGATAGAGAGGCGGAAACTGAGTTTATTATTGTACAGATGGGGAATTGTTTGTGGATCCGGTTTGTGACTGAAGAGAGGACATTTTGCAGGATGCGGCGGGGTTGGAAACCACATGTGTCTCCAGTGTGGAGGAAGAGGTCATGTATGAACATCATGAGTGACCTTATTCGTTGGTCATTTCTCTCTTGAATTCAAATTCCGACAGTAGCACCTCAACAACTTGTACTGTAAGTTACCACTGTTCTAAAAAGGGATTGTGTAGCATTTCATAACCATTACTTTTCCAATAGCATAGATGCAGTAGTAGCGAAAGTTCCTTTGTGGGGTAGTGGTTGTAGTAACATAGGCTTGTAGTAGTATTTGACGGTATTCTTTCAGAGAGGTTGAAAGTTGCCAATGGCCTCTCTTCTAATTCAACTTTTGCACCTTTAGATGTCACCAAAGTTGGATATCTGAGTTGCGTGCTATCGATTTCAAAATTGACTCTCGAATTGCTTTTATAACCGTTGGTGGTTGAAAGAGCTTGTTGTACATGTTGGGATTCAATTTTCACAGGCATTGCCGATTGTTAAAGAATTCTGTGTCCATAGACCTGGTCTTTCCGAACTTCAGCTGTCGCGGTTGGCCATCTACCTTTGTTGATTTTACAAGTTGTGTCCTTTAATTCACTAACTGATAGGGTATATCAGAGCTGATCCTCAGAACAAGGCAATTAAATAATCACGTTCCAAGATTGTTTGAAGAGCGAAGAATATGTATCATGTTGTCCCCAATTCGGTGAAATTTTTGGGAATTGGGGGGCTGGACTGGTAAGGCTTGACACTTTTAATGTTTTACGGTATGTTGCACAGTATGGTAATGTACGGTATGTGCACCTATAATCACTAATTACTACTGAGCATACTTTTTTAATGGTGTTTTTGTTTGACTTTATTGATAACTGAAAGAGGATTTCAATGCAGTTTTTAGCATGCATTATTTGAACTTAAATGAATAAGTTACAAATTTTCAAAGTGTCAACCCTAGATGCATTTTAACCCTGAAGTGCGCCGACGTCCATATTCTGGACGATGAACAGAGGGCTTCAAGCCACTGTTTCATCCAATTAACTTCTCATTTATCAAATGTAACACTTGAATCTAGAAAAGACAACCTTCCTTAATGACCAAATTCATTAAATTCTGGTAAATGATATATCTGTACAAAGCTATAAGCAAAAATGTGCAAAAATTCAAAAAAGGATTGAGACGCTTTAGGGTTAAATCAACTTTAGACTCTCAAAGATTCATGTTTTGATTGGAGACATCTTGAGTAATCAACATCTAGTTTTTTGTGATGCTTTTTGGTTCAAATTTAGGTGTTGTATTTTGGATAGTGTTGATTAAGGATGTGATGTTCATGCCTTAGTTCAAATTCGTAATATAGAACTAAGTCTTGTAGAGATTATATCGATTAAAGAAAAGAAAAGAAACAATAATATTTACAAGGCTTCTAGAAATAATATTTGAAGTTTGTCCACTAAAACACATGTTGATTTCTTGCCTAAAAAAGAATCTCACATTCAATTAAGGCAACAATTATTCATATTTAGCATTGTTCACAAATTTTCAACTACAAACTCATACACCTTGCTCCATCAATAAATAAGCTGTTAACATCAATCTCCTAAAATTTGAAGAAATGTTCAATGAAGATAATTTGTACCATAATAAAGAACCTTTATGTAGAATCTTCTATTAATTTTTGGGAAAATCTTTCTTATATATATGTAGAAGTGATAACAAACTGCATCTGTTAACGATGGAAATTTGAAAATATGGTCCTAAAAGAGTTAACTATTTCAATATCTATAAGAACAATAAAATAGATGATAGCAATGACAATTTGTAAACTTAATTAAGGCTTGTTCATTACTAGTTTTACAAAAGAACCCTAAACCAACTGAAAATTTTAGGAAAGTCGGAACTTCACTTATCAAACCTAATATTACATCAATGTGTTCACCGCCCTACAGTCACTCTCTGAACCCAAACTTGCATCATGTATCCAGAGAAGCACCAAATCAGGTCAGCAACAGAATGGGTCACTCCTTAACAAGAGAAAAAAAGGCTATCTGTGCAAGTGAAGAGCTCTCAACAGATGGGTTAGGTCAGCAGGAACTAGAAGCCGTTTCAAAATGTCAGGCTCTGAAACTGGGCGCGCCTTCAATTTCAAGAAAAACTAAAACCAATTTTCAGAAGAAGAATCACTGAATTGGATGCGAATCAGACCCCTCCAGACCAAATCCCCTTCTCAGTCCTCACCACAGCAATGACATCACGGGCATTCATACCCACAAATTCGCCACTTCCATTAAGAGATCCAGTATGAAATCATCACAGAGACTTGCGGAATCACCACGAACAATTTCAGGTATAAGCAACCACACAATCTACAGTACATCATTGAAGCCACAGGGGGGTCGACACTGCAAATGGGAATAGGTTGAAAATAATGGTGCGGCATAGACTTGGAGACCGGCTCATGGATTCAAATTCGCATAAATGATGATGTACAGTACATAGTCTACAATCCCCATTGGAAGACACAATTGCAAAGCTCCTCCGGGACCCCCTACCCCACTCGCTAAACAACCAGAGAAACGAAAAGAGTCGTCATGTTCCTCCGCCTTGATGCAGAAGTGTCAACAGATTACAAGCCCTAATTTCCTCCTTCCTCTCGAATTGCAGCACAAAAAAAGAAAACCGAAACGCGACAAAACGAAGTCATCAGGACTCGGAAGGCTCTAGAGCGCCCCCGCGGCTTGCTCCGTGGCCGCGAACTGCGCCGACAAGCGGTCCAGCTGCCCTTTGACGCTCATGTCGATGTAGCGCGACCCGTCCTTCCCGTACTGCACAATGAAGCCCGCGATCAACGACGGGTCCACCACGTTCTTGATGCGCACATTCTTGGCGCCACACAAGCTTTGGATCTTCTTCGCAATCAGTGCCAGTTGCGGCTTCTCGATCTTCACCGCCGAAATCACGTTCGCCACCTGCGTGTCCGTCAGCTCGTTGTAAATGGACTCGAACTCCTTGATTACGTCCTTGATCAACTCAATGCGCTTCTTGTCCACCAGCAGGTTCACGAAGTTCAGCGTCACGTCGCTGAACTTGGCGTCCTCCGCCAGCGTCTTGAGAATGCTCTTCTTCTTGTCGCCGTCGATCACCGGCGACACCAGAAACTCGTACAGCTCGTTGTTCTTGATCAAATCGCCCAACCCCTCCACGTCCTTGTTGATCTTCTCCAAGTCGTCATTCGACTGCGAAAGCTCCGCCAGCGCCGACGCGTAGCCGCCTGCCGCGGAATCGGTCTTCATCACTACCACGCCCCGCCTGGTCGCGCCCGAGGACGAAGGTCCCGACACAGCCTTGGCCACCTTGGCGACGAGCGCCGCATTGCCTGTGAACGACGACCCGCTTCCGGAAACGAAACCCATCCGCACCTGCGCCACACGCGACCCAGCGAATTGATGATCCCCGCCATGGCTGGACGCCGTTGCGGGCGTCCCAGTCGCCCTAGCGCAGGCCAGCGAGTGCTGCAAAGCCTCCATGTCTTCGAATTCTGTCAAAGATACCCTGGAAGAAGCTAGAATTCGCCCTGCAACGAGCTTCCGAATTCGAGAAATTGGAACGTGGACTCACGAATGGCGAAGCGCCCAACGCAAGGGCCTGCCTGCCCGCAAGGGCAATCCAATGGACGGTCGCGAGGAAGATAAGGTGGGATAGGGAGGCGAGTTTTTCATTCGTTCGTCGTGTTCGTGGCTTTGAGGACGGAGTTTTCCGTCGTTCTTGAGGCTCTGATCTCAAAACACGGTCAAGCTGTTTAGCCAAATGTTCATTTTCGGAAGATTTTTTTTGAATTTACATTGATGGCATGAAGAAATTAAGTAGCAACTAAGCGAAAATTATTCAATTTTGAAATCACTAGTCCTAAATGCCTTTCTCGACATACATTCGGTTTCATCCTTAACTCTGAAGAGTGCTCACAAGAACCTTACTAGCTAGTATTTTTATTTAGTATGTAAAATTATAATTTTGTCTAATTTCATTTTGTGTGGTATTCAATATATCAACCCCTAAATGCTTGAGGCATCAAAATCTAGTGTTTGTAAAACTTTGAAGTTAAATAAAACCTAACCAAGTTGTTATTTTTAGTAGTTTATATTTTTGAAAAGTTCTTATTGAAGTCTAGTTTCAAAGTCAAATAATCCGATCTAGAAAATGAATGATAGTGAATTCTCTATTCAAGATTTTGTGCAAAGGTATCCATTGTAATCTTGACTTATTATAGTGTTGAGAGTTCATGAAAATGAGCCTTAATTACACTAGGATCTTGGAGAAAAAATCACATTCAAAATTCATTTACAAAAATTTTAGAGTAGATTTTGAGGAGCCATAAATTGATTGGAGTTATGCATGTTAGGGCCTTTAAACTCATATTTTTTTGGTCACCAATTTTTCAGATTTGACTTGCAAAAAAACAATAGAAATATTTTACATTACTTTTGCAAGTTTAACACCCTCATGGTCAAACATTATAATCTTTCACTTTATAAGTCATTGCAAAAAAAGGATAGAAACATTTTCTTAAATTTGCTCTAAGTTGAACAAAATGCCAACATTTTGATAAGTTGTATCAATTTTTTTTAATTGTAACCATACAAATTCAAAGTACACATGTCAAAGATTGTGTAGGAAAAGAACAAACTTTCTAACATTGATAAAATACAAGATGATTACATTTTCTTCTTTTTGCAATTTGTGATGATTCTTGTAATAGAAAGTGTTGTAGTTTGTACGTGAGAGTGTTGTTTTCAAAAAACTGAATTTTCTTAAATTTAGATTATTCTTATTCAATCTTATCACCTCATAATTCTTGAAATTTCATTAGATGCTATATTGAACTATATTTAGAATTATTTTCTTAACAAAAATGATTCTAGTGTAGGATATTTGTATTTTGTATATTGATACTATTATGTTTCTTAATTCTAATTTGAGTTAGGTGAAAATCAAGCTTTATCTCAATGCAATGAGAAGACAAACCACATAGCCTACGTAAACATAACAAGTCTTTTTTTTTTCTTTCCCTTTTTCTTAGAATTTGAAACCAATACTATATTGTTGTAGCATGTCTACGGAGGCACTACCAGTAGTAGAAAAAAGGGTCTCAACTGAGTACTAAGCTATACTTGGAGAGTTTGGCTCTAAAGGCTAGCCAATGAGCACCAACTTGATGCCTACATTTGCTTGTATAACCTAGGTTCTTTGTTTGTAGCTTAATGCTAGAAGATCTCATTTGCAATACTCATTGAAAGTTTTGAAACTACAGATTTGCAGCTAACTTTTAATGTAGATGTATCCATTACTAATGCATACTGAAAGTTTTGAAACTGCAAATTTGCAGCTAACATTTAATGTAGATGTACCCATTACTAACATACGCCCCATCAACAATAAATAGGTACCCTATTACAAACAAGATTGGAATGGATTCTCTGTTTTCTCCTTGGAATGTGTGTGGCTTTGTACTTTTTCAAGGCTTGGACCAATAAGTTAATGACACATAAGTGAGTATAAATGTAAGAAGTAAATAGTGGAAAAGTATTCTTGAATGATGGAAATTGGATGACTCTAAATGTTGGTTGTAGGTCAAGCCCAACTTTTACCTTTCAAAATTCATAGTAATTTCAATTCAAGAGATAAAATTACCAAATTTTTTGCAATCCCCATTATTTTTGTCAATGCTTCTCTGAAAACATTCACTTTGCCTTGCACTATCCTAGACTATATCCAAATGTGCTTATTTTATCGGTTGTGGGTACATCTACCTTACTTATCGTGAATTTAGCTTACATTGTGTTGAACTCATCATCAGGAACTTCACGGCATGTGAATATGGTGCCACGATGGTGCATTGAAATGCAATCAAGTAAATTTGGTGTCAACCCCCATACCAACTGAGTAAGGAGAAAACTGCACCTATATTGTCAAAATGCAGCCTTTGGTGTCAAAATAGCACCAAAGCAGTTTGGCACAACTTTTCTGATGATAGCAATTCTCTGAAAGTCAAGGGAAGAATTCCAAGTTTGGGTTTCAATTGGTTGGGCCCCGTGAGGGGCAGTCCAAAAAATGGGGTATGCCGGTGAGTGTACCCAGCGCACGGTATTCTTTAGTAAAAGGCGAAAGAATAGTTCGCTCTGTGCTGAGCACCCGGCTGCGTGCATTCTACCTGAAACTGCGAGGCTTTTATAGCAGGAGTTTCTGGGAAGGACTACAAACGATGTGGGGTAATGCGAACAAACAGGATCCCCGTCTTCGGAGGCTGAAGTTTGAGATTTGAATTCAATGACAGTTTGTCGGGGGAGATGCGTGGAAGACTAGACTTGGGGTTCGAGGATTCAAGTCATGAAAGTTTCCTAGTGACTGTTGCTTTGATTAAGGTAAATCATCCCATTATGGATCGAATGGGAGCAAATCCATTGTGGGTCAAATTGTATTAGTGGTGTACATTTAAGAACTTGAATGTACACCACCACTAAAATTTGATCCGCAATGGGTTTGCTCTCATTTATTCTGTAATAGGGTAGTTCACCCTAATCATATGTTAGTTCACAAATGTTCTTAACACTGCACCTGGATGGAAATGGTTGTTTGAGCACAATTTGAGCAATGCTTGACAACAATAGGTTTTTGCCCTTTCCAAGACCCTACACTGTAGTTTGATGAATAAGTGTCTTTGTTACTTAAGGTAGGAGACTCTGACCAAGCATTAATAGTAAACATGACTTAGAGGTACATTTCACTTTCTTTTATATACCCAATCTGCATATTTCAAGAGGTGCTTGTTTTTTATGACCACAAATGATTGTTTTTTTTCAGCTTCAAAATTTCTAACTAATTCCACAATTGAAAGCTCCAAAAAATATGAAACAACTTGGATTAGATGCCTATTTCATTTATATCTTAAAGAGAGTTTACTAAAAAAATATTTTAGGATGTTTTATCTTTCTAAAAATGACACATTTAAATACTTTTGGACTTTCAAAGGATTCTAAAATAATATTTGGAAAAAAAATGGTCTTAAGGAGATAATGTAAAACATCAAGAGATCTATGCAAAACATCAAGAAATCACTATATAGCATTTGAAGATCTATACAAACATTTGGAGATCTCTACATGTTATTATCTAGAGATATTTGAATATTTTGTCCATAATTCACTTAATAATTTAGAAGTAGTTAAATGGGGCATAACAATAGATGTTTTTTGAAGGATTAGAAGACTGTTTTAGGCCCATTCCCAATGTTGTGAACAATCCAAAAAAAAAAATTAAATTTTTAATTTTTAAAAAATTTAAAAATACTTTTAATATTATTATATGACATAGTAGTCTCCACGTCAGATCGCATGTGTGGTAGAATTCCTACAACATTCCCACAATCAAGAACTCGTAGTCTTCTAATTAGTAGAGAAAACATCTAATGAATTTGGTTCTAATCCTTAGATAGTTCATTTATGGACGTCCTACCTTAAGTATGACAGTCTTTGAAGTACTTGTCTTACAAACGTTGAAGAAGTAGACTTGATTTGTTTTGAAGTAAGTAGGTGAAAGTCAATTATGGATGCAAGCACTAGAAGACAATTACAAACTTTAATCCAAGGCTTCTCTTTATGGAAAGTATTGTACCTAATTTGGTGATAGGGTTGCAAAGTGCATAGTAGAAATTATGTAGTCTAATAATTTATATCCAATACCTATTGCATATGCAATAGCTATTGGATTTTCTAACTACTTTTGGTTCTTTAATCAATTATAAGGCAAAAACTTACTAAGTTGCTAGGAAACTATGGTACTATAAAATTTGATTTGATTATCATATTCATGGGCAACTAAATAGCATATCACATAGATAGTATATATGAATGCAAAATTGTATTTAGTTGACAATGGTATTTTAAAATACTTATGAGGGTGTAATCTATATAAAGTTTATGGTTTGTAAAGAGCTTGATGATTTTATTGTAGGCAGAAAAAATTCTAATGATTGGTTATACATTTTTGGTACATATTGAAAAAAAGATGATAGAGGTTTTTGTATAACTTTGTTACTAATTTATTTATATAATTGAATTAAGTGCAAGTTGTACTTGTCATTATCTAAATTTATGAAATGATTTGCTTTAGAAAAAAAAATTCCATATTGAATGTATTTTAGCACTCTTGGCTTTTTGTTCTTAAAGCTTATTTTAACATTCAAATGATTTTTCCTTTGCTCCCCTTCAAAACTTTGAAATAGATTTTATAATTAATAACTATAACAATTTGAAGATGAAATCCCATGTCAACATCTTAAAATATAAAACTATAAAAAAATTGTTTTAAGCCTTTCATATTCAATACTATTGTAAATATCTGTGTTAAGAAAATTTGTTGCATAAATGCAATAGATTTGATTTTTCTATGTTGCTTATTAAAATATATGAATAACTAGTTGTTAACACTTGCTATGCTACGCATTTATCATTAAATTTTATAAGAATTTTTATGTATTAGATAGAATGTAAAACAAATATTTCAATAAATCTTCAGATAAAAATTACAAAAATCTTTGTATAATTTTTTAATAAGTAAGCATATATTAAAATATATAATAGGAATTTATTAAATGATGAATGAAATATATGCAATGGTGAATACTGTAAAAGATATATAAACATTAATACCCATTAGAAATTTGATTCAATTGTTACAAACCATGGCAATTCAAATTAAAAAATTGAAAAAACAACTTGTAAATCTAGTAGTAGTAATAAACAATTGAAATCATAAAAGCTCAAAGCTCACAAATGCACAAAATTACAGAACTATAAAGCCAAGAAAAACAATAGAATTGTCACCTCTATAATATCACTTTATGCATCCTCTTTAATGTCACCTTTATTGCAACAACTACATTACTTCTTTGATATCACCCTTTGTAAAAAGTGATATTACAAAGGTGATGTAAATTGCTATTTTATTTCTATAATATCACATTGTCTGAAAATACAATTTCTATGTATGCATGATTGCAAATATTTTTACAAAATATTTATAATTATTATTTTAAAAACTTATTGAAATCATTATCTTGCATTCTATTCAAATATATCAAAGTTTTATTGATATGTGATACAACGAATGCTAGTATAGCAAGTACAAGCCCCTAGTATTACTGGTAGCATTTGTGATATTACAGAGGGAGTTATGATTTTAGTAGTATGATGATTTCAGATTTCAATTAAAAAAAACATGGAGTCATATGGTTGGATGTTATTTGATAGTTGTGAGTATGTAGAAGTGGTAAGTTGGTTTGGAAGGCTTAAAGCATAAAAAACCTAGTAAGTGACTTTTGGAGACTTAGCCTTTGACTTTGGGTCTTTTAAGTGTCTTTTGACACCTTCTTCGAGCCTTCAAAGCCCACATCTTCCATAAGCGTGTTAGGAGACTCATCAATATAAATTGAGTCTCTAGCACAATAAAGTGAGAGGCATCTGCTTCAAGGCTTCTATTTAGTATGTAAACTTTTTTTAAGAGCTATGCAAACTTGACTTAACTATATTGGCATGATATCATCTTGACACAATGTATTGTGTACAACAATCAAAATTCTTTTAATTTATAGAAGAGATATGATTTTATCACTAAAAGAACTTTTCATTCATATCCATTGTTGAAAGCATAGACAATGAAAGGTTTTGAAGGTTGATAAATCATTAGATGTTGCATCTTCAAATTAAAGTATACTTTACACTTAGGAATAAGCAAAAATAATTAAAATATATGAGTATTCTTATTGCTTGATGTTCCTTGATATTGATTAATAAAATTAGGAATGAAAATAATACAAAATGGATACTAAATCCTGATTATAGCTCTCTAATAGAAAAACTTGTATAACAATATTTTCATAATAAAAGTAACACTAATTTTGCACTTTGGTGACATTGTTTTTGCACCATCATTAGAAGAATAATCAATGTAAGGTGGGTAGACCCCAAAAAGGAGTTGACTTTAGAGTACCAAGATCTACAATCTCTATACATTTCCAAAATTAGTTAGGTGTTGCTTTTAGAAACAAATTTTGACCCTTAATAATTTTTGCATACTGTATCCAAATGTTGTATTCTTTGGTGCATTGGAACATGCTTTCACTTGGCATCAAGATTATATGAAAATCTGAACAGATTTATAATAGTAACTAGGCACAGTATCAATTTGAAATCGACTACAGCAATGATGCCTCTGCATACATTCATCCAAATCTGCTCAAACAAAATCATCGACACTACTTTCATCCAGACTCATCAGTCTCATCACTCCACCGAGCTTGCAGTTGCACAGACATGAGACAGAGCTCCATCATACGAGCTTCCTGAGAATCGCTCGCTCTAACTTGCTATACTCGAGGGAGAGAGAGTGCAGTCAGTACGTCACCATGTCAACTAATTTGCGCTTCTTCGCCGTCCTGCGCGCAAATTCCCGTCACGACCACAACCTACACATCACCTAATTAATTACGGTACCACATTCTGTGTCAGGTCCCGAATTTTATTCCACTTTCACATCACGGATAGCGGCGAAGCACAGGATTTGGGGATTACGAGGTCCGTCACCGGAGTAGCTATGGCAATGGCATTATTTGTTGAGCCATTGCTGCAGGTACACATTGCCATGATTTTCAGTCACTCGTTTGTTTCTTTGAGTGTCATCCTGTCCAGATGTTGATTTTGGCAACTTGAATCTCTCGGATGTTTGATGCGATGTAGGTGATGGCTACTGATGATTTTCCAGTAGGACGTACTCAACCCGGAGGTGAAAATTTTAAATGGGTTGCTGTAACTGGAGTTTTTTTGAGGTCATGGCCACTTTTACAGGTTTTGTGTCCCAAGGACAATTCCAAACCCTAATTCTTGAAAGCAGCCGAAATTCTGGTCACTCTTTTGTACAGAGGTGATCCTTGCAACGCCCCTTTAATGTTCTAATGCTTTAGAAGGCCCTTACAATGTAAATGATTTCAAGTTGGGTATATCTTGTTAGCTTTCGTGTTTCTTGATTGACACATTTAAAAATCCCGTGTTGCAGTTGTATATCTTTTATGTGTGATATTTATGCGGATCGGTCAGTAGAATCACCTCAGAGACTGGCTAAGGGTCAGAATGAAGCGAAAGCATACAGTGCTTGTGCCAGAAGCTCGTTTTGGCTTCGTGATGCAGCTTGCTCTTGTGGTATCGTTGCTGAGCCGCGCCGGTTGCGTTGTGACGATCCGCAACTGGACAGCGTACACGACGATTATGGTCACGCCGAACCCGGACGGATCTGCGGATGAGCTTAAACCTAGTAAGTGGATGAGGTATACGTCTACCGGCAATGGTAGGAATGGCATGTTCACGGTGGCGAACTATAAGGACGAAAATGTGGTGACGTTCTTGCTTGACGATGGCCAGATTCTGGCGTTAGTCGATAATTTTAGTGACTCCATCGATGGTCTTCTCGTTGATTCCAAGGGTAACAGGATTCAAACCTTGTTCATCAATCTGTGAACGCTCGCTTAATAATATTATCGGGAATAATATAGCTGGTGTGGATTAATCTGCTGGGTTTAATGGGACGGAGTTGCTAGTTTATGTTCCCCTTGTACATTTGGAGACTGCTTCTAATGTAAATCCATTCTCGAATTGGCAGATTTTTCTGTTTGATGTGGTTGTCAATTGAATTTTGATCACATTTCTTGGAGGTTCACAAGTATGTAAAAATGACTAGTGTAATTGCAGATTGGCATTGTTGGCGTCTTTTCTGTGAGATACTTGTTTCAAATTGATCATTAGAAAAGTAGTAGCGTGGAGTCTTTTGGTTGCTGTGACTGGAACTGAAAATAATGGCACAACTCTCCATAAGGTTTCAGAGGACCTCTTATCACAGCTTCCATCATGTCGCATGCGGTAGTAAATCACATCGTGAATTTTTCTTTCGCATTTTGCTGGCAATGGACTAGAGAATTCCTGTCTACTTCTGTTTACGAAGTTGAGCTCTTCTCACTTACGTATCCTAAAAGAAGCTTAAACATGTATTCTCGAAATTCAAACTTGAGGAGTAGCAGTTCCCTGGATTGTTGCATTTCCAGTTGCTGGTTTCAAAAGTAGTGATACATGGACTTTGGTGCGGGGTCTAGCTTTGAATAAACGGGCTCTTGATTCAAGCGGGCCCGGCCGAAAAGAGACCGGAGTTCTTCTTTAGATTTCCAATTCAGTCAACACTGATAGGACAATACCACTGTCCGAAACACAACATAGAAGATTGAACTACGCTTTAGTCTGAAACAGGTAGAGCGAACGAGAGGTGTAATGTCTACGAGAGATTGATTCTGAAATATTGCAGTGTCGAGGAAATTCCATAACTTCCTACAGGTGCAAGCTCTTGAGCTCCTACGATTGTATTTGCCAATTGAATTATGTCAATACTCCTATTCTGGCGTCTAATAAATTGCAGAACATGCAAAGGTGATAGGGGAATTACAGTAGCTGCAACGAAGCCAATTAGTGGGAGACGAGCTCGTTTCTGGCAGCTAAAGGCTTCTCTAGGAGAGCAGAGAGGTACACTTCATGCGTATCAGCTCCTCGATCAAGCTTTAAACCGACATCCCACCGCAACTCCTTGTACCCTAACTTTCGGATTAACGGAGCGTAGACGGAATCCAGTTCCGATTGAATGCAAAAGAAATGATCAAGCCACAAGAAGCCACCAGGTCGCAAGACGCGGTCGATGTCATAGAAGATGAACTCGAGGGTGTCGAGCGGGATCCAGTTCGACAGAACGTGCATGGAGTGAACGATGTCCAATGTGTTGTCCCAGAAGGGAAAGCGGACGCCGATGGACATGTAGAAGGGGATCACCCCGCGCTGCGCAATTAAGTTGTTGAAAGGCCCGTCCAGATTCAAGGTGGAGGTGATGATGGTCACGTTGTGTTCGCGCATGCGAACGGCGAAGGAGCCTGTGCCGCCTCCGATGTCGAGACCGATGCGGAGACCGCCTTGCTTTAAGGCGACGACTTGCTCAACGGTGAAATCCACGGCGCCGGGGGAAGACGGTCGGCCTACCCAGCGATGACTCTCCCGTCCATTGAGGTCGAAGCAGTCGAGACAATCGGCGAAGACTTTTCGTTGGGCGCGAGTGTTGAGACAGTCGAAGCTCTTGCAGGTGTAGGAGGTCCAGTGGATGTTGCCGTCTGTGGGCAGTGTCCAGAGAGACTTCGGAAATGGTAGAGGCTCGGTTGCATTTTCCGGTCCTCTCGCCAAGCATCTGCAGAAACAGAGCGGCGGACATTAATTCGATGCGAGATGGACGAGGGAGCTGCTCTAAGCGCAAGAGAATTAGGCTACGAGGAAAGCACACCCGTCGTGCCATTGTTAATAATTAATCTCTGCAACGAGGTGAAGGGAAATTTGAAATTTAAACTCACCGCCGACGAGGAAGAGGCTCGCAGCCTTCCAACAAGAGCTTTTGCGCGAGGTCGTCGTCGTCGGGGCAAACCTTGCCGACCTCGTAGTTCATGAATGTCGTGATATCTTCCATGTTGGCGACGCAAGCTTGACCTACACTGGCTGTCAATGAGTTTGATTTGAGGGCGGGGTTCCAACCGAATTTGAGCTTCTTCGGCGCCACGTACTCCCGAAACTCGTGAGGAAGACTGTCACGCCGGTCAAGCATCCAGCGATGGTAAGGATCGCCTTCAATTGCTTCCGTCATGGCCTCAACGGCGGTATCTCGATCTCCATTGGTTCGCGCCGCGGCGATTGCTTTCGTGCTGGCTTGAATGTCGGTTAGGAGCTTCAGATGCTTCTCTTGTACCTGACTGAGGTGCTCTTGAGCTTTTCGAAGCTCCTCGCGGAGCTCACCAATCTCACGGAAGGTTTCATTGCACTGGTTCGAGCTGTCGTTCGGGAATGTTGCATCGAGCACTGAATTCTGGCATTGCTGCAGTGTGGAACAGTTTTGGAAGCCGTAGATTGCGACCCCGCAAAGGAGAAGATACGCTGTCACGGCGATGATGTTTTTACGTGAGTAGCGCCTCCTGCCGTCGTCCTCCGCCTTCAGGATGGCTTCGAAGCTCATTGTGGCTACAGCAACACCGTCCTGCGCAATGTGCTAATACAATGCTGTAGCCAATTAGGAGCTTTTCTTGCCGTTACGTCAAGCGAGTTCGGAGACGAGGAACACTCATCTTCAGTAACCAGAACAACACCGTTCCCTCGATATTGTTCTTTCTTCCGATCCCACTGCGATTGCACCTCGCAATTCCGCATTCACCTGAAGAACGCCATTGACATCAGGTACCAAAATCCGATCCAAGTATTAATCTCCGCTTTTGTTCAACACCCAATACTCTCATTCTCTTACTCTGTTTCTTTCAAGCTCGGATTGACTCGACTTCACGACCTCATTTCGTACCCAACAGCGGTTTTGCTTGCATACCCACAGGAGCTCCTGCTTGTTACAGAGAGTAAGAAGAGATGAAGCTTACACTCCGATGTCGAGAAACTCGACCTTCAATGTAAAGAAAGCGATGTCAAGATGGTGAACGAGAAGTCCTACTGTAGAACATGTGAACACCTCAAACTCAGTCTAACCTCGTCCGACATTCTTCAACAGACACAACGTAGTCCACATACAACGCAACTCTGGAATACCCAAGCCAGGCTGCAACAGTGGTGAAAGATCAACGGAAGACTGAGCTTGCTGCGAGTGTGATTTAACATGCCAGTAACTGACTGAAGTCACCATAGTTCCTCCGTCTTCTCACTAACAGGTGGTTACTCCGAATTCGTGACTGAAACTATCAACGTGAACGCATGATCTACAAGTGGAGCGAAATATCAATGAGGCAGCTACGACGGACCACGATTGCCGCATTTAATCCAAACCATAGCAACTTACAACAGAATCAATTAGTTACGGCGATGAAATCAATCACTGCATGATCTCCTGTAGCTCCCGAGCGAGGCTCTGTAGCTGCTGCTTCTTCTCCAAATACCGATCCAGCCCATAATGAAGTTTAATCACAAAATACAGGTAAGTCACTGAAGAAGAACACGAAAATCTATGTTTCAGTTCACGCCACGATTTGCTTACCGTGAATGGCGAAGTCATGGCGCAAGTTCACACGATGCACCGACTGATCAAATATCACATGCCACCGACTTCAGGTTGATTACTCATGTCAGTGTGCTTTGAATTGGGTCTGAGTGCCTCGGTTAGTTGTTGCCGTCTTCAATCTCTTTATGTGTGAGTTTTCTTGAGCTTTTTCTTGTGGTAAGCTATTTGGTGGCACAAGAAAACACTACAAGTTACATATTTGACTGCTGTGTAACTTCAATTCGACCTTGTGATTTTCTGACGGTTTCACCTCGTGTGTAACTTCCTTGCTTATGGGATTCAATCGTGCAGTGAATTTGGGTGGGCTGTAAGGTCGCCACTGGCACTAAGTCTATGGCTAGGCTATGGTTGCTATGGTTGCCAACACTTTGGACATTGAATGCAATCAACGGTGGTTTGATTCTACTGGCAGTAAGGTAGTCGGCTCTGTAATGGACCATCTAAGGGCTGGTCCACTTTTTTCATGTATTTACTTGAATGGAAATATTTTTAGCCCATTTTTCACAAAAAGAGAAATTGATGAGGAATCTAACACAAGTGGTTTCATAATTTTTGAATCATTTTGGAATTAGTTATGAATTTTCAAAGGAGATGTGCCGTAGGTCCCTATTTCATGTCTCTAGGTCTTCCATGAATGGTTCGCTTGCAATTTTTAAAGAAAGATGGAAAAGCAAAGAGCATGATTGGCTCTCATCTTTCCCGATGCATCTTTCCTTGATTCATTCAATGAATGTGGAGGTCCATTTAAGAACCACTTATCATCCATTTTACAACCTTTTATAGGGTCCATTCTTAATGCCCGCTCCATTTTAGAGATGACTACCTTAAATTGGAGACTTTTCTTCTTTTTCTTTTAACAAATGAAACGAATAAATTAGTTTGAATTTTTTTTTTAAAACAAAAAAAACAAAAAAATTGGAAACTATTATATACTGCAATAAATTGGATAACCTTTGATCTTTGTGATCCATGGATGTGGGAAGCAAGTTCAAAGGAAAGAAGATTATGAGTTGTAACTTGTAGTGGCAATGATGATGGGTTGCTAATGGGGTGGTGCCATGTTAGCATTAACAAAGTCAACAATAAGTTTTAAGATAGATTGTTTTAGATGATTTGAAAATGCCCAAGAAAGAGAGAGGAGGATGGTAAATCCATCCTTCAAAATAGGCCCCTAAGGATGAATTTTGTGTTTTGTGGGATAATTGTTATAAGAAAAAGCCCCCTATTTTATGTTGTAATAATTCTATGTTATCCACCTTCCATATCTAACTAGAAGAGGCCTCTAATTGCAAATATTAATTCAAAATTGACAACTTTTAATCATATGTAGGAAATAATAAAATTCATGTGTTTTTTTCAAGGATAAATTTACTACACAAGGGTGATTGCAAGAAACACTTGTCTTTTTTTTTTGTCCCCTAGACTTCCAACAGATAGTTTTTTGCTCATAAATTTTGCATCTTTTATCCTATGGGCTTGAAATTTAGAATGGAGGTGCACATAAAAGTTTTAGATGTTGAGTAATATTTTCAATTTTTTTAAAATTAGTTTAATATTTTAAAATTGCCCCTGATTGGATGTCTACCTTGGCCATTTTGGAGGTTTTCAGTCCTATTTTTGACCCAAAAATCCGAATTTGAAGCCACAAATTGGACAAGTTGGAGGTCTAGCAACATTATAAGGGATGACAATGAGTTTTTATGAAATTAGCAACATGTCTATTGCACACATGGGGTCAAAGTGACCTTCCTAGGTACAAAGGCTATGAAGAGGGAAAAATTTCCTAGAGGAATTTTTTGTTGCAATGTGAGCACAATTTTGTTTAGAAAAATAAATAATTTTTAAATAATTTTTTGAATTTTTTTGAATTACTAAAAATGAAAAGGTCCATAGACCCATTTTTTGCTATTTTTTGCTCCCAATGGCCTGAGTAGTAGTACATAGTACTAAATCAACAACCAAGATTTACAGGCACCCAAAATCAACGTTTGACATTGGCAAGCGTAGTATAGACGCGCAGTACTGGTAGGATTACACATGACTGCAAGTCCTACACCTAAAAACTGCGTTTTTGAAATAAAAACGTGAAGTGTTTCTTGCAATGATCTACAGGACCTAATTTGTTAATTGGATTTAGTATCCTACCAAAAGAAATACACATAAAAAGTAATCAATGAATTTAGATTCTCTTTAAGGTAAAGCTAATGTTTAAGGAGAAATGTTGGTTAGTTCATTGGTTGGCAAGACTTTTTGAAAAATAACCAAACAAAATATTTATAGGATCAACAACTAACTAGTAGGCAAAAAAATTGGTTGACATTTAGTCAAGACTTCTATGGACTTGTCAAATTTTAGCCATTAATTAGCAATTTCAAATCCAAGGCTAATACCTAGCTAGGTATAGAGAGGCAAGTATGTATTTAGACATGGTAGTTGGACATATATCAATTTTAAGAAGGTTGTCAAGGCTTGAAGTAGCAACCCTTATTTTCCATCTTCTTCTTGTTTTTGTCATTACTTTTGAGGTCATTGACAACCTAAAATATTACTTCTAATTGATGTTGCAATGCTATCTATCCATGTATTCTCCCATGTATTAGTCGTCCCCTACACTAACTTTTTCCTTGCCATACTATATATTTTTAAAGAGGTTTGAAGTGCCTCTCTTTCAACTTCTTAGCCCACAGAAAAGGCTTATTTTTCGTTCTTCCTTTTCATTTTTAGTTTAGTAAATACTTATCAGTAACCCCTATTTAACAAATTATGGACTTATTCACAATTTATGGACAAAAATATATATCAGCTAGTAGCCTATACATCTATATAAATCCTAAATTTCACCTCAAATTCGCAAATGGAATCTACATTTGGATATTAATTCTAGATTGGTCAATAGTCTATAATTAGTTAAATAGGGGTTCAATGCATTTGAAATAGAACAAGATGTGTGGGCCCTAGACTCTAAACCCTAAATACACTTGAAGCGTAAATCTGACAGATAATCCATGCCTGCATAATGTAGTACTTTCAATGGATATATTTCAGATCGTCCAAATCGTTCTCCCTCAAAAGAATGACAGTAAACCTTCAATAAATTAACCCAAACATTAGAAGCTGATGAGCAACGGTGAGAAAAGAACGGCAAAAAGGATGAGAATAAGGTTAGGTCTATATTGTCGACGTCGTCATCGTCCACTCTTGAGAGCGATGACGCAACGAGACAGAAGATTGACAAGCATCCACGGTGCCTAAGGAAGCACAGACACTGCACTTTCGTGAACCCCAAAAGTAGTAGATGCAATCATTGAGAGAACCTTTGTTTGAAACAACGACCCAAATCTCTACCAAAGGAAGAGAGTATATGCATATACTCTCCTCCTTCAGTATTTCGACATCGTATCCCCTGATGCAGTTGCCTCATTAACGCATCACGAACAAGACAACCCCCGAGTTATGAAAGCCTACCAAGTTATTGCTCGATCTAGCTTTGCGACTTCCTTTAAATCATCAAGTTTTGAGTGAATCTCTCTCCGACTTTTGCTATAGCAATGTTCTGAATTAGTTAGTGTACATAAATCAATGCAAGCCATAGAATCATTGGATAGTCAAATTCAACCCTTACCACTCTTTTCTATGCAATTTACAACAAAAAAAGAAAAACCAACAGTATCAAGATACTAGTTGGTTTCAGTGGTTCACAAGGGAAGGAGCGTTTGTGGCTAGATGATGAGTTTTTTAATGTCACAGTTCAGCATCATGCTTTGGATAAATCTTATCATCCCTTGTACCACGACAGGTAAAGTTATTTTCTACAATATATTTCAAACATTTAGAAAGGTCTTGGTTGTCGTTGGTATTCATAACTATTCAAACTCTGAATAGTTTTGCACTGACGAGCGGTCATTCGAGCAACCAATCCACTTCTTACACACTATAATTTTTTGTCTGAGATGTAGGGTTATGGAGGTGTGAAGGGCAGAGTTGGCGAAGTGGAAGTGTGGGGTCTTGGAGGGGTGAGTGCCGATGAGCAACAGGCCAAGTATCAACACCGAGAAACCATGTTCTCTAAGCAAAGACGAAAGGTATGCGGACAGTTTTGGGATAACAAACCAACGAAAACGAACTTTTAAGAGATAAATATTGTGTTCCAAGTATTTCAAGAGTTTTGAGGGGAGATATTTTGGTGCAGTGATGTTATCTCACGATTTGCCTTCCGTGATCTACGTCATTCAGGTTGACTTGAAGAACTTCGGAAACTAGCAAGACTCACCTGAGACATTGATGATGGATATGGTTTCCAACCCCAACAAACCGCCCAAAGAGGAACGTTAAGAATTGACCTTCAATCTGGGCTAATCCACGAACTTCTTGCCGATGGTTTTCAGATTCTACTGTTAGATATTATCACTCATCATGGAATACTACCGGATCAGAAGAATTCCACAATTGCATACATTCGCAAAAAAGAAAGGGAAAGATTCGTCTCTCAATATGTACAAGTATCATCATCATCACCATTAGAAAACATGAGTCTAAGCTTGATTGCTTGACTCTAGCGCCATCAGGATATAGTGGTTGCCTGCAATATCCACAAGTAGTCTATGGAGTTGAACTTCAACAGTGCTGTAACCAACAACTGGCCAGCGTGTAAGATAAGAGCAAAAACCGTTTAGTCCGACTTCATTGACGAGAGGCCGTCTAGAAACATTTTACGAATCGCATACAGAAAATCTCTCGCATACCGAAAATGTCTCAAGGTGCGGGAAAAGAAAAATGTAGAACTATGTAGAGGATGCCTGCTTAATTCATGGTTTCAAAAACCATTTGGGCGCTCCCTTCTCAAATTTAACAGGCTCAGCTTCATTGAACAGGGTGAACAACTCGGTAACCGATGCTTGATCATCCTCAGTAGATACCTAACACATGCTCCCACATAAATCTGTTCAGAGAAGAGATTCACCTAACAACATAATTCAAAACATGGCAATTCTATAGACACCAATTTATCATTAGCTATGACTATGATTGTGAGTCATATCAAGAGAAGCATTCATACCAAGGGCAACAAGGGAGCTAATTGACTATTCAAATAATTAGAGATGTACCGGCAAGCGCTGGAAATCTCGCCGCAACCTCCAACCGTCACCTATTCAACATGTCATCATCACTGTCATCATCACTGGTTAGAATTTCAGAAGCATTCAGGGAGCTTCCTTTCATCTTTGGTGACTATTTTAATTTTTTCTCGTCAATTTTCAATTTGACTCTACCCAAAAGTGCAACATTCCTAAAGCCCTGCAAACAATTAAACTTCAGATTAGTAACATGTACTCCCTGATAAACAGAAAACAAAGAAGGTAAACAAGCACATAAAAAAACAAAATTTAACCAATAACTTAGATAAGAATATCTCAAACCTTGGTTAGCTCATGTTCAGTACATTTTCTGTAAAACTTAAGAGATGCTTTTCTCAAGGCTGGGGGGAGTACTGGCACCAAAAGAATGCCCTATCGTGTTTCTTTGCGCCCTGTTCCTTGCGGAACAAACCCACTCATTCACAAGATCCTGTACAGGGCTCGCTTTTATAGCCTAAAAATCCATGAAATCAATCTGCAGACTTTCAGACTTCTCTTCAAGGAGTTCAAGACCTTCAATGAGCACATCTCTAAAAACATGTTCGGCATACTCTTTCAAATCTTTTATTTTCTCCTTCTCAGTCTCCGAACTGACTTGGCAATCATAGATAGCTAAAACGCCCTCAGCAAATATTCCAAAGGATATGGACTCGATCCAAGTCATTCCCTTCGGAATAGGTACACTATGACTCGTTGCAGCCTTCTCAGCCAACTTCCTGTTCACCAATACAAATATTAGCCAAAATTTATAGAACATTATTCTTCCATGTAAACTTTGTAATATATAAATGAAAAAAATACAAAAACAAAAAACACAGAGTTTACTTAAAAGCATTTATACTCTCACCTAAACCTCCGGACAAAACTCCGAGATGATGGACACCCGTCGGCCTCCTCCTCCACTTCCTCCGTCCATTCGAGAGCCTTGCCGGGCCAGTACAGCTTCGTCTGGGCGATCTTCAGAGAGCAAGCACGAAACCCTAAACCGGCCCGTTCCTGAAGTTCCCGGTTCAAGCTCCGCGCCGCAGTTCGAGTCATTGGAGCGTAAGCGTCTACCGAGGGGCCCATAAAAATGTCAAAGATCTAGACATGCTTCTAATAATGTCATTGTCCCACACAATGTTACCCTACAAGAAACCTATATTTCAAATGATGGATTTAAGTGACATTTAATGTAGCAACTTGTATTTTATGTCAATACTAATGTCCACCATAACATCAAGATATTATGGCGGGCATTAGGTGAATGATTTTAGGTGATATCACTATAAGAAACCCGTGTTTTATGTGACATTTTCATTATTTTTTGTGACAGATTTTACTGGACATCCAATAAAACAATTTGTGTTTTAATGTCAATAATAACATTTAATGTAACATTTGATTGTTACATTGAATGTTATTATTGACATTAAAACACAAATTGTATTCAATAGGCATGGCTTGTACTCCTAAGTAGTTGATACTTTATGTAGTTGAATATTTTGAACCAAAGTATCATGCAATGGAAGGAAGAGCATGGAAAACAAAACACCATTACTAACTATTAGCTAGTCCTAACCCTAAACGTTGATCCCCTCCCAAGCCACTTGTGGCTAGGTGCTTGTAATTTTTTCTCACAATAAAGGTAAACTTTATTTAGGTCCAAAAAAAACCTCTTGCCAAATGAAGAGGAAGATGCTTGGGGCATACTATTATTGAGATTGTATAAGTGGAATCCTATAGTAGCAAATTTTCTCTATGAGCATCTATTTGTCCTTCTTTGGCTATAATTGTATTTAGATACAGATGTGGCTATCACTATTAAGAACCTCTATTTTAGATGACATTTAATGTAATAATTTGTATTTTATGTCAACAATAACATTTGCCATAACATCAAGATGATATGGTGGACATTAGGTTACAAATTTTAGGTGACATTCAATGTAACAACTTGTGTTTTTATATTAATGCATACTATAATAAGATGTTATAAGATGTTATAGCAAACATTATTGTTATTGTAAAAACATATGTTGTTACATTGGATGTCACCTAAAATTTGTCACCTAAAATATGGATTTCTTTAATAATAGTATACAAAATCTCCTAGGGTTTCATATACAACCAATGAAAGTTTCAACCATGTCTAATCCTAGTGAAATTGACCTAGATTATAGTTAGTAAACAACAAAATTCAATTGCATGTTGCACTTCATTTTAATTATAATAAGGACAATAACTTCATATTAAATAATCACATAATCTTGTGAAGTTAGAACAAATGCTTACATTTGTTTTTGTTCTTGGCACTGAGTTAGTAAATACACATTGAAATTGATAACTTGTAAACTTAAATCAAGACTAGTATGAGTATAAAAGAGCATCTATTAAAGCCACAGATGACCAACTCAAAGGTTGGATTTCATTGTTATAGACATCAAGCATCTACTCAATGTAGAGGTATGTTGTTGGCATCCTGTACTTCAATTCTTTTTGTTCACCTTAAGTTATTAGAGGCTTGTTAAATTGTAATCCTTTTTTGCTTGTAACTTAAGCAAAAAATTGAATAGATGGAAGATTGAATAGAGAGATGTTTAATAATAACATAAGGGCTTTCAAAAATTTTAAGGAAAAACTCTATTGGATATTAGGAAAAGTATTCAATTCTTGAATGCTATAGATTAGGGAAGAGAGGTCATTGCAAGAAACACTATATTGTTTTTGTAGCATTTAATTTGCACAATACTTATGATTTTGTTGGGAGTACTTCATAATTAGAAGAAAATAAAATTTTAATGTGAAAAGTATGTCTAATGTATAAACCTTTAACCCCTAAAGTCCTAGTGTCCCTTTAGGGGACAAAATAGATTTTGAGCTGGTCCTTATGGTCCTAATACTTACCAAGATTTTTTAAAACTTTTTTTGAAGATATAAAAATACATTAGGTTTGTGAGAATATAGTTTTTGTTTCAATTGGTACTTGAGAGCAAAAGTTATGGCACATAAAAACCTTTTTCTACATGCAACAAGTAGAAACTTCTTCATTCAAATTATATATATATATATATATATATATATATATATATATATATATATATATATATATTCACACATGGAAAGCTTTAATTCATTCCATTTGGATTTGTTATGTGAAAGTTATGGACAATCTTGAGTTCTCTTTTAGGCACTTAGAGCATCTTCTTGAAAAAAATAACTTATAGATTTCATTTTTTAATGCATTTTTCACATTTAAAAAAAAATTGTTTGACAAGGTTAAGTATGCTTACTAGAACAATCTCAACATTGAAATTATTGTTTTTCAATGTCATTGTAGAGCTATTTATAATTTAGTTTTTTGTTCAATCTTAGCCCCACTTCTACTTGACATTTTTTTAAAGAATGAAAATTGAGTGTGTTTTTTTCAATTTTTCCTAGACTTTTGACTTGATTCTTCAAGATTAAAATAATTAAATTCAAAGTGTGCAATGCAAAAAATTTCCACAAATGGTAGTTGAAGTCATCTTAAATTGCAAGCTAGTGTTTCAAAATGCTTTATTTTCCAAGAATGCTAATATCTTTGAATTTGTATAGTCAAACTTTGTAAAATTTTTACCATATAATCTCAAACAAATAATAAAAGTATAAGACCTTATGATTATATTTTGAATAAAATATTTTCTTTTTTCTTTTTGAGGTGAATACAACTAAAATGGCACTTTTGAGTTTTTTTTGACAAGAAAATGGCCTTGGAACTTTAGGAGGCAAGCCGAGGGGTTAAAAAAATATCCTAGGAAGGAAAAGATTTAAAAGAAACTAAAAAACTAAAAATTGGACATTTGGGAAGAATTGATGGTGATGAGATTTCATCAAAAAAATGATTCTGAAACCATCTAAAAATTTCAAAAGTGCATGCGCAAGGGAGCCCTATTAGTATACATGTGGAGGAATAAAAAATAATGTTTTAAAAAGTTTTTTGAAGTAGACACATGTTGCGTCATGTAGAAATATAGCATAAAATTTTTAGCTTTAGATCATTAATTTTAGGCTCTCCCCAATACTAAAATCCCTTAATCACAAAGTTTGAAAAATCAGCTAAATTTAAATTTATATATAGAATGATTTTCTTTAAATTCTACAAAACAAGGATTTTGATTTCTATCAAATTAGTCATTTCCAATAAAAATTTCATGTTGGATTCGATTCATACTTCAAAAGTTATAATAGATGACAACTCTATCATTCCAAGTGTGTTGCAAAATAGTACTAGTCTTCCTTGCAATCACCCACGTTTTGCTCACCATACATGACAACATTAAACCTTTTCCTAAAACAATCTAAATTCCACCATATTATATTTTGCAGTTTGAATTAAGCTAAACATCAATTGCAAAATTCTACACCTCCATAAACTAATTTTTTTCAATCATACCATGAATCACAGCTCACATTTATGGTTAATAGAGCCTATATCTTTCTACCATGAATTTGACATGATATTATGCTAGAAGACTGCATTCCCACTTGAACACCAACTCAAAGCTGGGCCAACACCAAGTCTACATTGTTTAGTGGATTTTTTTTCCAATGATTTGTTATCAATTTGCACCAAATCAGTAATGGGTTTAACACTAGGCGTTTAGAACATTAACAGTAAAATTTTAAATGAAAACATAATTATGAATATGTAGCATGTGCTAATATAATATTTTCTGTTCAATATGTGGATGATTCTTGAAATTTAGAGCACCACTATAACATTTAATATTGCCACTTTGGCACTTTAAGGTGGTAAAATGCTTAATTTGTTTAATAATATTGTAAAAAACAGTATTAGATTAGGCTAAACTTTTCATCACTAGCCAAAATCGGTAATGAATGTTGTACTATATGGTCAAAAAGGAATTAAAATAGAAGCATCCAAATTGAACACTAGTTGTTCACAAACACCTAGAAAAGAACCTAAATCCAAGTGCAAGTAGATCCAAAAAAGACATGTGGGGTCCTAAAATGGACAAGTGTGGTTCCAAGAAGTCGTCATTCTTCTAAGAAATGGCCAATCACCTGCATGAGATTCTAAATTAGATTGTGTCACCTTTGGATGTTTTTGTGTCCATTTTGGAGTTAGTCTAGTGCTCACAATAGGTCCATCTACACAATTGTTTTCAAGAATTCATATTATATTCATACAAGCTCAAAAAAATATGAACCTAATTTTTTTGGTTCCCTAAACCGTTTCCTAACAAATGCACATATTTTTTATCTTTCCCCCTATGCATCTACTGATTAAGATCTCTTGATCTAGAGTAAGTGTCCATTTTAGGTACTTCTACCTCTAAAGTTAACAATCCAAAGCCCCTCTATGACCCATTGAAAATTGCTAAAACAAACATGAGGCTTGGCCTTTGATGAGTTCAAATTTAAATACCTTTGTTGATGTCAAGTGGTCTCAATTTAGTAATGCTCTTAAAAGACCCGGTCATTATTGTATAATTGTTTCTAATTCACACTAGATTTGTAATGGCAATAATGTTATTCTAATTGATATCATAGCTAGTTCATTTTCAAAGTAATGGAATACACTAAAAAAGCTCTCTATAAACCTAGCTAGTCTACTTCATGAGTAAAATAAATTGTGCCCTCAATTGATTTGAGTGTACTTTGGAACGTTCCCTAGAAGTTGTCCAAAACCTTTTGTTTGAGGAAAAAGGATACAATTTGGTCATTTTTGACTAGCATAAATGAAGAGTCTCTTAGGGATAGTTCTATTATCTAAGCTATGTAGGCTGAGGTAGCAAGTGCTATTTTTAGTGCCTCCTTTCTAAGGTTTTGGTTTGAACACCATGCCTACTCTTGCAACTCATAGTTGATGGTCATTATTGACAAATTTGGGCAAATGGGATTGCAATCTACTATCTAGTTGCCTATGAACTATTACTTTTACTTGGCCATGTGAGATCCATGCTCATTGTTGATTAGAGGTACGTAGGATCCAAATAAGGTAGGAGGTCTATAAATAAAGCATCTAAGGGCTCAAGCTCGATTTTAGGGAGGTGAAACATCTTGATATACTTTTCACTAAATTTTCTTTTAAAAGACAAGTAGAATTGACATTTTAATCCAAATTAATTCATATTTTTTAGAATTTTTTAGAATTAATTATAAAATTTTGAAGTTGAAGTAGCATAAGGCTCTAAAATGGAGTACTTCTTAAAATGTACATAGTTTTTATATTGATGAAGGCCATGAAAAAGCAACATGTACAAATAGTATACATTTAAGAAGATGATTCATTTTAGAGCTTGCTTGCTTTTAGAACCTCCTACCTCATCAATGGTGGCCCATAAGAAACTCTGGTCAACATCACTATCACATGCTACAAAAGCAGAGGATCAAAAGATTGCTTTAACCCTTGAATTGGGTGCCTTAGGGGCGAAAATATTATCTCTCAATTTCGAAAAATGACCTTGTTTGATTGTTGTAATCTTGTCAATGGTATGGTCAAAGCACACGCACCTTTCCATGTACTTTCAGGCATGTCTTTACTACAAATTGGTACAATTAGTTATTGTTGATCTTTTATTTGACGATAGTTAATTGGAATGAGTATAAGAGGTTTTGAATTTCAATGAATGTGGATTGGGCGCTCACTAGGGCATTCACGGATTAATGACATGTTCTTGTCTAAGAGCACTAGACTTTATTTGAACATCAATTTCCATGTCATATTCTTGGTTGTGTGACTTATCACTTACACTTGAAATCATGTTACCTTCCTTGAAGACAAACTAGTATGTCTTGTGCCATTGCCACAACCAAAACTAAAATAAAAGTAATTTCCTAATTTTTTAATCCATTAAAACTTTGAAATTCAATAACTTTCTCGTCGTAAGTCAAAATGCCACCAAACCAAGCCCATGCATCCTTCCTTGCCAAAAGCTTTTCAATGGTACCAAACACACAATTAATAGACACATGGTCTGGGAGATCTCAACATGACAAACGAAACAAACAAATCAAACAAAACAAACTACCTGTCTTAAGGGTGTTTCACACTATGGCCATCCACGTCGAGAGGCCGTGGTTTTCTCAAATCTGATTGGTGAAGTTCATGATTTCTAAAATCTGATTGGTGGAATCAACTGTCTCTCGACTTGGATGGCCGTAGTGTGAAACACCCCTTAAGATATACATTCACAACCACTGTACCAAAAAGGCAAAAAAGTCATTACAAATTGGCAATCCAATCAGGCTTGAAATTGACAGTCTTCAACTTCCAACTAGAAGTTGTCCAATTTCAAGATTATAATTTTAAAAGCAATGTAACATACTCAAGCAAAATTAATTTGTTGAAGATCCATACATTTTTCTTGGCCTAGCCTCATTTCCAAAGCTTGCATCATGACTATTTTCTAGTGTGTGATCCTACCTTCACCTAATTTCAGGAAATCATAAAATCTAAACCATTCATTGGCTACTTGTCATAGGGCATTCGAGTGTGCAACCATTTCCTTGCACAAATTTCCCAAAGAACATCAATGCAACCACAATCATATCAACTTCAGCATCATGCAACACATTGTTTGCATAGCAAGCTATTGAGGCTCATGCTTATTTTGCTTCAATTGAAATGACATTTGTGAAGTGATGCAAGTGCTAGGTGTACTTAACCCCTAAAGGACCAAATTGCGTTTTTTTGGCAACATAGCAATTTTGGGCAGCTCACTACAAATGGAGTTTGTTTTTTTGTTTTCTTTGAAAATTTCACACAACATGTGCCCAAGGAGTAGCTTTAAGGCCCAACAATTTTCATAACTTTTGACTACATGGTTAAAAAGTTATGACATGATATGTTGTTTCCTTTGATCGGCGGGCAACTGAGGCAGCAAAAAAAACTTCTTTAAAAATTATTTTTTTAAGAAATTAAAATTTGAAATTGGTTTCTTTGATTTTTATCTAAGTGGAAACTTTTGAATCATTCCATTTCAATTAATGAGTCAAAAGTTATGAGGGTTTTTAGTTTGAGGTAGTTTGTGGCTAATTATAGAATCTCTATACTACAAAAAAAGTTTGAAATTTTTTATTTAATTCAATTTTTAATATATTTGAAAAAAAACAAAAAAATTGGGTGTATATTGTTTAACACAACATTACAACCGTTGGGATTGTCTTCTTTTCACTCTATAAATAAATTGTTAATAGTGTAGTATTTTGACTCATTTTCTACTTCTTTCTACTTACTATTTTTTTCCTACATGTTGTACAATTCCAAATGATCTGAAAATTTTCAAGCATGTAGCCAACTTCACTTGAAAAATGAATCCAAAGAGCTACAATCATTTTGGACATTTTCCCATACAAATATGGTCTTCTGAAGTGCAGCTGCCCAGATTTTTGCAGTGGTAGAAAAATGATTTTTGTCATTTCAAACACTAATATCTTGCAATCTACATGGCGAAAATTGCTGAAATTTTTTCCACATCTTTTTAAACTTGTGTTCTAAAAGATCCTATGGTTATTTTTGTCCAAAAATGTTTTCTTCTTAAGATTTGGTAGTTGTCTAAAAAATGACAGTTTTGAAGCAATTTTGGTGAAAACATAGTCAAAAACCTTTAGGGGTTAAGGTGATGCAAGTAACTAAGGCCATAAGGTGGAAGCACCAAAAGTGTCAATATAATCAATTCAACATAGTTGGAGACAATTTTTCCTTAAAATAACATTTTTGGAGTATTAGTGAAAAAAAATCATGAATGTTTTAAAAAATTAGATTTTTCAAATGTGGTATGTAATTTTTATGATTTCCATTTCAATGTGCTAGCTTCCAAGACCACTAAAATTGTCGCATACTTAGGTAAATCCCAATCTGAAAACTACAAAAATCAATAGTCAATGATTTAGAGTTAAGCATTTGGAAGACACATCAATCAAAGTCTAGGGACACAATTAGGTTTAGTCTAGGGTACAAAAAAAGAAATTCGTACGCTAATGGATGTTTCTACCTTAAACTAATGCATTTAGACAAACAACAACATGCAATCAATCACACGTAGAGTAAGTGTGCCATTAACTGCACACTGTATAAAACCAAACATCGACAGGACAAGTGCATTTTTTTGGAATTGAATCTTACAATGACATTTAATATTCTTACCAAGTTTGAGAGCATAATAGTTTGTGTAATATTATGGAGAAGGATTTGAGTTTTGCTTGTGCGGTGATTGGCATGCCTTACTTGAATTCAAGATGAAAGAGAAGTAGTGAGGCATCTTGGTGGAATATTCTATAAAATATTCCACCAAAGCAAAAATGCATTTCTCTCTCCCTTGCTCTCATTATAAGGTAGGTACACCTAAAAGCACCAGTTCTTCATATTGTGCCTAGTTTCTGTTATTAGCTAGTTCAGAATTTAATGTAGTCTGTGGGCAAGTAAAAGCATGTTCTAACGCACCAAAGAACGCACGATTTGGATATCGTATGCAAAAGTTATTAACGGTCAAAGTCTATTTCTGAAAGTGCCATCTACAGTCCGCGAACATGACTGATTTTGGAAATGTATGTGCACTATAAATGGCGCTTTTAGGAACATGGTGCTTTTGGGTGTACCTACCTTACTGGTAAGCTTGCTTGAAGAAACATTCTTGTATCCAAAGAAATCACTACAATAAGAGTCATGAAAGATGGAGGTAAATTGAAAAAGGCAACAATAGAGGCGGTTTGTAGAGGTCAACGTAAAGTGGCCCTCACTCAGCCACATCAAGTCATTCTAAGAGTGCAAGTAATAGTAAAAGCTCCTTATTTTGTGTTTGAGTAATTTACCTAAAACATCTACCCTAGTTAATTTGGGGCCTCTGATTGCAAATATGAATTGAGGATTTACAAATTTTATCATGCATGAAAAATAAAAAAAAGTCAGCGTTTTCCCTAGTGGCTGAGCAAGGGGGTGAGTTCACCCCGGCCTCATCATTGGGAGAGGATGAGTGATGAATAATTAGTGGATGAATGAAGAATGACCTCTCAGCCTGCAACTACTTCAGTTCTTTTTCTGTGACTCACTAATTCGATTTGTGGATCATTTCATACATACTTTATTGACCTAAAGACCTATTGTTCCCTCAAGGAACAAAATGAACTTTGAGTAGGCTCTTACACTCTCAATTTTCATTGTGATTTCTTAAAACTTTTTTTTGTCTTGTGGGAATATTATTATTTTTTTCAATTGGTGCCTAAAAGCAAAAATTCTGCGATGCTAATCCCAAAACATGCTCCATTGGGCAAGACCAAAAATTCATCATAAATTATCAGTTAGAATTTTGTTTTGCCAATCAAATGATGTTTTTTAGAAGGGTGGATTTTTTTTGTAGTGGAAATTTCAATGAGTAGGTGAGCTTTCTCACTTGGATTACAACTTCAAAATCTAAACTTAAACTAAGTGTAGAACCAAGAGAAACAAAGAACAAACCTACTTCAAAGCATTTATCTTCTATTTTTTCTTTTGAAATATAAAATAGTTCAATTTTCTTTAAACATATATATATATATATATATAAATAAATAAATAAATATATATATATATATATATATATATAAATACAGTAATATATATAGTAATATATAGTAATATATATAGTAATATATAGTAATATATATAGTAATATATAGTAATATATATAGTAATATATAGTAATATATATAGTAATATATAGTAATATATAGTAATATATAGTAATATATATAGTAATATATAGTAATATATATAGTAATATATATAGTAATATATATAGTAATATATATAGTAATATATATAGTAATAGATAGTAATATATAGTAATATATAGTAATATGTAGTAATATATAGTAATATGTAGTAATATATATATATATATATATAGTAATATACTTCTTCTTATATATTCTTTAATAAAATATAATTTCAAATAATTTTTTTATATTAGAAGAATCATTTTCAAAATTGATAATTTGGATTTTAGGTTTTTTAAGATTTAAAAAAATTTTAATTCTATTTTGAACAAAGTTTGTGTGATTTGTCAAGTCTAAACAAGAAAATTGAAGAAAAAATACCAATGGAACAACAAATCCAATCCCCCCAAAATATGAGTGGCAAACAATTTGACATTATATATATATATATATTTGTACAAAATATCTATTAAGGATCTTGAAGAAATCTTAAGTATGTTTGTGCAACAAAAGCCACCATTAGAAAAAGGGTTGCTTTGTAATGTAAAATTTTTGAGTGATAAAGAGCCCTCTCAATTCACTAATTGAACTAAAATTTGCATGATGGGCTCAAATGTTTGTCATATTTATCCAATCCATCTCCACGGCTTCATCTTTGTTATTTATTTCATCTCCAAAACTTCATTTCCATTATTCAATCCATCTCTACAACTTCATTTCCACTATTCAATCCATCTCTACAATGTCATTTCTATTATCCAATCTATATCCATAATTTTTTGTCTTGGTCATAGAAAATGGCTAGCACATGCTTCTTACAAATTTCCACACACCAAGCAACTACTATCAACTTTTAGTAGTCATTTGTGGTTGTTATAATGAGGATGTAGACTACCTCATATCCACTTCAATTTTAACTGAAATTTGAAAAAAAAAACCCACCTAGAATCAATGTCTCTTAATGGGTTCAATAGTCCCTTGTAATGATGAAAAAAATGAGTTATGAAATTAAAATATCTATCAATAATGGATTTAATTACAAATGTAAGTACTTTATTGATTTCAATTTATTCTTTGGAATGATTTGCAATAAAATTTGGTTGAAGTTTATTCCATAAGTTATTGAAAAGATTAAGCATTGCAATTTCTTTTTAATTCATTTCTAATCATGTTGCTAATTCTTGATTGTAGAGCTTCATAATCCAAGTTGCAAGCTAATGAACAATGCATCAAGAATCCTTCAAGTAGCAAAGAGCATTTGGTAGTAGTGTAGAGGATATCAACAAGATGTTAGAACAATTCAAGCAATGTCTTCAAATTTCCTATCAACGGCAAATTGAAAAGGTTTTCAAATAAATTAGAAGAGAGTCAAATTTAATGAAGTCTTGAAGTCATATAGACTTTCGATGGTCAATTAAATAGAATATTTCATCATATTTGTTGAATCAAATTGGAGGTTTAAAAGCAATATACAAATTGATGAACTATGAATTTGTAGAATTAGATGGAAATAAAGGTAACAATGAAAACCTTAATTTTGTAATTGAAATTGAAAATACATTTTCAAAGAAGAAAATATGAATTGAAGACACAGCATACTATATTATTTGGATTCTAACATATGGAGTTTGTAGTTCTAGTAATTATTTTAATTTTCAAATTAAAAAAATTCAACATATAATAAAAAGAGATCTTGTCAAGCTTCTTTTTTTTTTAGTGGAAATCAAATACCAAAAATGGTGATAGTAGTGAACAATCAAGGTTGACTAAAGGGCATTCACTTTTTGGGTGCATAGACATTTAGGTGTTAACTGAATTCCATTGACATGTTTGTAGAGCAATTCCTTTATCCATGTTTTTCAATATACTTGTAATTTTTATAAGCAAATCAACCTTCAAACAACCCCTTCCATTTCAAAAGGTAGAACTTCTTATTAGAGTAATTTTTCAAAAATCAACTTTTGTTTGTTTATTTAAATTTTGTTGACATTGATAGCTAATTATAAGAATATTACATATGAATGGATGTTCATGAACAAAGTGCTCCGGGAAACTAAGAGAGTAAGAAAAATTGTCTAAAATCCTTATATGCACTATTTAAATTTCTTATTGTTTCATTTGTGTGCATTCCCTTGTAACATTAGAAAATGTAAAATGTTGTATTGAAAATATAATTTTCTTAAAGGAGTATATAAGGTAAATCTACCTATGATGGACTAAATGACATTTAGCCGATCACAAACAAAAATATTTTAATAAAGCATATTTTGAATTTGGGTAAGTATACCACTAATACAATTTGGCCTATGATGGGTTGAATGACATTTGCCTTGTGATAGGTACACTTAGAAAGACCCGTGGAGTTTCCCTATATGACTAATATTTAACCTTATAATTCTTCGATTGTGATTTGATATATGAATTGTGTTACATTGTTATTTATATACTATTATGATCATTAATTTATTTTGCATTCAAAAGTAATTAGTCAATATTTTTATGATCAAATACCACTATATTCATTTTATACTATATGGCCGCAAAGGGCTTTTAAGTATTTTTTAGGGTTAACCAATTTGGATGATAGAACTGAGTGTGTGATATTAGAGTAGACTAGGGTGGCCCGTGCCATTGCCACGGTCTAAAAGAAAAGAAAAAAATATTTTTATTTCTTTAAAAGTCATAACAACTTTGCCCATGACTAAAGGACTCACAGTCCGGGAAAACAACAGAATAAATAATTTTCTAATTTTTTTAATGTATAGAAACTTCAAAATTCAATAACTTTCATGCCGTAGGTTGGAACACCATGAATCAAAGCCTGTGCACCCCTCCTCGCCGAGGGCTTTCCGGCGGTACCAAACACGCACACAGGAGACTCACGGTCCGGGAGATCTCAACATAACAAACATCCAAACAAACATCCAAACAAACAGCGTATCTTCATAGGGGGATAACATAAGTATCTAGTGAGAGACCCGGGTGTGTGATATTACCGCAGACAAGCAGATATTTGAGAAGTTGATACAGTCCAAGGAGTCCACATCAGCAAGTCCAACTGGACTAATTTTCTGATAAAAGTGGGACGAGGTGGACTCCGTTGACTCAATCTCTCCCCGTCGCGGATCAGTCTGAATAACTTAATCTCCGTTTCAATCTTCGCATTTGCAAAAGAATCGGTGTCCGTGATGATCCGGAGGTCTTCAGTGAGCTGCATAGGGGAGTCTGCATTTCAATGCCCCTTCTCGTGACCTTCTCGTCCGAGAAGTCTTAGGGTTTCGTGGAAGAGAATGGACCCAACTTCGTGAGGTGCGACAGGGACAATTGATGGACAAGGGCGTCGAATTACCGACGCGAAATGGATTCTCTTCTTTTCTTTTCGTGATTTGTAAGAATGGATGCAGATTGAAAAAACAAAAATTTAAGCCTGGTTATGCAGTGATATTTTTTATGTAGAATTTTTCTAGTGTTCGAGTAATCTGCAAGGAGAGAAGCCGGATCGTTGATTAGCAGAATTAGTACTCGCAGCAATGCGAGGATTCTGTTTGATCTAATTTAAAGTTTGGATACTTTGTTTTGAAGCGAATGATCCTCCACTGCGATGTCCAACTCTCAGGTACAAACTTTTACGTGCTAACAGATTTGCATTTCAGCCATGGAGTATAGCCAGGGTTTCTGGAAAACTGAATAAAATGTTTTCCGGTTCTATTCCTCGATGTCTTGTTCAATAACAATTTGGAAGTTTTTAAACCTTTTTCAATTTGTTATGTGCTATTACACCTTCAAATGAGAGAGTCTTTGAGAGCAACGTCGAGAATAACGCAGACTAAAGCAATTAATAATGTCGATACAACTGAAGTACAAAAGACTAAACCTGGGAATATTTACAACTGAAGATTCTTGTATATATATACAACGTTGTATGATGCCTTAAATAGTAGGTCTATGGAACGACAAAAGGTTTTGATAGACTAGAAATGTATCCCAGGTTTAGCATTTTGGTCATGGTGTATGACGCGTAAGTTTCTAGGTCTGTGGAACGAGGCAAGATTTAGGGGAAGAATAAGTGCATTCCATTGCGGGTGTCATCCTACATTATTACGCGATCTGTGACATCTATTTGATGTATTTTTTTCTCGATCGCTTAACTAATGCTTACACATTTTCATTAGTTCTGGGATTGTTAAATAATGTTCTCAAACGAGGGTTGTGAATATTGTTTCTGTGCAACAGAATCAGCTGGGATTTTTACAAGCACTGGAAGACGATGGCAGCACCTTGAAGAGTAGTGTGCTGCCAGTTCCTCTCTTCAAGGGTCAGAACTCCATTGGTCGAGACGATTTAGTGTCTGCAAGCAAGCAAGTGAGCCGGAAGCACGTGGTCCTCAATGCTTCCTCGGATGGAATCTTTGAACTCTCAGTAGTACGTCTTTCTTGTTGTGATCTTTCTTCACGAACCCCCCAGAAAAATTTATTTCTCGTTTTAAAGAAAGGACGCTGTCGTAAGGATTTAGGGTTTAGGGTTTCAACCGAGGTTTTGGTCCTTCTCGCATGTGCGAAGATATGTTTTTTCTGGCTTGGGTGTCCTTACATTCTTCTGAACAGACTGAAGTCTGAATTCAAAGTCAATCTGATGTTTTAAAGATAAAGCCTGGCAATTTGACGAGGTATGCTGTCTCTGGTTTTTGGCGATGGTTGTGTAGGATGGGCAAAATCCTGTGGTGATCCACTCTGGTTCGGTGAAGAGAAAGCTTCTTCCAAACACAAGGACTTCTGTAGCAAGTGGAGATATTATTGAATTCCTACCGGGCAAGTTGCCATACAAGCTCGTCGTTTTGGAACCCACTCAAACAAATGAGCTGGTACTAGTCCATTCAAGTCTTGATGTGCAGCAGAATGTGAGCACCACGCAAATTGAGATTTGCCAGCTATCAGATTCAAGGTCGTCGGAAATTCTCCTACAAGAGCATGAAACCTCAGTAACCACGCAGAAACGAGAGTTGGAAGCTGGACTTATTGAGGATGAGCAAGTTGCAAAGAAACAAAAACAACAGTTGCTTGATGATGAGGCTCTTGCTCGAGCTTTACAGGTAAACAAATTGCAGGACGTTTTGGCAATATATACAAGGGCAGAACGAAGAGCCTGATTCTGTTTTTCTACATTATAACCTCTGAATATCTATAATAAATAACTAAATAATAATTACCAAAAAATGAAATGAAATCTGCTTGGCATTGAGTTTTGTTTAACATTACAGTCATACGCACACGAGATGGAAATTTGAGGTTGAGATATGATCAGCGGCCTTTGATTAAAATCTATGCACTGAGCTTATGGTGAAGAATGCTACCGAAGCGGGGGTTTCCCTATCCTGAAGTCTGGATACTCTCCAGTAATTAGCGTTTCTAAACTCTGTGGTATGAAATAATCAGGATGAGGAAGACAGGGCTGCTAGAGCGTCAATGGGTGAACATGTATCATCAACGAGTGGACAACATGTCGGCACATCCTCCTCATCTAGGAGCCCACTGGTTGTCAACAATGACGAATCTTCCTTTGGAGTAGAGTACGAAGCAGGATGCAGATCAAGCTCTACTTTTCGTTTGATGCAGGTCAAAGGCTTGCCACAGTGGGCAAACAAAGGGTGTGTGAACATTAGAGGTGTTATTCAGGTAAGGAACTTTGATGGAGGATCACAATTTTCACATTATTTTTTGCTTACTTTTATCTATTCGCCCGTTGGGGCGTCAGCGTACTTGAGTCCTACACGTCTAGTTTCTTCTCAGGTGCGTATTTTTTTTTTCATTCAGGGCGATATCCAGGTGGCCTTATTATCCAACTACATGGTCGATATCAACTGGTTACTTGAAGGTGAGGTTCCGACGGGTGCTTCCGCCTAACCTTGACAGATTCTGTTTTCTGAAGGTCTTAATTCAGATGTGTGAGCAGTAAATTCTTGTCTGGCAATATAATTCAAGAACTTGCTATCATTTTTTCTGCCCTATTAACTTCTTGATTGGTAGTCTTGTGAGCATATTGAGACTCTATGTGTTATTGCCTGGTCTCTTTGCTAATGATTCAAAGGAGATATATTTCTTCTCAATGTTCTTTAATTGAGAAATGTAGTAGCCACTGCTGCAAGTATGCAATCTGTTGTGATATGCACTCTCCGAAATTTTGTGCACAAGACTCTGATCCGATGACTTTGGTACGAGAACCCCTTTCACAGCTTGCCCACGCCTGAGAACTGTTCCTTCAGTGGTTGTCTTCCATGGAGAAGGGGGAGGTTCGCTTGAGCTCCTGCAGGTATGCCTTGTTAGTTTGGTTGTCACTTTGTTGTTTACTTTTTAATCCACTTTGAAGTAAGTTTGGGATTAATTCTTCTCAGACAGTGAGGCCCTTGATGTGAGTATATGTACTGGACAAGTTATAGACTTTTGGACTTGACATTGACAAGAGCTTAGAAGACTTCATCCTTCTGACTACCAAGATTGTTTGGGTTTCTGAATGCACAGGCCAGCAAACCTAACACCTGGGTACTTCACAAGCCTCCACTAAGGTTGAGCTATGGCACACACCACTCCAAAGCTATGTTCCTGATTTACCCAACTGGTGTACGTATTGTTGTACACACTGCAAATCTGATCTATGTTGACTGGAATAATAAATCTCAAGGTCTTTGGATGCAAGACTTTCCATACAAAAGCGGAGTTGGCCAGGAATCCAGACCATCTCCATTTGAGAATGATTTGGTGGAGTATTTACAAGCTCTTGAGGTTGGTTGCTCATTCACTTCGCCTGTGTTGTTGGTCTCTACACAACTTACGGCGACGTTAATTAATGTGTGTGCAAGTTCAGGAAAAATGATATTTTTTAAAATTCTTTACCTCATCTGGAGATCCTCTTCCTCCAATTTGGATTAAGATGTCTTTCTATGTGATGGCAGTGGGGAGGGTGCATGGCAGTTGTTTCTGGAGTTGGTGAAGTCCGTGTTAATGCTGCTTTCTTTCGAAGGTTCGACTACAGCAGTGCCTTGGTAAAATTCCTGCCTCTAGTTTGTAGGATTTTCCTTGACTTCAGCGAGATCACTCCCTCTTGTGCGATAAGTAAAGAAGAGATGTGCAGGTTCCTCGTTTTGGTTGGCTCCTATATCTTCAAGCGTAGTTGATTTTCTAACCTTCTAATTTTTTGTTTTGCCGTTGACTCTTTCCAGGTCCGGCTGGTTGCCTCAGTTCCTGGGTATCATCAAGGGCGAAACTTGACCAAGTGGGGTCACTTGAAGCTTCGAACTATCTTGCAGGAGCAGTGTTTTGAGGACCAGTTTAAAGGGTCTCCTTGTGTTTATCAGGTGAGCGTGTTGACGTATCCGGCGAGAGTTGGGTTGCTGATATGATCCATAAACCCTAAACCCTAAACCCTATTCCATCTGTGGAATCATCTGCGGAATCATCTGTGGGAAACCAAGGTCAAATACACGTTTTCTGTAATTGCTTCAGGATCAGTAAGGGGACCGAAGTTTAATATTTTTTTTAGTAAAGCTAATGCCCCGTGCTTGTATTCAATCCGAATTGACGGAACAAATGTAGAATGTAGACTACAACGTGCCCTTTGTGTTCAGTTTTCATCTTTAGGCTCTTTGGATGAGAAGTGGTTGGGTGAATTTGCGTCTTCGGTACAAGCGGGATCCACATTTGGAAAAGAACGACTTGGTCCTGGTCCGGTTCAGATCGTTTGGCCCACTGTGGAGGACATCCGCTGCTCTATTGAGGTACTTATGAATGTGCAATGTCCTCGAAAGTTACTGCAGTTTCATGCAAGTAAAGGTTCTAATTATTTCAGAATCTAATGGCTACTTTTCTAATATCCTTAATGCCGTGCTCTTTTAGTGTCCTTTCAATGAACTAAGGATCCATTATTTACAGGGCTATGCTGCAGGCGGTGCTGTTCCAAGTCCACTGAAAAACGTTGATCGACCTTTTTTGTCGAAGTACTGGTCTCGGTGGCAAGCTGATCATACAGGTAGAAGGTATGCTGTACCTACCTCACTCATATCTGAGTTTTTCTCTATTGGTTCTTTGACTCTTGTCTTCCCTAGATTTCCAGAAGCATCTTTGTTAACGGAGGCTTTAAGTTCTTTGCAAAACCTTTCTAACATATCTTGTTCATTTCAATTATTTAATAGAATATGCATGCCTATGTCAAGCATTGAGTTTGTCATCACCTGAGACTAAGTGCGATTCTTTGTTGGCAATGATACAGCCGTGCTATTCCCCACATTAAGACATTTGTGCGTTACAATGACCAAAGCCTTGCGTAAGACTTCATTGCTCTCTTGCTCTGAACATTCTCCAGATATGTGTTGAGGGATCAAGATTACTTGTTTAATATCTGCAGATTGGTGCCTAATTGTTACACCTAGATTTTCATTTGATCTTCATCAAATTTTCCTTCATCATTTTATTACAGATGACTTAGTATTATGCAGTTCTATAGTATCGTGAGCAGCAGCTATTATTCACAGATCGATGACCCTCTTGACTGCAAGCAATTTTTTTTGGGTTCTTAAAACGAAAACCTGGAACTCTAGACTTTTGTACGTGATAAGTGGTGACTTCAATTTTTCTAGTAGGAAATTTTTTGACTCTTGATCATCTCTTTTCTTTGCAGATGGTTCTTGTTGACGTCATCGAATCTGAGCAAGGCTGCATGGGGAGCTTTTCAGAAAAACGGATCACAGCTCATGATCAGATCCTACGAGGTTTCCACGTCTGTCATGTATCTGTTTCATTGCTGCAATGAATTCATGAACATTTGTGAATCTTATTATGGCAGAACACTAGAGGAAACTTGAAGACCTGATTCGCAATCTTCTGCATGGCTAGCCAAGGGACCTTCAAATTTTGACCTTTTTTTTTAAACACTGCGATTATTGATCTATGGAGGTGTCAAATTTTGCAGCTAGGTGTCCTATTCTTGCCTTCTCTTGTTGGGATCAACTCAAGTGCCACTCCCTTCTCGTGCACCTATAGCTCCTCTGTTCTGGTAAGTGAATTTTTCAAACTGTTGATGTCAAGCTTCTTCTTCAAAACAGGCCTTAATATATAGATATTGAAATGTAGATGTATTCACTCCCATACACTTCCCAAAATCACCATTTGAAAATGACTGCAGAAGTATTTGTTCCAAAAAAACTGTCTTTGAAATTGTTAACATTTCCTTGGAGACTTCACCCTTCTTGTAGCTTACGTTCACATCTTTTTCGTAGTAAGTTACGTGTGTTTACTTTACATGTTGATTTGCTATGACGATGCTGTGGATGAGTGTTTGGGTCTAGATATTCTGGTTTTCTTTGGACCTGGTAAAAACTTATTAGGCTGGGCTATCTTGGCCATCTCGCTGATTAATTTATGTCTTCACTTCCATGTAGTCCATCTTCTGGTGCCTGGTAGTCCTGGATTTTATTTTAGTGCTCAAGAGAATTGCTAAACATGTTAATTTTTAATTTTAGTATGACGCAACCTGTTATGGTGCAGCCTCGGGGATTACAAAATATGGCGGATGATGAAAGTAATGAACAAGAAGAAGGCCACCCAAAGCTTGTCACACTCAGCTGGAAAAACAGCAGCAATGATGCAAAACAAGGGAGAGACATTATCGTTCGCTTGCCGCTGCCATATGCTTTACCACCAGTGAAGTATGGCCCCAATGGTGAGCCTGCACTAGCATCTTTGTTAATTAATCTTACTCCACTTTTATTAATCTTGGCTTGAAGTTCTTTGAGAAGAATTTCTGCAGGTGGGGCTCTAATTTTTTTACTTTTCTCAAGGTAGAAAATATGCTTCTCTACACTAAATAGTGAAATTAGGTCGCCCCTCACTAATTTCTCGACATTCCACACTAAGTAAACATTTATTGTTCTTGTACAAGAATGCACTACTTTTGAATTAGTTATTGGTGTAGTTTGAACCTAATTTCACTATTTAGTGTAGCTAACTGCGATTTGGGCATTGCCTTTTTCATTCGATTTCACTTCTTGAACTCCAGATTGAGATTCTGGGTACATGTATATTCATTTAAATGATTCGATTTACCGGGCAAGAGTCTCGGAAACGACTTAATTTGTGCCTATGTTTTGATGGTGCAGACAAACCTTGGTCATGGGACAGGCAATACACACAACCAGATGTGTATGGTGAGGTGTGGCCTCGACAAGTGCGTCGGTACACCAACCAAAACCAATGATTCTGAACACATATTTTCAAAGATTTTTTCTCTTTTTTCCTTTTAAGTTGGAGTCGCTACATTCTTACTTGCCAATCTTAGGAGTTGGCAAGGAAGTTGATTTTTTTGTGAATGAATTAATTGCAGTACTCGGACTGAAGCTCTGAAAATTCAAGACTCTGCAGATGAAATTTCCATGAAACTTCAAACTTGGGTGTTTATATTGTTTTAATCGATGTGTAACCCTGAACTCTTGTTCTTCAGCTCTTTTGTTTTAGCCTGTTCCATGATTGGCAGGGGAGATGGGATGAGAATCATATTCCGTCTTTCATGAGTTTGGCTGAACTCAAACTTTGAAGAACAAGATTTGGATCTGAACGTTTGGACCCTCACTTACTGTGTTTTTGACACTAAATCAATGAAGACATTTTTTATTTTACTAATTTCTAAGCCTACCTATTTGAATGGTGTAACATCTTGCATGTTTGGAGAATAGTGGAGTTTACCACATTTTGTTACCAAATACTTTTGGACTCATTATAGATGCACAACTTTGGGCATTGTGCCTAGCCCATTTTCAATTAAATTATTATAACATTCTATAATCTATCTCACAAAAGCTATGCCAAGGATAATCTTACACAAAATTATGAATATACTTTTACCACTTCCAATCCACATTGGTTAATTTGATTATCATTTGACAAACTTTAGCTACCAAATATAGTAGAGGAATCTGGCAAAGTAAATATTTTTAGAGGTGTATTGACAAAAATGATGGGGATTGCAAAAAAATTGGTAATTGTATCTCTTGAATTGAAATTATTAAGAATTTTGAAAGGCAAAAGTTGGGCTTGATCCATGACTAACATCAAGAGTCATCCAATTTTGATCATTCAAGAATTACTTTTCCATCCATTGCTTCCTACTTTCTTGCTCACTTATGTCTCATTAACTTATAGGTCCAAACCTTAAGAAATTATGAAAAATGCATTCTAAAGAAAAAATGAAAATCCATTCCAATCTTGATCAGAAATAGGGTACCCTATTGATTGTTGATGGGATGCTAGTTAATAATAGGTCCCTCTACTATAAGATGGATGGATAGTTCACTCAATAAATTTGCATCCAACATCAATAAAGGCATGGGTATTTGAACTTGTTAGGTGAATGTTAATTAAACCCTAAAGGATTGTTTGTTCCCTCTAAGGACAATTTGGATTTGGATAAATTACTAATGCCTCAATTTATAATGAATGTTTCTTACATTGTTTGAGGTTGTGCGATTCTATGATAGCTTTGTATATGTATAATTTGTATATCAATTGGTGCCCAGAAGTAAAAGTTAAGGCATAGTAAGAAAGACGGAAATCGGTAGGTCACACTAAAAAATCACAAAAAGGCAAGATAAATTATTTAACTTTTTATCAAATATATTATTTTTGTCTACATATGAAGCTTTGAATTATTCCATTTGGACTAATAATAGTGAAAAAGTTATAGATAGTTTTAGTTTTTGAAAAAATAACTTATAAAATCCATTTTTGAATGCAAATTTTATAATTTTTTGAAAAAAATTGTTTGGTGAGGTTAAATCTTCTTGCTAGAAGAATTCAATTGTATGAATAATTGTAATTCTCTTTCATCTTTAAGCTATTAACAATTTAGTTTTCTCTTCAATCTTGAACTTACTTTTACTTAATAATTTTTTAATGAGTGAAAGTTAAATATATATTTTTAGATTCTCAATCCAATTATTATATATATATATATATAATATTAGAAAAGCAAAATTATTAGTTCAAAAATTTTAAGTTAAAAAGGTTTAAAGCCAAATAAACTAATTGAGCAAGGTAGAAAAAACAATTTTTTTTCTTCATTTTAAATGCAAATATCTTGCATTTTATGCTCATTGTTTTTGAAATTTCTTCCATACATTTATATACTAGTCTAGTATAAAATCTTGTGGTTAGATATGCAAAAAGAAAAAACGATGGGGGGGGGGGTCTTTTTGTAATAGATATGATAGTTTTGAGTGTTTTTTGATGGAAAAATTGCCTTGGTTATTTAGGGATTAAACTATATTATTGTATTTGAGAATCATATGTGAGGATCACATTCAACAAAGAAACATTGTTATTGATTTTTCCATCTTAGATTTCTAGAGGTGTTTGTCAACTTAATACCAATTACAATATGACATGCATCACTTCCCCAAGGCCACTTTTTGCAAAAAATATTTAATCTATACTAAAATTAACATTAAGAAGGATTTTTTCAAAAAGTCATTTAAATGCTTTCAATCTAGGTTTATACTAAAGAATTGACTATGTTGGCATTTCTTGTGTTGAACATGAAATGACAATATTTAAAATACTATTATTTATATACAAAATAACAAAAAAGATAGATTAAAAGATGAATATTTTGATATATTTTTAATAAATTATATTTCAATAAAATGAAAATTAAGAAAAAAAAATTATATTTGATATCAATAAGCCATTGTACCAAACTATTTTTCATTGAATTTTGAATATTGAAATGGAAAAATTTGTTTCAATAGAGACATACAAAATTATTCAATAGCAGTAGTAGGGCTCTATGTATAAAATAAATAGTACTCACAAATATTGAGGAAACCAAAGAGATTTCACTATTGAAGGTGATAAATACACTTTGTCAATGTTTCTTCACTATAAATATGAATACTTATAATCAATTCTACCTAAATACCAATACCTTGAAATGAGCACGTACTATAAGAAACACTTGTTTTTGGTGACGTTAGAAAAAAACAAAACATGTTGCAATTGACATTATTACGTTAGGGAGCATCAAGCGTACAGTGCTTTGATTTTGTGAGATAGATGAAGTAGTGCATGTATGCTAGAAGATTAACAAGGTCATCTTGGAATGGACAATGATGTTGTCAAAACCATCTAGAAGAATGTGTTGTTGTTTTAGTGCAACATCTTGATGAAATAATAGTACCACGCTGGCAAGGATTTTATTTTTACCATAGTTATCGTGAGAAAATGACTACGGGCTTCTGGAAAAGAAGGATTACTTTCAAAAAATCAAGAGGTAGGGCAACTGCTTTAGAGTTTTTCAAGAAAAGGTTGCTCACGTGGATGTTGAAGGTCTTCATGGCCTACACTTCTAGTGGATGTGCCAAGTGATGTTGAAATTACAAATGCTACTCGCGACAACATTTTCTAAGGACGTGAACATGTTATTAGTAATGTCATGTCCTCAAACCGTGTTATTCACAATATGGTTTGTGTACTTGTGAAGAATTTAAACCAATTGTAGTTTTTATAATTACAATTGGTACTATAGATTCATATTGTTTCATAGGAATTTTTTGACAAAAAAGAGGCTTGAATTGTATTGTAATTTCTTGCTATTCTAAGGCTGAAAATGCAAATTTTTGAAATTGAACATAATATAATTTTTGCATTCAGATAGAACCTCCAATTGTATGCACTCACTTGCATGAAATGAGTTTGGCATGCGAGAGATGCTTGACACCCACTTCTTCCATTATTGTATTATAAACATTTAAATAAATGAATAAAAATTGCATAATACATTTGTTAGTGAAAATATAACTTCTTCTTTTATATTGAATTCAACTCCCGTTCAATCAATTTATTCTTTAGCATGAATTAAAGGATCACCATTGAGTCAATAGAATTTTAAACCTACATTGCTAAGAAAAAAATTGCAAGCATTCCAAAATGGAAGTATTAAATCAAAATTCCATAATTATATTAGAATATTTATTTAATTTTCTGCAATCCAAAAATTATATAATGATGACAATTTAACCATTAAAGCAACAAGTAGCATTTTTTTCCAACATAGCATACTCCATCATCCATTTATAAAACAAGTTTCTAATTTTTCCTTCAAATTTTCAATGAACACTTGGTTGAGGAGTACCTTTAAGACACAAATATTTTTGTAATGTTTGTCTATGTGGTTAAGAACTTAGTGTATGATATATGGTTCTTTTGACCATTTCTTGAAGTGTATTTACATATCTTATTTCACTACTTCTCAAATTGTGTTTTTTAATGTATTTTTTCTTAATTTACTCATCCCTTCATCCCTTGCAAATTACATTTTATTTACTTATTTTTCAATAGAATTATTAATTCTATTTTTTATATCTTTATATACTTGAAAGTTCTTTTATATTTTATAAAATTTAGTATACAAGAAATTATAGAATTAATTCTTAGAAATAAACTATGAAGTCCTTTTTGAATTCAATTTCTAATGCTTCTATTGAAAATAAAAATATATGATGGAGGTTCATGCTATTATGTTACAACTACTGGATTTGAAAATTTTCAATTCTATAATACAATTCCTAACAATTTTGTATTTTTGAATCATATCCTATTTTATTGTACAAATTATTGTTATTGGCATGCCATGAATAGGAATTTTTTAAAGCTTTTTTATATGTACCTCTAACTAGTATTTGGAATATATTATGGTGATAGTGCAATTAAAATAAACAAAGTCATTGCATCGCAAAATATTCCTCTAGATGCATGAAGCTTGTAGACCATCTTCAAGAATAATATGGAAATGATCAAATTTTAAGTAGAGTACAAAGCAAAAGGCAATTAGCTCTTACAAAAGCAAATAACTATAGAAGACTTTCATGAACCTTTTACATGCTTTGTTTTCATCTCTAACATATTTTTTATATTTGGCTTCTCTTTCCATAGGAAATTTAGTTTTGTAGCACAATAAAAAAAAAACTAACTAACCATAGGATTGAACATGCTACATTAAAAATGACATCTAAAAATAAAATACTTGCACTTATAGCTTACAAAAAATGACAACTAATATCAAGAGGACTTACAAGTAATCTAATGTACACACTTGATGATTTCAGTAATACATTCCATCAGGATCAAGATGAAAGTTCATATGCATATGGAATTTGGGCACCTACATTCAAATCCAATGGAAGATTAGTGAAAAAAGAAGACGTTTTTTCTTGTAGTGGAGGTCAATTATTGTCCCTAGTTACAAAGTATATGTGGACTTTGGGCGTTGCAATGGAGTGGTTGAAATAATTTGGTGTGCCAAAACACACTTTCATTATACTTCACAATCAAGTACAGCTCAAGGATTTACTTGTATTGGAACATCTACCCAAATAGCTAAATGTTTGGTACAAAGAGTGCAATTGTTAATGTTAAGTCAAAAAGGTAGAGAAGATGTGAATCAAAAGATACATGGAGTGAGAAATTGTAGAGTAGAAGAAATGTAAACTAAATAGTAATAATTGAAATGTGATTGCTTCTACTTTATAAAAAAATCATAAAATTTGAAAACGTAATAAATTACCAAATTCTTGTTTAAATTGAGTAAGAAATTTTTCTATGTTAATTTAATGGACCTATGATTTATGCGTATATATTTTATTCTGTAATTGTAGTCCATTTTCTTGAGTAGGATGTGTAGAGTTTCATTTTCAAATTATAAATGCCATAGTTTAATGTATTAGCCTATTCATGTATAGAGTGGGGTCCCAACCAAAATGGCGTTTTGTTATCCGCCATGAAAAGAATTTCAGCTCTATCTACTTTGACAACCTCCTGAGACCTCAAAAATTGATATTTTACTATGAATTTTTTTTAGAACATCATCTATAAGTTAATAATATGCAAACCTCAATTTGCACCTTTATGCCTACATGTGTTGATAGGTACTAATTGAGAATTTTTGAAGTAGTCAACAGAAAAATACTTCTTCAATGATTAGAAGTGGATCCCTAGAGAGTTTGCATACTATTTAATCTTGGAGTGTCGACATTCATTTCAGAAGTGCAAAGTAGACTAGGAAACACTGAACTTTTGAGGGATGATGTTGTATACTCAAATCTCGTTAGCTATGAAGTAGTTGTAGGATCTGTAGCTTGAGAGTACCGTCTGCCGGCAAATGTTGTGAAAAAACTGAAAATGATTGAGGATGTGAAGATCAAGAGGTTTGACTGTGTTTTTGACAAAGTTGACTTCCATAGGCAGGTCATGACGGCCTACAATAAAGCACCATAGTGACGTGGAAAATGCTTAGAAAAATTTGGGAAGAATTGCTCTACAAAGTTTGGGGAACGCTAGTAGACACGACATTGAAATTCTCGGTAGAAAATGCATTCTGTAAGATTAGAGCAGTATGCAATCCGTGTTGTTCATGTAAAAGTAGAACAAGAAATTTTCATAGCTTTCAAGTAGACCAGTCTCACATTCCTCAGCAAATATAATATAATTCCTAGAGTAAATGTTTGCTAACAAGGAGTTCAAGAGTTTTTGTTTATGCACTAAAATAAATACACTATCTTTAAAGAATGAGGTCAAGTGGTGTCATTTGGTGGTTGCCTTTTCAGGTTTGTTACAATCGTCTAGAAATTCACGAACTAGAATGACTATTTCTTTGTGTGTTTGAACTCATTACATTTGAACTCGAAATTCTGCAACAACATAGAGAATGAAATGCTCATGACACTCTGTCAACCATGTTTGGAGACACAAATAACAGTGGATGGCAATAGGTATGCAATCATATAACAAAAGCAACAAAAAAACATTGTTTTCGTGATGCCTGCATCCAAGAAATTTATAAGATTGAAACATTAGAACTCTAGAAGTTTATCTTCAACAATGTTGTGATTGTCATGCAATGGGTGCCGAAAGGTCATAATGTAATACACCTTCATAGTGTTGTTCTAGTATTGGCAACATCTTGATCTCGGCTTCACATTGAATCCTCAACAATGCTAGTAAGTGCTTGGCCTTTGTGTTCTCTGCCTCCAAGTACAAGTTTGCATGTCTCCATGAACATCGACTACTTTCAATGAGCGAGCCCTGCATTTTCACATGAATAATGACTCTCATACTCATAGTCAATAGCACTATAAGAAATTGGGGGTATAATCCCTAAAGCCCTAAGGTGTGTTTTTTGCATTATAAATTTTTTGGGCAGCTTACTACGAATGTAGTTTTTATTTTTTTTTGCTGAAATTTTTACATAAGATGTGCCCAAGGAGTATCTTTAAGGCCCAACAATTTTCGTAACTTTTGACTTTGTGGTTAAAAAGTTATGGCACGATATGTCGTTTTCTTTACTCGGAGGGCAGCCCAGGCAGCTGAAAAAACTTCTTTAAAATTTTTTTTTTCAAAAGTGAAATTTCAAATTGATTCTTTAGGATTTTACAAATATGGGAAGCTTTGTTTCATCCTATTTGGATTAAGGAGTCAAAAGTTATGAGCAATTTTAGTTTGTGGGCAGGTATGGTTTTCAAAAATACCATACCTACTCGCAAACTAAAATTGCTCATAACTTTCCATCTTCAAGGTGGACATCAAGATTGGAATAATATTTTTGATTTTTTTTGTGGTTTTTTTTGTGGTTTTTTTGTCCTTTTCAAGACTAGAACTAATGAAGTAATGACTTATGTTCAGAAGGAATGAGAGGAAAAGTAGATCTAGACTAATCAGAATAGGAAGACTCTAAACATTGGAAATAGGTGCAAAGTACTTTTTGGCTTCCAAAATTTATAGTAGTTTCAATTTTGAGAGTAAAATTCTAAAAAAAATTCTATCACCATATATCCTATCTTCCTATATGGAAATTTTTTCACTAGCTCTTATTCCTCACCAAGTGCTCTAAATTTGTTTATTTGATTAATTATTGGTGCTTCCTCCTTGTGGTAGAATTATAGCCCCATGTCCAAATTGTAGGATGCAGCTATTTCCAACCAATGCTAGAAGAGATTCCCAATCAAAGTTTTGAATGTGTTTTCCTCATTTTCAAGGTTGGGACTAATAAGGTGATGACACATGCCCCAAAGTGTCATAAAGTGTGCTAAAAATACCAATTGGGAAAGCAACCTTTCAAATGATTGAAATTAGATTGAAGAATCTAAACATTTGCTATGGGTTTAGAACACTTTTGGGCTTCTAAAATCATAGTAATTCCAATTCAGGGAAAAAAATTACAAAAAAAATTGTAATCCCCATATTTCCTGTCTTTTTACGTGGGAAAAATTTGCATAGCTTTACATTCCTCATGATCTGCTTTAGAAGTGCTTAAAAGATTGGATATGCCTGGGTGGTTCTACCTTACCAATAATTTATTAATTCCCCACACTACAAGAGAAAGGGGTGTTTTAAGTAGTGTCCTAGACATCACGTCTTTTAAATAATGTCTTTTAAGTAAGGTTTTAAGTAAAATTTTACTAAAAAGACAGTCTTTTTAGTAAAATTTTACTTAAACCTTACTTAAAAGACATTACTTAAAAGACGTGATGTCTAGGACACTACTTAAAACACCCCTTTCTCTTGTAGTGCCACAAGTGAAGTGTCATTTAGCACTCAAATGTTGAAATTGAATTTTCTTGTTAGTTTTTGAAGGATCTTCATCACCTCACACCATTTAGAAGATGACAATGTGGCACTTTCTTATAAAATTGACTTAATTTCTGCCAAATCTGACCTTCACGTATGACGGAGCCTCGTTGGGAAGACCTGCCATGTAGGCCCGGCAAATAAGTTACCTCTTTAATATCCCCAAGAGGGAACTTACACCAACTTTTTTTTTACTTTTTAAGAAAGTGCCAAGATGGCGATCACTTCAAATTTGGTGAAGTATTGTATTTTTACATTCATCCATATTTTGGACTTAAAAACACTTTTTTGTCATATTCATACACTTTTCATCCAAGTTTGGCAACTTCATCCATATTTTAAAGAGAACTAGAAAATTTCTGGTGGAAAAAGATTCCTTTTATTTGGCGAAAAAAAGACATTTATTTTGAAATGGTGCAATCTGGCCACACGGTGCCGGAAAAAAAAAGGCTGACGTACACTAAGAGCAAGTGGGGACCTACTTTCACTGGAACGTGGGAACGTGGGAACGTACTTCAGTTCTTTAAATCACGCACCCCATCCGTCAAACTACTCTGTCGTTCCCTTTTCCCCGGAAGAAACTTTGACGTTGCACAGTTTGTTCCTCCTGCATCCAAACCCTAGACAGCAATCTTTGCCTCGTACTCTTTGAAACCAAGGCTTAGGGTTGAACTTGGGTTTTCCATCTGTGAGGAATCAGGCAGATTTTGAAGAGGGTTTGAAGAGAGAATTTCAGTCTCTGCAACAATTTTTCGCGAGTGGGCTGTTGTGAAGTTCAGGCGGAGGCCGAATTCTACAGATTCAGTGACTGGGAAGCAGGGGAGCGATGGAGGGGCGACGCGTGGGAGCTTTTATAACCATTCTAGGGCTTGCAGCTTTGTGGCAGCAAGCGTCCGCTGAAGGTAAGCTCCGAAATCGCTTAGTCTTGGTGTATTGTGTGAAGATCTATCGGACCTTAGGTTTAAGAAGAAGCTGTTGAAAGATAAGGGGGAGGTGTATAAGGTGATTACACCTTCGTATAGTTTTTAATGTTTCTGTCTCCGTTTGGAAATAGTGTATCCATTCTCAGTGGTGATTGCACTGAGAATGGATACACTATTTCCAAACGGAGGTAGTAGAAAGCTTTTGAGTTTTAATGGGATTCTTAACAATTGAACGACAATTTTAAAGCGTTTTAGGGTTTAGGATGGTTACTGTTGGGGAGGCACAGTAGAGGGCTAGAGGTGCTGAAATTGCAGCTAACTTGTTGAATTTCAAACTTCATCGACATTTTCTTGGCACAAGATATGGAGAATTCGGTTGCAAGCTCTGTTGTATTCCCCATTCAAACAAAAATTCCATCACCTCTTGATGGATTTCAATAAGTTTTGGAGATTTTAACAGGTCCTTGAATTTGTTTTCCACCCTACTTGGACTCCCCTGTACATTAGTAAGTTGCGAATTTTCAAGTTTGACCTTTAGGTGTACTTAAAATGACCTTAAGTCCTGGTTTACATCCTCTTGATCAATATATAAGTTGTATTTAAGATTTAGTAGGATATGCTGTTGGGTGTTGCTACCTTAACTAATTAGAACGAGTTGTGGTTTTGCAGATTGCTTCTGGAGCAGCAGATGCCAAAACCTTTGGCTGGGTGGTTGTGGCAATGGCTATGCGCCAGTGGAAACGTCTAACGACTGCCAAGGCCTCTGTCCTATGCCCCAGTATGGCACGTGTCCTCCCTTCTTCACCAGATTCCAGTGCTGCAGAGAAGGTCTGAGTTCGGCGCCCCTGTTTTTGATACCCTAGAAGTTCAATCTTCATACAAGTCAATGATGCTCCAGGTTCAGTATAGAATAGAAGTGATTATTTGCCAGCTTATCCCAATTTGAGGGGGCACTGGACCCTTGAAAGAATTTTCTGTAGACTTTATTTGAAAGACAAGTGGAAGCGCATTGAAATCGAATTGATTCAAGTTTTTAGATTCTTATGGAAGAAGTTAGGAATGTACATAATCTGCTGTGATAGTGCTCTTAAAGGTACAACATCTGTGCTCTGAAGCATTCATATGTTGGATTTTACTAGAGCATGCTTTCAGTAGACTGTGTGTAGGTTTAGAACCTCCTTTCATTAAAGACTTCTTCAGGCGGCAATGGAAGCCCTTCTTCGTGTTTTGGTAAATTTGGATACTTGTTTGTATTCTAGAGGACCTGGAAGAGGGAATCCATCATTCTGTAGGGTTTCTTCATCCAGGTCCATGCTTTGAAGACTCCGTTGCAGCTGAAGACCCCCAATCCTGGCTTTAGGGTGCTCTTTGAAGATTCTCATAGATCAGAAGCCATATTTACAAGTAGGTTATATGATAAGGTCAAAATGGTTATCAGTCTGGGCTTGCCATTTTTGCTTGGGGTCTAATCGATTATTTCACAAAAAGGGATCCCCTAGAGTTGATCTCATCGACCTTTGAATTTATACGCTTGGATCCTCTATATTTCTGATAGAACTTCGTCGCCTTCCATACTCCAGAGAATGCCGGTTTGCAAGACCGATCCTCTACTCTACTCCTGTCCCTCTTTTGGTGGCAGATTATGTAAGAGACTCAAGGACCTTTCCTGTGGTTTCTAGTTGTTATTACTATTTTTTTAACACTGGCAGCTATGATTTTGGACCAGATAAAGCAAGAGAGAGTACCAGCTGCAGTCGGTGTTCAAGTAGAAAGGAAATAGGAAACGAATGGTTTTGCTGTAGTGACTGCTCCGAGCCTGTTATTACTGATGAGAAGAGCAAGACCGGCTACTGCCAGACGGATGCTTATCTAAGCGTCCAGCCGAAACCTCGGGGTGAGAATCTACGTCAATTCCACTGAAAACATTATTGCTTTTGAATTCTTAGGACATTAGAGTTTTATGTGTTTTAAATAGTTCAAAAACTAGCACAAGTTCAATATTAAATACTTTGGATGTCTGAATTGTTACTCTGTATCTCTGTTCTGAAAAAAAAAAAATTTAATGTGGTTGTAAAACTTTGTTGTGCAACAGAGTTGTTTAAGTGGAATGCTCGAGGCTGGACGAGTTGCCGTGGTCACTGCAAGAAAGCTTCCCGAATTAGAGAGGTCCAGTGTCTTCGATATATTGAGAATGCTCCCCATTTGACTGCTGTTATGACGGACGACAAGTGCTTGGCTTCTACCAAGGTACTTCTCCCATTACACATGTTTGCAAACACACGTGCTTGTATGGCCTCATAAATGTAAGATGCTAAGGTTCATCATTGTGAATGTATTAATGAGTGTAATAATAGTCAAATTTTCAAAATTGGCGTGCTTTGGAGTGCCAAAATTGTGGCATTCTAGTGTTTAGAGCTCTAAAACCAGGACCGCTTCAAATTGCGGATTGGCGCCTGGAAAGTTCTAACCTCTTAAAATTTCGCCATTTTAGCGAATTTGATGTTAAACTATGTGGTGCTCGCAGCCTCCAAGTCGAGAAAAGTGCACGCCTCCAAGCTGCATGGGTGCCCATCATCATAAGCATCAAGGGTTGCCAGTCTGGGCTACAGTGTTGATCATCTTGACGTCTCTTGTCGCTGTCGGAGGTCTTGCTTTCGTAGGTTACATATTCTACAGGTGAATTTGGGAGTTTTCTCTTGAAAGCTGGCACTCCAGGTGTTTGAGGGGCTTGAGAGTTCGTGACAATATCTGCATCTAATGCGTCTGTTGTGTTTAAACTGAAGTACTGTATCTCATGTGCCATCAACTGGATTTGAAAACCAGATGCTAATAACTGCTTGGCTGTTTCAATGTGCAGACGACATTACGACACCAATCATGGGTTTGTGTATGTCATGCTGGATAGCTATTCATGATTTTGAAAGCCACAAATTTGTGTTGTCAAATTGTTTTTGTTGTGGTCCTCAGCGTTGGCAGCTACTGGACAAGTGCTAAGAAGTTTTAGGGTTAGTAATAGTGTACAGTATAATCCTACATGTTGTGGGATGGGAAGTCTATTCTCTTGTTCTCGAACTATCAAATTCCTGTGGATACAAATGCGTATTAGCAGGAAATAATAAATGGTTTGCTAAAGTGCTCCAGTTTGTTGTTTTTAGAATTTCCTTTTCAAAACATTCCACAGTTTTAAACATTCACTTGTGTACTAGAACACTTTTTCATAAAATTACACCATTCTGTGAAAACTCTTCGGACTATTCTTTGGAGTTACGTAGTATAAAAACCTTAACTTCACGGTTGGGGTCCCGTTGCCTCGTGGCTTTGTTGATACTCTAGTATCACCCGTTGTCTCTTTGCTAACCTACATGTATCTCGAGGTATATCCTCACGGAACTACTTGTAAGATGCTTGAAATAAAAACATTATAAATTTCACTTAAAATACATCAAGAATATTCTCTTAAGTGATGAAAGTACAGTTTGGGGAGAAGTTTTAGCTTGACTGGCCAAAATCCTACATATTCTTGGACCAAGTGGTTGTCTCAAGTATACTCTTGGCTAGGCCTTAAGAAAATAAAGAATATTTTCTTTCTTCCTCTAAAATGATTTGTTTTTTTCTCAAAATTTTTAAATCAATTTAGAAACTCTAAATTTCAATTGGCTAACTTATGTCAGTACTTCTTGTTCATTGTTTGGAAGTGTGCAACTCTCCTTCAAAAAAGAATTATATCTAATGTAATTTAGAACAACCCAAGAGCTTTATTTCTATGTATCTATTTGAAAAAAAAGCTCATGTAGTTGAATATGAGACCATTTTCAACACTACATTCATCAATTTGAGACTTTTGTACAACTTTCAAAATGTTGAAAATAGGCCTTAAAGTAGTCCGTCCGAAAAGCAACCATGCTCTAAAAATGATGACTAATACACAGATACAGATTGCTTTCTTCTATGTACTAACAACCTACGTGTCAAGAGATGGTTCTACAAGTGGTTGCTACAAGTGACTATTGTGCTTCAACTTAAAAAATTTGTAACTAATTCCACAAAGGTCCAAAAAAATATGAAATGACTTGGATTAGATGCCACTTCCAGTCCTCTTCCTATGAAAATTTACAATATAGGAAGAGAATTCTTTCAAGGAGTTAAGCTTCCCCAAAGGCAATCAACTCTTGAAAGATCGCTTTATTAAGAGCAAACTACCTTGATACATGAAACTGGTCCTACGCTCTCATGTTTAGACTGAGCTTCCAGGCTTAATTCTACTGCTAAGCATATTCAGTTTGGAACTAACGGTGACTCGGATGGCCAGTGATTTAATGTAATTCCTTCTATATTTTCTGGGCACAAATGAATGGAAATTTTCAGTTCCTTGCACATGAGAGAATACTAAAACTTGAATATTGAAACATTTGTTCCAGTCTAGACCAGGAAGATCACTACAGCATTGACTGTGCTGATAAGCTGTCACGTCGGTGGCGAAAGCGAGGCAGACGCTTGTTCCTCACACCACAAATGGCGCCGAAACTTAAGCACGCAATTTCTACGGTACAGTGTGGGAAGTCGTGCAGGACGGGAGGAACTTAACGAATAGGAGTGGAGTACTGTAGCAAGTGCTGATGAGGCCATTTAACAACTGAAGATCGATTCCGAAGCAGCTACAAAGCTGTGATCGAACTTCAGTTAACTTAGCTGACCCAACTGCGGATAACCTCTACTTCCACCTTCCAGTCATCGTTTAAAGTTAAGTATAAATCAACCAAATAAAGGAAATATCGCTGCCACTATGTAAGTGATCGAATCCTACTAATAACACGTAGGGGTCTCGGGGTCTCAGACTCTCAGATGCACAACAATAGTGCATTCCGTTCGTTTTGGTTTTGGGTAGACCAACTTACCTTCCTCTTCCTCTAATTAGAATAAGAAAATGTGCAGCTCCAAGTAGCGGAGAGAGATCTATCAACGTGTCCAATAGCAGGGAGATGCGAAGTATCGTTGTTTCCCATCAGAAAAGATCGGATTCTGAACTTTGCAGGCTTTCCTTTTTGATTCCTTACACTTCCTTCCCTTTTACCGTCACTTCCATCTTCCTCTATTCGATCCACTCTAGCTACAGTAAGAAAATCTGTGTGTAATAGCAGGGAGATGCGAAATATTGTTGTTTCCCTCACGAGAATATCAGAAGCTTCCCACGTGATTCCTCGCACTTGGAAAGGGGAAACTGAACAGAGAAACTGAAGCTGTCATCAGTCTAGGGAAAGAAAGAAATTTAGTTAGAGGCACAAACTTCCCCCGACTAGCTGTTAATTTACTGATAAGTGGATTTAAACCGGGAATGGCAATTTCAGTGTGGAAATTGGACAAGAATCCTACTGCTTGTGTCTATGAAAAGTGGACAAAATACCCAACTTTTGTGTCCAAATGCAGTGCATCTGATTCTCACTACAGTACACATAGACAAGGAAACTCTTCAGTTCCAAACGGCTTTCCCAGATGGGATGGACAATTTGGATTTCTCCAAAGATCTCTACGAAGCCTTTACCTGAGAAAGGGCTTGTCCATGCAGTTGCAACAAGCTCCCGAGGCGCATCGCTTGCAGCAGCGGCGCATCGTCCAGCAGAACCAAAAGCACATTTGAGATTCGTCTGTCGAAACCCGCCGCGGGTCCCATGGCAACACTAGTAAAGACCTGGGCCTGCTTGCCATGCATGCCGACCTCTGGGCAAATCCCATTGACAAATCCATTTTGAAATGAATTTGAAACTGAATCAATGCAGAAGTCCCTCACAAGCTCCCCTTTTCGGTACTTACAACGCCTGAAAACGTGGCAATTTCTCGGGGAGACAGATCAGCTTCCTCGCAGTCCATATAAACCCCTCTGCTCCCATTCGAATGTGCACACCCATTCAGCGCTTCGATTCAATCTCCCAGCTTGTAATCTTGAACTGCATTCATTTGACTTGCCGCATTTGCAGTTCTCAGTAAGCTTTTGACCGATCCAGCTATGGCGACGTACGACGACAACAACGGGTATGGCGACGACATCGGCCACGGTTATCACAAAAGCTCCCTCAGGAAGGATCAGGTACTGAACTGGAATCATGTTTGTATCCGCGATGGCAAGGTTCTGAGAATCTTAGATTATTTCAATGCTTGATTCCTTGTATTTTGTGGAATCTCTGCAGCCCCTGAATCAAGTTATGCTAAATGTGACTTGTGTTTGATGGTTTTTGGATTGGATTGTAACCATTCATGGTACAAATTTCATCGAGTTGGCCAAATTGAATGCCTTCATTGTAATGTGTATCTCCTCCTAGTACGAGTGAGATAAACATTAGAATGGCTCGGTTTTAAACGTGAATGGAGCTCGATGAACTGGTACCGACATAGATCTGCGACTGGGATAATTGGGAATTCGCCACTTGGGTTAACGGATAAATCAGTATATTTTGAATATTGAATTAGAAATGTTTAATAGAATTGCAGACCAATTTCTTCAAGCTTTTGCCAATTTTTTTGAATGTGTGATCGAAAGCTGCTTATTGACTTACGGTGGGCTGATCGATGCAACTGCAGGTTGAGAATTTGGCCAACCGCACTGATATCTCCGACGAGGAGAAGGAGAAGCGGCGCCACAAGCTGGAAGAGGAAGTGGCCGCAGGTATTGTGGGCGGAGGCATTCTAGGCTACGCTGGGTATCACCACCATGAGAAGAAGGAAGGCGAAGACGAGCAGATCGGAGGCGAGAAGAAGCATCACCACTTCGGACTCTAAATTATCCACACACAAGATTCGTGCAGAACTTGTGAAGTAAAAATCATGTCGACGCCCGGGTTCTGTGACCGTGTGGTGCAACGTGTGATCGGCGTGAAGCTCAATATGTCTCTGTGTTTTATTTCTAAGCCTTGGTTAGTTTGTGATAGCTGATCAAGCTTTGGTTTGCAGATAATATAGATGAATAATGTGAGCGCTGATGTCACGACGTGGCTGTACATGATGTACGGTTTTTAGTCTTTGTAATACGTGTTCATTATATGTACAAATGGCTTTTTTCTACTAAATACTTTTGTGGAGATGTTGCTAAGCTTGGCTGTGGAGATGAGTTCGTAATGTGGACGGATTTGACGGCATGTTTGTGCATGATGGTTTTGCATGATGGTTTATGAATAATTTGTAATTCGTGTCAAGTCGTATGCACAAACATGAGGAGAATTTTTTTATTCTTTGTGCAGTTTCTGAAGGTGAAGGATGTTGTTTAAACCACTTCTAGTTGTACCACTTCGATCCTTTATTGCTTGAATTCATCTTATTTTTGCATGTTTGCATACATCTCTACAAAAAAATATTATTTACCTCAGTTTAGTCAAATTGATTGTAATGATGATTTGTTGTGTGAACATCTTCAGTACTCCGTACTATTCTGAACGAATGAAATGTTCGTTGGATTAACACCCAAAACAAATCAGTTTATCATTCAGATGTGGAAAAGTGTCGAATATAGATTCTTTCACTGTAAATACTCTTCGTAGCAAAGGAATATTCCGACAAATCAAGGGATCTTCTTTGGCTTTCTAACAGGATCAGAAATAAGATACTCAATTTATGCGGTTTTCAAGCATGATGTGGTGAGCATATTGTATTGGTTCAAAGTTTTATTAATAAATATTCTACAACGAAGCGAAGTTCTCATCTTGAAGTGTAGTGTACACCCACAAAATGAACATCTGATTTTTCTGCATGATTCCGAAGTCTGTGGCACTTCGATAGAGATGTTGCAATCCAGTGAGGTTTATGTATTTCTTCCTATTAAAATCAAGTCGTATTCAAATTACAGGATTGTTTCTTTCAAATCATGTTCAAGCTTCTCTCAATGATAATGGTACCCTACGAGCTAGTCCGCCTCATCGTCAGATTCTGTGTCGAGAGGAGAGGATCACATCTTTTCGAAAATCAGCTGGCCATGGTAAGCTAAATGGGTCTTTGGGGAATTTTTCCGTCACCTATTACGCAAAATGAACTGCAGGATAGAAAAATTAAAATCATCTGTCAATAATCCTCTTGGATATCATTTTCGCGTGATTGCAAATCGGAATGAGTGTTTCCGTCTCCATAATTGTTCAAAGCTTCCGTGAAGAAGAAGAAGAAGAAACAACAACTGTGATGTCGATCGTAGGCGGATCATTGTCAGTGCAAGAGTCGTCTGTGGTAAGTTCTACTGGCCCTGTCACATTGATGGTTGTGATTAATTGGCAATTCATCGCTGGCGATCCCCAATCCGTTCAAACACGGAAACAGCTTGCTATTCATAACTATTGAATGTACCACTATTCACTCCAGGAGGCAACCGAATTCGTTTCGCAAATTATTACCGTCCATTTGGTTCAATTTGGCGTGATTACGTTCTGGGAGCCAGAATTGGATACATTCATCTTCACAGAGCTGTAACAATTAATTTATGTTTTCGACTGCGTGCCCTGAAAAGTGCGGAAGTCGGAGAATTCTGTCGAAATCGAAATCGAAATCATTTTCTAATTTGCCAATCAACCAGGGCAGTCCATGAGGCCCACAAACTAAGCAACACATGCCCGTTTCTCTTAGAGCATCGCCACCAATTCATTATACAAGTCTCGGCAACGCCAAACAGTGCTTGCCGTGCTAACAGTGCTTGCCGTATGGGTCCACATCAACATCACGTTACAGCACAAATTGTGGTGTTCCTCACGTTCACATGTACTTTTGCTTGGTATAGGAGGGGCTTTGTAGAGGGCAATATTACACTCACGTTAAGTTGGTCAACGTAGACTATGGCCACACTCAATGTCAACATGGATGTAACATAGGGTTTTGAGGGGTGCAAAAATGAGAAGAACTAATTCAAGGTTGTGGATGTGTAGTTATACTATTTTTTTAGTAGGTGTCTTTTATCTATTCAAAAATTTGATTATACAATTACATATAAAAAAATTTATTTTATTTTATTTTCAAAGGGTTCAACGCTTATATATCTATTATAAGTTTTAAAATTCAGAAGTTTTGAAAAAAATGTGAAGACTAAAAATATTTTAGGAAAATAATAATTGAAATTAAAATTAAAATTAAAAAACCTTATCCTATGTATACCCTTTGGGATGCTTTGGCGGGCCAATATTGTGCTCATCATTCACATTGATAAGGTTGAAAGGCAAATTGAAATTGAGCAATGGGAGGTGATCAATTCCCAACATCGACACCGCACAACTATTCAATATTCCCCCACTATCGGATGTGCCCAAAGAATTGTATTGAGAGAAGGAGATGTCTACATAGGGCCTCCTTTGGAACTCTTAGTAGAAAAAGTTTTTGACATAGTGCCAGCCAATCTTGCAGTTGGTGCACTTGATTTTAGTGCTCTTGAATTACAAGCTTGGAATGATTTTTTTGGGAAGTTTTTCCTTAACTTTCAGCCAAAAAAAATTTGAATAATCTCACTCTTGTACTTGTTTTTTTTGAAATGTTGTTGTTTATTTGGTACGTTATATGTTCAAGTTTGTTTTCTTATTCAATTTTGACATGGGTTTTTTTGTATAAGCCTCTTTTCATCATCTACAAAATAATTTTTGGATGAGTGGCATTTAAGGGAAAAGATAGCTAGAAACATTGAAGCAAGGAATAAATTTCAAGTTCAACAAGATGTGGTATTGTTAGAAACTTGGTTGATAGAACAAGTTCTATTGAACCAATTGATTATTTTATCATAAAGACAAGAAGGTATTTTATGAGAAGCCTTGTCTATATACTATTGACTATCTTTTTTAATAAGGTCCTACTCAAACTTCCTCATATGCAACTTTTGTCAAAGTTGCCTCCCATTCAATCTAGAGGCAATAATTGAGTCCACAAGTCATTACAAATGTGGCTACTAAGATATACACGTCCTTAATCATCATTGTCAAAAATACAACATCTACATTTCAACCAACAAGCATGGCTTCTTCCTAAACTCCCATTACAAAGAAGTTGAACCCACTAGAAGGCTCTTAGATTTTCTTACTATTTTGGTAATCAATAGCCCTGCCCAGGATTGTACAGGTTGGCATTGAAGTCACCACGTAAGGTTTTACAGCACTAAATGTGTGAGGTTTGACCAATGACTGATTTTCATAATGGATTCAACCAAGTGTTAGCCTCATGGTGAAGATAGAAACCTCTATTTGAGGTCATGATGCTCTTGCCCACTGCACATCATTTTGTTTACAATATTGTCCGGACTCTGAGTAGTGAAATATCATTGAGCCCAGACCCCTTCTAGTGAGTTCAAATTTCTAAAGAGAAGTAGCCCGTTTCTGGACTCAAATTTTGTGTAATGATTGATCACACAAGTTGATACATGCAAAACATAATAATCTATAAGAGAATATTGTTGGTACACCTAGAGACACTCCTTTGAAAATTCATAACTTATTCACATGATACCCAAATAACACATCTTAAAGTGCATTTGGAATTGTGTTTCAATTGGCAATATCCTACTAAAAAATAAATTTATAGTGAGTACGTAATAATAGTAACTATGCTCGATTGGAATGAGACACCATTATAGGTACGCACACCTTTCACTTTGGCAAGACAGAACAAGGGGCCTTACCCATTTAAATATTGGAATCTCTGCTCTTGAATGACTTCCTAACTTTCCCAAGTGAAGCGACTAAGAATAATGCAAAGCCTGCATAATTATATCTTTCAATTTTGTCAAAGCTAACTTACTCATGGTTCAAATCAGAAACTGAATTACCTTATAGGCCATAAGCACATATATTTTTCTACACCTTGAACTTAATAATGATGCCACAATTCACTGGCATTGGGCAAAATTGTGAAATTCAAAGGCATGGACTACCCTTCGTGAGGCATAATTTAAGTCCTTATCTCATGAGAAAATTGTGAAAGAATTGTGTTTACAATTCTGGCTTGCATTGCTTATAAATTCATGACAAGTCATCATTTCGGAGTAATTTGAATCTTAACCCTTAAAGGATTAAACTATGTTTTTTTGCAACATAGCAATTTTGGGCAACTCACTACCAATGGAGATTTTTTTTTCCTTTGAAATTTTTCCCAAACATGCGTCCAAGGAGTAGCTTTAACCCCTAAAAGCCCAAAGGGTTAGGACAAAACACAAATGTGTTATAAAATATAAGCATTACAACTTTTTTGAAGTTAGTATCAAAGAAGATAATGTAAAGCACAAAACGTAGAAAATATCCATACAATCAAAATCAAAATAATATTTTTAGATTATTTTTAAATGAATTTTGAAGATATAACTTCAAAAATTCACCAAAAATACAATTTTTATTTTTAGGATTTGAAATATTTTTTGATTGGTCAAAATTGTGTTTTTTATTGATATATATTAAAATGCAAAATATTCAACCTCTAAAAGCCTAAGGGATTAAGACAAAATACAAATGTATTGTAAAATATAAGCTTTACAACTTATTTTAAGTTAGCATCAAAGAAGATAATGTAAAGCACAAAAAGTAGAAAGTATCCATATGATCAAATTTTAAAAAATATTTATAGATTCTCTTCAAATGAATTTTGAAGATATAACTTTAAAAATTCACCAAAAATACAATTTCTATTTTTAGGATTTGAAATTCTTTTTGATTGGTCAAAATTGTGGTTTTTAATGATTTGTTAAAAAATAAAAAATATTTATTAATGAGAGAATCAATACTTCCCCCAAATAGTAAGTTTTTCAACGCTAAGCAATTTTAGACACTTTGTACTATTTCTCCTTTTTTTTGCTATAACTTTTGTTTGACCGTATAGATTTTAGTTTTGAATGCAAATGTTGAAACACAATCCAATATTTGGAAATCTGGAAAAAAAAAATTCGAAATTTTTTTTTTTGCCCGAAAATGCTGCCCGAAGTTGGGTAGTGACCATAAAAAGGTTACTTGAGCACTTAGGGGTTAAAGCCCAACAATTTTCATGACTTTTGACCACATGGTTAAAAAGTTATTGCATGATATGTAACTTTCTTAGTTTGGCAAGCAACCTAGGCAATTTAAAAAACTTCTTCAAAAAATCACTTTTTTCTTAAAATAAAAATTTGAAATTGGTTCTCTAGATCTATATAGACACGGGAAGCTTTGACTATGCCATTTGGATTAGTGAGATGAAAGTTATGAGGAGTTTTAATTTGTGGGTAGTTTGTACAAAGTTATGGAATGTCTACTCTAAAATAAACTTTGAAGTCCTTTATTTAATTCAATTTTCAATATTTAAAAATAAAAATAAAAACATTGGATGTAGATTGTTTATTACAACATTACAACCATTGGGATTGGCATTTTTCAATTCAATAAATAAGTTGTTAACAATTTAGTATTTTAAATCATTCTCTACTTCTTTTTACTTACCATTTCTTTTACATGTTGTACAATTCTAAATGATTTGAAAATTTTCAAGCATGTAGCCAAATTTAATCAAAGAATTAATCTAAAGAGTTACAATCATTTTGGACATTTTTTATACAAATGTGACTTTTTGAAGTAAAGCTGCCCGGATTTCCGCAGTGGTAAAAAAAGGATTTTTGTAAATTCAAACACTAATACCTTGCAATCTACATGGCATATATTTCTGAAATTTTGGTGAAAACATAGTCAAAAACCTTTAGGGGTTAAGACTTCAGCTCCGGCACAAATGAGAATTGCCACGGTTGATTGTGAAACATCAATGCCACTCACATAAATAGATCTTAACCCCTAAAAGCCCAAGGGGTTAGGACAAAACACAAATGTGCTATAAAATATAAGAATTACAACTTTTTTGAAGTTAGTATCAAAGAAGATAATGTAAAGCACAACAAGTAGAAAGTATCCATATAGTCAAAGTAAAAAAAATGTTTTTAGATTATTTTTAAATGAATTTTGAAGATATAACTTCAAAAATTCACCAAAAATACAATTTCTATTTTTAGGATTTGAAATTTTTTTTGATTGGTCAAAATTGTGTTTTTTATTGATTTATAGAAAAATGCAAAATATTCAACCTCTAAAAGCCCAAGGGATTAAGACAAAATACAAATGTGTTATAAAATATAAGCTTTACAACTTTTTTGAAGTTAGCATCAAAGAAGATAATGTAAAGCACAAAAAGTAGAAAGTATACATATGATCAAAATTAAAAAAATATTTATAGATTCTCTTCAAATGAATTTTGAAGATATAACTTCAAAAATTCACCAAAAATACAATTTCTATTTTTATGATTTGAATTTTTTTTGATTGGTCAAAATTATGGTTTTTATTGACTTGTAAAAAAATAAAAAGTATTTACTAATGAGAGCATCAGTAATTCCCCCAAATAGTAAGTTTTTCAACACTAAGCAATTTTAGACACTTTGTACTATTTCTCCTTTTTTTTGCTATAACTTTTGTTTGACCGTACTGATCTTAGTTTTGAATATCAATGTTGAAAGAAAACCCAATTTTTTCAAAACTGAAAAAAAAAATTTGAAAAAAGTTTTTTTTTTGCTCGAAAATTCTGCCCGAAGTCAGGCAGCGACCAGAAAATGGTCGCTTGAGCGCTTAGGGGTTAAGTAAGGGAGGAGGCTCTAAAAGCGAGTAAGCTCTGAAATGGACCACTTCTTCAAATGTACACTATTTGTACATGTTTTTTCGTAGCCTCCAATAGTGTATGTGTACATTTTAAAACATGCCCCACTTTAGAGCCCTATGCTACTTCAATTTCAAAATTTTATAACTAATTCCAAAGAGCTCCAAAAAATATGAAACGACTTGGGTTAGATGTCAATTCCACTTGTCTTTCAAGGAAAATTTACTGAAAAACATTTCAAACTGTTTCACCTCCCCAAAATTCAGTACCAGCCCTTAGATGCTCCATTAATGGACCTTCTCCTCCCTCGTGCGGCTAGCTCGACGTTTGCTTCCCCGTAGCTGGAATCATAGTTGCTTTAATTCGGGGAGTCTCGTTATGAAATCATATCCTGCAGTTTTGAACGTCTGTTCCAAATGGGATCCCTGCTGCCAACTTCTTGTCATTGCATCGATCTTATGAGATACCTGTACAAGCAATGCATTTTCACCCAATCGTTGTCTCTTCCTTTGCACATTTATCCAAATTGAAATAGACCCTAGAGTTTCGTCAAATTTGCAGAATGTCAAGACCACGGTTCTGTTTCTTAAGAGCTTTTTCTGTTGATGAATGTCACTGTTTATGGTACCTAGTGAGAGTCACTCCAGTTTGATAGAAACATGTATTTCTTTTTATCATGACTCCTTGTGAGCTGCAAACTACATCCTACGAAATTCCGATCTTTCACTACGTACGTGAATCCTACATTTAGGGATGTCAAGTGTACAACAATTAATAGGACATACCGTTGGTTTTGGTTTAGGGTATACTTAACTTACCCTTGCTCTTCCTCTAGCTAGAATAGGAAATGTGCAGCTACAAAGCAGCGATCTCCAAACGGGTTCAGGGTTTATAGTCAAATGTTCATTTTTGGAAGATTTGGGGGGAATTTACACTGAGGGCACTGAGATTTTTTGGTTAATCAAGTAGCAACTGAGAAAATTTAGCCAGTTTGGAGATCACTGGCTACAAGTAGCGGAGAGAGTTCTATCAATAGCAGGGCCAGGGAGATACGAAATATCGTTGTTCCCCCCACGAGAGTCGTATCAGAAGTTTCCCACGTGATTACTCGCACTGGAAAAAGGGAAAGTAATCAGAGAAACTGAAGCTGTCATCAGCCTACTTACTGTTGGGATTGTTAAAGAAATGAAGTAGTGGCACAAACTTCCCCGGCCGTAGCTGTAGATTTGCAAACCATCTATAACTGAATTTTAACCGGGAATTAATGGCATTCCGGGAACCAGAGAATGAGAATCACAGGACGGAGAGTTCCAGCATGGAAAATGGACAAAATGCCCAACTTTAGTGTCCAAATTCAGTGCATTGGATTAGCACTGTACAATGACAAGGAAACTCTTCTAAACGGCAATTTTCAACTCTTCAAAATGGTTGGGATGGACAATCTGGATCTCTCCAAAGATCTCTGCCGGTAGCGTAACCTCACAAAAGGACTTGTCGATGCAGTTGCAACAAGCTCCAGAGGCGCATCGTCCAGCACAACCAATAGCAGAGACTCATCTGTCTATCTAAACCGTAGGTCCGGTGGCAACTCTAGTGATTGAAGACCTGTGCCTTCTTGCCAATTCAACTCTTGCCATGCCCACCGACCTTTGGGGAAAATCTCATTGACAAATCCAGTTTGAAACCAATTGAAATCAGTTTGAAGTTATTTGAGAAGTCCCTCACAAGCTCGATCCCTCTTTCGGAACTTACAACGCCTGAAATCGTGGCGATTCCTCGGGGAGACAGATCTGCTTCCTTGCAGTCCATATAAACCCCCCCTGCTCCCATTGTAATGTGCACATCCATTCAGCGCTTCGATTCGAACACCCAGCTTGCGATCTTGAACCTCATTCATTTGACTTGCCGCATTTGCGTTTCTCAGTGAGCTTTTACATTCGGAGACCGATCCAGCTATGGCGACGTACGGACACAACAACGGGTATGGCGACGACATCGGCCACGGTTATCACAAAAGCTCCCTCAGGAAGGATGAGGTACTGAACTGGAATCATGTTTGCTGAGGTTCTGAGAATCTTAGAGCGTTTTCCTTGTTTCCTCGTGTTCTGAGGATCCTCGATTTGGAGCCCCTGAATCAAATTATGCCAAATTTGAATTTGTATTTGTTGATGGTTTTTGGATCGGATTGAATCCATTCATGGTACAAGTTTTTAATTAGTTGGCCGAATTGAATGTTGTCATCGTAATGTGTTACCCCCTCGTTCTCACGAGTTTACGCGATCTTCGATCAATCACCTCCTAGTTATACAAGTGAGATAATCGTTACCATGGCTTTGTTTCAAACGCGAATGGAGCTCGACAAAATAGGACCGACAGAGATAGACTTTTGATTAAATAGAAAATGGAGAAATTTTGCCAGTTGGGTTAGCTTTTAGATATTTTAAATATTGAATTGGAAGCGTTTAATAGAACTGCAGCCACGGATTTCTTCAAAGTTTTGCCAATTTTTTGGAATCTATGAAAGCTGCAGATTGACTTACGGTGGGCTGATGCAACTGCAGGTTGAGAATTTGGCCACCCGAACTGACATCTCCGACGAGGAGAAGAAAAGGCGGCGCCGCAAGCTGGAAGAGGAAGTGGCCGCAGGTGTTGTGGGCGCAGGCATTCTAGGCTACGCTGGGTATCACCACCATGAGAAGAAAGAAGGCTCCGGCGATCACCAGTTTGAGGGAGGCGAGAAGAAGCACCACCACCACTTCGGACTCTAAATTATTCAACCATAAGTTTTGTGAAAGTCTCCGTTTTTCTAAGCCTTGGTTAGTCTGCTGATCAAGCTTTGATCTGCAGCTAGTGTAGATGTAAGTTTTTCTCGCATCACCTCTTCTGGGGTTGATCTTGTTTTGCTTGAACACTTTTGCTTGTACACCCTGATCAAATGTTTTTGATTCCCCGTGAATTGGAATATTCATGAGCTTCAAGATTTAGTACATACGTACGGTCCCAAATTTCATTCGTGGGTTGAAAATTGCATCAAGATTGGGCGATTTATCTCCTCGAATGTCAACTACATTCGAGACTACACTCGGCGGTTTTATCTCATGAGGAAATTGTGAAAGATTCGTGCTTTCAATTATAGATTGCGTGGTTTTTGAGAAAGAGGCTCATAAACTCATAACAATCCGTCGTTACGGAGTATTTTGAATCTTACAACTTTTTAATCAAGAACAAATGAGAATTGTAATGAGCAATTTTGAAACATGAATGCCAAAGTTTTGAGGGTCTGTTTCAAATGGGATCCCTGCTGCCAACTTATCTGTCACTGCATCCGTCTTATGAGATATCTGCACGAGTAATGCCTTATCATTGTCGATCTCTTTACTCTGCACATTTTATCCAGCTGATTGAAGCAGACCCCAGATTTTCCATAAAACGTCAATTTCGTAAAATTAGCAGCATTTCACGACCACGGTTCTAGTTTTATCAGGTTTTCTGTCGATGAATGTTACTGTTTTTAGTGCTCATAACGACTCCAATTTGACAAAATTGAAGAAAGAAACATGTTTCCTTGCAAGTATGGATGGAATCAGCTCAACACCGAGCACAGAAGTACGTCTTCTCTGTTGACGTGTATGACTATTTATCAATGACTCCTTGTAAGCTGCGAACTACCTAGAAAATTTTGAGACGAGGTTCACTGAATAACTAAATTTTGCTGAAATTTCCTTCACGGACTAATGATCGAGAATGTGGCTCCTGGAGGATATCAGTCGAAGGAATTCATTTGAAATCTTGTCAATTTTGATGTATTGCTCAATTCAGATCGTCAATATTTTGACCCTCAACTGCACGAAACCCACAAACTAAGGCTTGGATGTAGGTTTCGAAGCTTTGCCTGAAAATGCCATTGTCGTGAAAATAAGTGGAAAAGTGGAAATTGAGAAAACTTTGTAGATTTAATCCCAGAGTTCCAGTTCAGTCGCCATCCATGTATCACAAAGAAATACATGATCAAGATAGTTATCAAGATTCAAAATCTGCATCAGTGAGATATCTATTGTTTTCCAGTACCGCTCTGATTAATGCAAACCCATAATGCTGCAGCAAGAACTGTTCAATAGTGAATAGAAGGAACGAAGAGTCTTGGGAATTTCTTCGAGTGCTTGAGGGCCAGAGCTCAAGTCTCAATACACTCTGAATCTTGTGACAGTGATTTGGAGCAACCGGTGAGCTTCTTGAAACTTCTGGAGTGAAAACTTCTCACATGATCATGAAAAACGAAACACTAAATGCAAAATTGTGGCTTTGTATTCTTCCATGATCTTATGTTGCAACTCCCCATCCACATTATCGGTTCATAACATGAAAATTGATGAGCTGAGTTAAAATGTATTAACATCATCTTCGTTACATTAATTGGTGCTTATTCACGACTCTGCCATTTTTTCAAGGCGGGCGTCTTGAACCCTAATTCTATACCACTCCTTGTTTTAGAGATTCCTGCAGCTGAGTGTCACCATGGAGGTGCTCTGAATTGGGCCAATGTAAACCAAACTGACATTCATACGAAGTCATTGTGACTGGTATCCTATTTTTTTCTGGGAAGAGCTTAATCCGGGTCTTCGGACGCGACAAAAAAATAAAATCCCTGAAACAGGCTTTGACGAGTTTAGTTCCTGGCAGTTTTATCAGCAAACCCCAATTCTTGCAGTGAAATTTTCTTTGTTGATGGCTGCTGGAATGAATGTTGATTTACTTGACTCGGCGGAAGTCCACGACTTCGGAACTTATCAGGAGAAGCAGCCTAAAACATAAATCAACATTAGTTTTAATTTTAAAGCTCTGTGAAGACGATTCTGGCTCCCAGCTAGAATCACGCCAATTTAACCTAATCCACGGTAATCATAATGTGAATCGAATTCTGTTGCCTCCTTGCGTACGATAGCGAGGCTTGTTCTTTAATTTCTGTGTTTGAACGGATTGGGGATCGCCAACAATTGATGAATTGCCAATTAATCACAACCTGCGCGCGTCCATCAATGTGACATGGCCAGTAGAACTTTCCATAGACGACTCTTGCATTCACAATAGTCCGCCCACGATCGACATCACAGTTGTTGTTTCTTCTTCTTCTTCTTCTTCTTTACGGAAGCTTTGAACAATTATGGAGACGGAAAGACTTCTTCCGATTTGCAATCACGCGAAAATGATGTCCTCATTGATTATTGACCCAACTTTTTCCAATTTTTCTTTCCTGCAGTTCATTTCACGTGACTGGTGACGGAATAATTCCCCAAAGACCCATTTAACTTACATGGCCAGCTGATCCTCGAAAAGACGTGATCCGCTCCTCTCAACACAGAATCTGATGATGAGGCGTTTGATTTTCTTCCTGTTTACGTACTAGCTCCTGAAGAGGGGCCACTATTGTTATTATTATATATGCGTCGACAATTTACATGGGTTTGCTTTTGCTGAAAGGCATGCACTGAAAGTGGGAACCGCATCCCGCCCATGAGTCAGCATTTAATCAAACAATTGGAGGTAAAAAAGAGTCGGAAAGTCAAAATCGAAGTTGGTAGCGCTCGCTGGATGGATCGAAAAGGAGGATCGGGAGGGCTCTTTACGTGCACAGGTCCCGTGTACTCGAGGAAGTTCAGTTGGAGTCGGACCTCATATTCCTCCAGAATCGAGTCAATGCTACAGAAAAAAAAGATTTTAAAAAGCTTATTTTCAGAGAAAAACCCTCGCAGTTACAGAATCGGTGAGTCATCCTCGTGCAAATTTGAATCCTTCCAGATTGATGTGGAAAATGTTGAATATCGGAAGAATTCGAGGAGACACGCACTAGCTGCTTGACTGTGGTTGGGTTTTTAACAAATTCCATCTTTGGGGGAAGTTTTCGATGTAGCCCATGTTGGTATTTTAACAAATTTCGTCTTTCTCTGAAGCTTTTGATGTAGCCCTTCGAGTGGAGTATATCACTCGAATTGGGGTTTAAGAACGCTAAAAATCTGTCTGCTAAATTAAGATGCAGAGAGGTTTTTGCACCTCATCAAACAAGCCAAGTTAATGATCGATGTCTAGCGCTTCAGTTCCGTTCTTCTCTCCAAAAAAAAACTCAAACCACGAGAACTGAGCGCGCGATCGATGCTTTTGAGGTTGTTTCGGTATGACGAAGATATGGTTTTGATCATCATTGTCCTCTTGTTATTAATGGGAGCTATCAGGAGATTTTTAGGCATGATCAATCCATTATGAAAGTAGCCTTCTTTAATTTGTGGGCCGAAAGTCGGTGTACACTGATTGAATATCAATAACACTTTGTTTGTTTGTGAACTTTGTTCCTTTGAAACGGACGGTGAGAATTGAAGGAAAAAGGAATGCAACTCAATTAATCAATCCGGTTCCCAGCATCCTCAATAACACCTTAACCCTTAAACGTCGAAGAGGACGTTTTGCGTCCGCATAATGAGAGAGAATCTTCCCTTGTAGAATGGAAGTGCAACTATTGGTCCTCGGTTTTAGGGGTGGAAAGGGGAAATCTTCTACAGGGCTTTGACTTCCAATGAATATATTTGGCTTTTCCAAAGTAGATGATGTCACACGGAATCAAAATGCATGATTTCCACAGTCACCAGTCCGTCGTTCAAGGGTTAAATAGTTGAATCCATGGTCTGCTAAAGGCAAGATTTAAGCTTTTCAATTAATGTTTGGTGAAATTCTCATTGTATCCAACTAGCAAAATTGATACCACTGGTTTTGAATAAATGGATTTGGATCAGTGTCAACTACTTTTAGCTAGATTGAACTGTGCCAAGATAAAAGATTGGAACATTATAATTAATTGTAAAGTGGGGGACCAAGAGCCCGAGTTTGGAAGAAACATGTAGAGTGATTAGATCCTATTCGGAAATACTAAATCTAAAATGTAAAGTTCGTTCAAGGAGGTTTTTTAAAAAGGACTACTTCTAAACACACCTAACTGTCATTGCAACCAACTAAGAAGCCAATTTGCTCTTTTAACCCACAACAAGTATTTTTCTCACACTAATAACTAATTACTAAGTCTACACCCTCCACTTTAAAGCCACAAGAATTTAATATTCTCCCCTAATTGTTTTCTTTTATCTTTTCACGCTCCAACCTCCAATTGGACTTGTCAGCATCACAGCCTTAATCTTTCTTTAGGCCCAACATGCAACTTGGCTCTTCCATCTATCCAATAGGTCTTGTCCCCTCTTGATTGGACCATTGTATTTTTCCTCACCAACTGAAATCCCAATAATTTTGTTCTGTACACAACTGGAGAATATATTTTACTACAATACGGGCACTTTTCCAAGGCCAACTTGGGCTTGACTTTCTTGATTTTTCCTTCATCCATTTTATTCCATTTGCTCTCAGTCTAATAACATTACTTTCTCACACACCAATTGGACCTTAATTCCTAATTGGTAAATGATATTGTTAAAAATCAATTTGAAAATTAATTATCCATCACCATACAAGCTCACTAAGTCACTCCAAATTGGATTCTCACATAATATCAAAACTGCTTCCAATTTGGTAACCATGATATAACATCCCAGCATGCATATAGTTTTATATCTCACAGTTGAACAACCTTAACACACACCAAATTGAGATGCATTATCAATTAATTCATTAATTCTTTTCCTCAATTTAATTTCTCCTATTCAAATACATACAAGTATTGACACCAACTAGGATTCCTTTCTCATGCATTACACATAACATCCACAGCAAATAACACCAAATTGACTTTTAATCATCGTTCCTTAAATCCAATTGGTGATTAAATCACTGTTACAATATAGTTTCAAATTTTTTTTCTGTCTTTCATCAACTAAATTCCTCAGTTTTTACAATCTCCCACTTTGAATCATGTTTAAAATTCAACTTTCAACTAACATTGATTCACTCAAATGCCTTCATCACAACACATCATTCTGAATTTTAAAATTCTACAATTCTACTGTTTCACTAATTTCATACTCCCATTTGAACATAATCTTTTCTCAATTACTCCAAATAGGAAATCACTTCTCCTCCACAAATCAAAATAATTCCACTTCCACCTTCACAATTTTCCAACTTGTAACGTGTTAATACAGACTCAGACACACAAGCTAACCCATTCAACATACACAAAAAAACAAATAAATTTTCCACTTGGAAATACAAGCAATCAAAAGAAATACATAGCATGATAGGCTAAGACTCACAACGGACTCTCTCACATTGGGTGACAATGGGTGACAACAAAATTGAAAGAGACAACTTAATAGGAAACCAAAAAAATTCAATTATCAAACGGCTCTAATTTGGAAGCCTAACCGCATAGCAAAAATCCAAATTGGAACTGCAAAATCAAACTACCACAAGCTAGACAAACCCAATTAACCCCTAAATGCCCAAGCTTTTTCAAGTGCGTTTTGAATATGAATAAAGTGCATGGACTTGTAGTCATCCCAAGTGAAGCAAATTGATTTTTTTCAAAATCTAACCGGATAGATGTTTAAAGAGCTTGTTTATCAGTAAGTACACAAATTTTGAGCATAAAACTACATTGGAGTTGTGAGATTATAACAAGAGAAGAATACATTTTCTATATTTAGTAAGCTACCTTTTCCCACAATGTTTCTTAAATTTGCATATAAATTTTTTAGGGGATTTGAGGTGACATGAACAACTACAAAAAGTGTTAGCACACTAAAATGCACTTCTAAAAAATTTAATTTCACATGAAAAGCTATTAAATTCATTACACAATCCACCTTGCAATTGTTGAAATGCAATTATTTTTATAAATAGAAATTACAAATAACTCCAAATCAATAGTTGTATATTTAAATTTTCAATGATGAATATCATGAAAACACTTTCCTCTTTCCATTGGGACCACTTTCAAAGCAAATGGATATGTACAATTTTCTAGATCTCAAATTAAGTGAAATTGCATAAAGCTAGGAAATGAAGTAAAATTGGCAAGCTTTACACTTCACTTCTAGTACATGTATGCCTTTGAAGACCTCTCAATAATCAAATATGTACTTTTTTCAGTGAAAAATGAAAGTTTTCAATAGTTAATCCTTAAAACTGCCCGAATTTTTTTTAAAGGTCACAGGAATTTCACTGCCCATTCCAAAATGGGCATGAAATTTCAGATCGACCATATATGGTCAATTGGGCAATTAGGGGCTAAAAACTAACCAATGAACCCACTTGGAATCTCCACCTCACCTCCAATTTGACATTAAAAATCCGACTTGGAATTTATCTTATAGTTTTCCAACTTAGATCCTAACTTAACCAACCACCCTTCCAACTTCTTCCAATTAGCATCCACCTAAACAACCACTCAGCAAACCATAGTCAATTTCCAACTTAGAATCTACTCCCAAAATCAACACAAAACTGCATTCCAAATTGGTAAAAACACATACAAAATCATCCAATTAGAACACAACCACACAAAAAAGCCTATAAAAACTCAAAATTCATACAAAAAGTTGAAAGCAAATATCCTATTAGGTAATCTACAAAATATAGGACAAAACTCTTTAGAGCACCAAAACTGAAGTTCAAAGGAATTTGGTGCCATGTTTCTTTTCAACTATCCTTTATAATCACTTTCAATGGTTGTTCTATATCTACTTATATACACACTTACGGCTTACATGCTAGCATTTTCATGCTCACTTACTAGCATCGTTGCCTCTTCAAGTGTACAGAGTTTGTATGTACATTGCTGAAAGCTATGAAAAAATAACATATACAAATAATGTATATTTAAAGAAGTGGGTGATTTTTGACCCTAAGTGCTTTAAGAGCCTCCTACCCAACAACGCTAGCATGTGACCGTGTAAGTGTGAGCTTGTAAGCATAAAGCTTAGAAATTTGAAGAAGCATTAGAAAAATTTATTGTATTTGTAAAAATAGATCCCATTTGAAAATTTGGATCAAATTTTTTTATTTAAAAAAAATTTAAAAACTTATTATTGTGAACCTATTATCATCGCCCTACTACCGTGGTTATGTTGATTTTGGATGAAAATTCTAACTTTCAATCTTACTTACAAGTATATATTACAAAGCTAAATAACTCAATTGATATGAAAGATGAATGAAGATGAAATTAAGTTTGTATAGAATATTGGTTATTTAATCATTGTCCTATAACAATGTAGATCCTCTTAGGGTCTAGGGAAAGGTACGAATACTTTTCTATTGATGTATTGTTATTGGGGTTGTTTAGATTTTAGAATTTTTTTTTGTGAATAACGATCTTTACACTAGAAGAAAAACACTGAAATCCTTGTTAATTTCAACGCAGTACGTCGGGTAGATTGTGTTGAGACTACGTTGCTGAAAACGCAGGAAAACCTTGAAAACGCTGAAAAAACGCAGAAAAAACACAGAAAACGCGTTTTTTTGTGTTTTTTTGTGTTTTTTCCGCGTTTTCAGCAACGCGGCCTCAAGACAATCTACCTGACGTGTTGCGCTGAAATTAACAGGGATTTCTTCTAGTGTTACTACACTAAATTTTGTTTTGTTTGATCATTGCCTTGTAGCATTATAATTCCTCTCAAGGCCAATAGGAGGGTATCAATTGTTCGTTCTTCATTTGCAGAATTGCCGTTTGGTGAACTTGTTTAAATTTTGGAAAAAATTTGTTCATAGGATTTCATTAAATGTGGAAAGAACTTAGTTGCGCCAAATTTCATTTTGTTCTTGACTATCTTATAATAGCATAGGTCTTCTCAGAGGCTAATGTGGATACCTATATTTTTGTCATAATGTATTAATAATTGAACTTGTTAAGATTTTAGAAGAAAAATATTCAGTTGATAGGGATTAATTTTATAAAAAATTAATTTAGTTACACAATATTATTGATCAATTGATCATTGTCCTCGTATGGGATCTATCGGGGATCTATTTCTTCTTTTTTGATCTAATGGTTGTTTTGTTAATTATTTCCTTCTTATTTCTTGGTAAAGTATACCATCCCATGACAAGCCAACTCCCTAATACAAACGTTTATCAAACAACCCAATACAGGTTTACAAGTTTTTTTCTAATTAACATAAACAAGACTTCATTAGGTAGGTTAATGGTTGAAATCAATGTTTTGACTAATGAAATTGGAGATATTAGAGACTATTTTAGAAACTTGCACCTTTCTAGTGCAATTCATTACATAAACTAACTTTTTTTTATTCCTTTATGTCATATCCATGTCAAGAAATATTTCAACAATATTAGGAAATTTTGTAATTACATTAGGTGGTTTGATGGCTACCATGGGTATAGTTTTTAATGGCTTTAGAATAGTCTAAAGACTATTTTGAGCCATTTGTCTAGTTCACTTCCAAAATTTGTAACAAACTCATACTTTGTCAAAAAAAAATAAAAATTCGGTTGCTCTATCCATTTCTCATGTTTACCTTTATATGGAAAAATAAACAAAATGTTTCAAATATGTCAATAAGGCAATTGAGTCAATTTGCATATATATATATTTGTGTGTGTGTGTGTGTTTTTGTTTGTTTTGTTTGTTTTTTGTTGGCAACCATAGGACTCATCTTGCTACCAAGTAATACAAAGAAGCAAGGCAAAAGAGAATGATCATAAAAATCTAAATCTAAATCTAAATGGAATAACCTCATTTGATTTTAAAAGAATCCTAATTAGTCATGAATTTTTTTCTTCTTAATATCTAGTAAAGTACAATGAATGGCACATCAAGGTTGTTCAAGGGATCACAATAATAGGTCAGTGGTAATAGGCACTAAAATTTACTAAAATTACTAAATTAGACCAAAACTTCTAAATAGAATCTTTGAGAGATTATATGCTCACAAGTTCACAAGCTCATAGAATGGCAACCCTAACTTCCTATCTAAGCTTAACCCCTAAAGGACCAACATGCCTTTTTTGGCAACATAGCGATTTTGGGCAGGTACATGTGGCTACAGATTTCTATATTTTGGAACCAAACTTTAATAGAAGGTGTGGACGAGGAGTATCTTCAAAGCCCAACAATTTTCGTGACTTTTGACTACATGGTTGAAAAGTTATCGCATAAAACGTTGTTTGTTTCTCAACTCGGGCAGTTTGGGCAGATCAGAAAAAATCACTTTTTTTGGAAATAAAAATTTGAAATTGGTTTTATAGATTTATATATACATGGGAAGCTTTGAATCATTCCATTTGGATTAATGAGTCAAAAGTTATGAAGGATTTTAGTTTGCGGGTAGTTATGGATTCTCTTCTCTAAAATAAACTTTGAAGTCCTTTATTTTACTCAATTTTCAATATTTTTGAAAAAAAATTAAAAAATTGGGTGTAGATTGTTTATTACAACATTTGGACCATTGGGATTGGCATTTTTCAATTCAATAAATAAATTGTTACCATTTTTGTATTTTGAATCATTTTCTACTTCTTTCTTCTTACTATTTTTTTGTACATGTTGTACAATTCCAAATGATATGAAAATTTTCAAGCATGTAGACAACTTGAATTGGAAAATGAATTCAAAGAGTTGCAACCATTTTGGACATTTTTTCATACAAATGTGACCTTCTGAAGTGCAGCTGCCCGGATTTTCGCAGTGGAAAAAAAATGATTTTTGTAACTTCAAACAGTAATATCTTGCAATCTACATGGCGGAAATTTCTGAAATTTTTTCTACATCTTCCCAAACTAGTGCACTAAGAGATCTTACGGTTACATGTGTCAAAAAATGTTTTTTTTCTGAAATTTGGTAGCTCTCCTAGAAATGACAATTTTGGAGCAGTTTTGGTGGAAATATAGTTGCGGTCCTTTAGGGGTTAAGTAACCTAGAAATACCCATTAGCACACTTGTTCCTATTCTTAGACCTTAGACTACACCTAATTGTATCCCTAGAGGCTTTCGTTAATGTGTCCTCCAAATACTTAACTCTAATTCATTGACACATTTCGAGGGCACATACTTAACTCTCATTCATTGACTACTAATTTTTGCACATTTCAAATTTGAATGCACCTATTGTGACAATTTCAATGGTCTAGGGAGTTGGTACTTCAAAAAATCATAGAAATTACATACAACATCCAAAAAATCTTCCTTTTTTTTAAATATTCATGATTTTCACTCATAGATACTAAAAACAATATCTTTAGGAAAGAGGTGCCCTTAACTAAGGTAGGTACACCCAAAATGGCACCTGACCTTAAAGTGCCATCTACAATGTGCATACATTTCCAAAATCATTCATGTACCCAAACTGTAGATGGTGCTTTCAGAAACAGACTTTGACCGCTAATACCTTTTGCATACGGTATCCAAATCCTTTGTTCTTTGGTGGGTTGGAACATACTTTCACTTGCCAACAAGACTGTATTAAAATATGAACAGCACCTAGGCACAGTAAGAATAAGTGGCGCTTTTAGGTGTATCCACCTTATGTTGAATTGCTTATATTGCTGGTTTTAGGTGCTTCCACCTTAAATTATGGCTAAAGAAACAAGCCCTGTTGGACATGGATAAGTATTGGGATTAACTTAAAAGACACAGTGCAGAGAACTGATGGACTGAGTGAACTGCTCCTTGCAGGTCCACTTTGTTGGGTCTTGAAGCAAGAAAGTACAGGACTTGCGTCACACTTGGGACCCTTGCCTCATATATTATCAGGTTCAGTTGTTCATACAATAATGTGGAAAAAACTCCCGTGAATATGGTGCCATGATGATGCATTGAAATGCAATCAAGTAAATTTGGTGCTAACCTCCAATACATGTATTGTCAAAATGCAGCCTTTGGTGTCAAAATGCAGCCTTTGGTGTCAAAATAGCACTAAAACAGTCTGGCCCAACTTTTTTGATGCCATTGTTTCTGGGTTTGCATTTCTTTCACAAATTTGTACTTCAGCAACTGAGTTCTCGTTTTAACAATCAATCAAACATGCACACTTATCTGTAGCAAGGCAAAATCATTGGAAGAAATTACTCCCTCTGTCCCACTAAAAGCTTTCTAATTAGGCTGATTTACAGTCTTTGCAGGAAGAATTTTGGAAGCTTTTGAGGAAATAATCAGCAATGGGGCAACTGTTGCAAAACTGTACTCCCTCTGTCCCACTCACATTCTTCCTGGAAAGACTGCAAATCAGCCTAATTAGAAAACTTTTAGTGGGAAAGAGGGAGTAACTTAGTAAGGTAAAACAGCCCATCACGGTCAAAATTGTTAGTTTGTCCCTGTGTCATTGTAGTACTAATTTTTTTGTTCAACATGCAAACAAGTGTGATAAATAGTAAGAGCAATCGAAATTACATTTTTTCAACAAAGTATGAACTCACAATGAATTTTTGAAGTGCTCTACCCCAAAAGAATGTAGACTAACCCAAAACCAACATGCAATTATATCTGTAATGCTCACCCTACTCTTCTAAAGTGGTCACAATATTTTCTAATAAAGAAGACCTTAAAAAGTCACTTCCTACAATGATTTATAATAAAATATCTAGTTGTTCCTAATGAGGTCACTAGTCACTTCAGTAATGCTAGGTAAAACATTGATTGTGGCCCGAAATTTCATAAATTGAGTAAAACCTTCATGAGGTTATTCCTTAACCCCTAAAGCCCTGAGGTGCATTTTTTGGCATTATAAATTTTTTAGGCAACTCACTACGAATGGAGTTTTTATTTTTTTTTGCTGAAATTTTTACACAAGATGTTCCTAAGGAGTATCTTTAAGGCCCAACAATTTTCGTAACTTTTGACTTTGTGGTTAAAAAGTTATGGCATGATATGTCGTTTTCTTTACTCAGAGAGCAGCTTGGGCAGCTGATTATTTTTTTTATTTTTTTTAAATTCAAAAGTGAAATTTTAAATTGATTCTTTAGGTTTTTACAGACATAGGAAGCTTTATTTCATCCCATTTGGATCAAGGAGTCAAAAATTATGAGCAATTTTAGTTTGCGGGTAGGTATGATTTTCAGAAGAAAAAAAATTCTACACATTTTCATACTAGTTAGGTATAAGATCCTTTGGTTAGATGTAGGAAAAATACAACAATTAAATTTATTTGAAACTCTTTGCTATAAAAACGAGGGTTTTAAGTGTGTTTTTTGCATTGAAAAGGCCTTGGTTTTTTAGAGGCTAGGGTCTAAGAGGAAATATGTCTAGAAATTGAGCAATCTTAATGGTTGAGAGCAGTGTGTGGTTTTCTGAACTTGGTTCCAAACTTTACTCTAAACCCAACCTAAAGCATCTCTAAGTATGATTTTCACTAATGCAATAGATTCATAGTTCATTCCAACCCTTTTTTTTAGTTTTTGAGAAAATGCCAAGATGTCAATCACTTAAAATTTGACACATCACTTAAAGCATTGTATTTCTACATCCATCCATCTTTGGGACCACACTTTCTCATCCAAATTTGACAATTTCATCTATATTTTGAATAAAAATGAAAAATTTAGAATAACAAAAAATTACTTTTCTATGGCACAAAATATAATTTATCTTTTCAAATGGTGCAATCTAACACCATGGTGCCCCCCAAAAGGGTTGGTTTATTCTAGTGAAGATTGTTGAAGTCCCAATGATGCAATATTCTCTTCTTTTCTTTTCTCTTCTTTTCTTTTCTCTTCTTTTCTTTTCTCTTCTTTTCTTTTCTCTTCTTTTCTTTTCTTTCAGTCCATATTCTGTTTGGGGTGGCACAGATGTTTCAGGGGCGTTTCACACTATGGCCGTCCAAGTTGAGAGGCCGTCGATTCCACCAATCAGATTTGAGAAAACCATGGCCTCTCGACTTGGACGGCCATAATGTGAAACACCTCAATTGCACATCAAGACGGAACTGAAGGGCATGAAAGAAAATTTGACACCCTGTCTTTGGAAAAGCATTAACTTACGCTTTCCTAGACACAACCAGATGTGGAATTTTCTTTTTGGATGGGGCAAATGTAACAAGAATCATATCGCATCCATCTGATTGTATTGCATACACAACATAAGATCTTTTCATTATTTTGTCTTCAGAACAATATCAAACTGAATCAATCAGTGCCATGCTATGAATATTTTTGGAGTGATTTCCAGCATTCAGTTTGGGATTTTTTTTGAGTTTTACAACCTAGTTTTCTCTAATTCCCATGTTTTTTTTATTCTAAGTAGAAAATTTATAGATTTTTTCAGTAGTTTTCTACTTACCAATGTGTTTCATTTTCATTTTATTTTTTTCATTTCTTTGTGAAACACATGGACTGATTCCATTGATAAAAGGAACAAGTAAGTTACGGAGAACCACAGCCAAGTCTCAGCAGAATTCTAACAGTGTTTCTAATTGAATTGAGAGCCTGGTCCCAATTCCACTGGCTAACAATGAACTACCCGGCAGCTCTTTCTAAACTTACATTGTTTGATTACAAGTATAAATTATGTATGTATGTATGTATGTATCTCTCTATACACACATAATTTTTATTTGAGAATGTATTTTGCAAAATCTAGGAGTTGAGAAGATTCAAAATCTTGGAATCTAATTAGATAAGGTTCACAAAAAAAATTCTTTCCTATAAACACAAATATGTTGTACTTAATGAGGTGGTTTAAAAAAAAATTCTTCCATACATTGGAACCTCATACAAAGTACAAATTAAGTGCAAGATCCTATGGTTAAATATGCAAAAAAAAAGTAAAGGTTTTGCACTTTGCAATAAGTTAAATATGACAAATTCGTTCTTAACGAGGGGGGGGGAGTTGTCTATGTTGTGGAAGATAGCTAGAATTTGAATTACAGTGGAAGCCTCTAAAAACGTCCAAATAAGGAATTGAACATAGTTGGAGGCAATTTTTCTATAAATGATATTTTTCTAGTATTAGCAAGTGAAAATCATGAATATTTAGAAAAAAAAATAGATTTTTTGGATGTTGTATGTAATTTCTTTGATTTTTCAAAGTGTTGGCTCCCTAGACCATTAAAATTGTGCAATAGGTGCACCCAAAACTAAATCCTACTAAAATCAATATTGAGCCAATTAGATATTTATATGTGTCCTTGAAATGTGTCAAACAATTAGAATCAAGCATGTGGCGAACACATTAAAGGAATTCTACTAATGCAATTGGGTGAGTTTGCAATCTATTGCAAGGGACACATTTGGAAATGAGTATTTTTCCCTTAGTTTGAGATCTATAAACAACATGGTAACTAACTTGAGTTATTTAACTTGTGTTTCAAACAATATTGTTTGGATTGCTTGCATCTATGCATACACTATCATATCTTTAATGAATATGAAATTTCACATATTTATTTTTAGAATTTTTTTGTATTTTTTCCAAACATCAATGTAGTATACATCAAAAAAAAATTCTTAGAAAATATTTTATAATTTGAAAAGTTCAAGTATTTAGCATTTCAAAATCTAACTTGTGAATTTAATAAAATGACCATTCAAGTAATAAAAAAGATTATTGAAATTATATTTTTAATTGGAGATTAAATTGTAAGATAATGGCAAAAATAATATTTTGGAAATGACATGTATTCATTTTACAAATGCTTTTATAAAAAAAAATCCAATGTTGGTGTAAGGAAAAATGAAGATTTTGTTGAAAAAGAGACTAATTTTGGAGATGGTAGCTACTACTTCTTAAGAGCACATTGTTTATATCATATTACTTAGTATCATTCCATAATATATGTCCTTAATTGACGTACAATCTTTATCATCACAATTTCTAAAACAATTTTCAAATCTAAGAAACGAAACAGTTTCATTTCAAATCTAAAAAACTTGACCAATATTGTACTTGATGGTATTTTATAGTGGAATTGACCAAATTTTGCATACATATGCATGTTTTTCCAACACTTCTAATATTTGTGTCTTTCAATGGGATTTTGATGCAATTTATTTTCGTTTCCCAAAATTCTACATTTGAGGTTTTTTATACCTATTGTAAGTACTTTTGAATGCACTTTCAACAATATAAATTTCAAGTTTTAATTACAAAGTACTAAAAAGTTATAGTTATATTTTGTAGAGAAGTTATACCTAACTATTGAAAAAAAACCTAAGACTTTTTTTTTTTTCTTTTAGAAAGCTCAAATATGGACTCTTCACTAGTGCAATAATTGTATCACATGAGGTGGTTCAATCCTAGAAAGACAAGGTGATCACCATGAAAATAATCCTTTAGGATACTACGTGAATCATTTGCTAAAAAAAACAAGAATATTCATTGGAGGTCAAAATCGTGTATAAAACCTCTCTTTTTCACAAAAAATTCTAAAGATGAACATTTGCACTTCTATGTCAAATGGAAGGATTCCATTTCATCCTTTCCAAGGACACTTAATGTTCATTGCATCCTTCAATTCCAAGGTTAATGGAAGAATGGAGCAATTTCAAGCTTCCTACACACTAATATTCATGTCAATTAGTAATAGAGATAGTTGAGCAATAGAAAAGAGGTGGGTAGAGATTTATAGCCTTGGTGCTCATATGTTTTATGATTTTCTTTTTGCACTCTACACTCTTGTGATTGTTATATATTTGTTTTTGTTGATCTTGCATTGAGATGGTAGTTGACACTAGTCTCAAATATAATCCTAGAAGGATTCTAAGAATCTTTTGTGTTCGTTGAATGGTCATTTGGGCTTTGTGAATATAAAAAAATGGATGATTTTTGTCCATTCTTTTAACCCCTAAAGGACTGAAGTCCCCTCGAGGGACACTTGGAATTTCGGGCAGGCTTGTGTGACTTGAATATTTTATATTATTTTTTGAAACTTTTTTTGAAGATAGGAAATCAGATTAGCTTTCCAAAAATATAATTTTTATTTCAATTGGTGCTTGGAAGCAAAAGTTATGCCATTCTATGTCCCAAAAGCAGTTCGTCGGGCAGAAAAAAAAAACCACAAAAAAAATTATTTTTTTATTTTTTATTTTTTTTCTTGAAGATTTTGTTTTGTTCTACATCTGAAGCTTTGTTTCATTTTATTTGGACTAATAATGAAAAAGTTACAGACAATCTTGAATTTCGGGCAATCTAAGCACCTTCTTTAGAAAATAACTTACAGAATTCATTTTTGAATGCAATTTTTCAAATTTTTCAAATTTTCTTTTTTGATAGGGTTTAGAATGTTTGCAAGAACAAGCTCACTGTTGGGATCATGGTTTTTCAATTACATCTTAAAGTTATTAACAACTTAGTGTTTTGTTCAATCTTGGACCTACTTCTACTTAACAATTTTTTAATGAATGAAAATCAAGTAGTAGTTTTTTGAAATTTTTTTCCCTAATTCCCAACTCAAATGTTCAACATAATAAATTTTAACTTCATGGTCCATAGTGCAAAAAAATTCAACAAATGGCAATCAAAGTCATCTGAAATTGCAAATCACAGTTCAAAAAAACTTTTTTTTCCAACTTTGAATGCTAATATCTTCTAATCGGTACGGTCAAACTTTATGAAATTTTTACCATATGATCTCAGACAAGTAATTTACAAGATCCTACGGTTAGATTCTAATAAAATTGTTTTTTTTTGTTTTTTTGGGAGGAAGTAGCAAACATGGCAGTTTTGAGTGGTTTTCAAGCCAGAAAATGCCTCAGTCCTTTAGGAGTTAATTTGAAATTTATTGAAGTTATAAACACATCATCGAGTTAAATTCAAGAAATTTTAGTTGTTTTTTTAAATTTTAAATAGGATACTTTATCAAAAAAATGGAACAATATCTAATGTATTTCAATACTTTTATTTTTTTCACTTAACCTCTAAACAACTACGTTGCTTAATTTGGCAACATAACAATTTTGGTTAGGTATATATCACTAGAGATTTCTATATTTGATCCAAAAATTTAATAATAGGTGTAGGCAAGGAATATATTTCATGTGCACTAAAATTCAAGACATTTGGAAATGTGAGTCAAAAATTATGACCTAATATGTTACAAAGTACATTTTTTGTAAATGGGCAGTTCAAGTGAATTAAAAAAAATGAAGTTTTTCATAAATAAATTTTTTTAATTGGTTTCTAAAATTACATATACTTCAAAAGCTTTGAATCATTCCATTTGGATCAATGAGTTAAAATTTATGAGGAATTTTGTTTACGGGCAATTGTGGATCCTCTACACTAAAAGGAACTTTGAAACCCTTTATTTTATCCAATTTTCAATATATTTTGAAAAAAATAAAATCATAGGATGTAAATTGTTTATTGCAACATCACAACCATTGGAATTGTGATTTTCTATCCATAACTAAATTCATAACAATTTAGTATTTTGAATCATTTTCTAGTTCTTTCTACTCACTATTTTTTTTCTATATGTTGTACAATTCTAATTTCCAAATGCCTTGAAAGTTTTTAGGCATGTAGCTATCTTACCTTGAAGAATGAAACCAAAGAAGCAGTAACAACATTTTAACATTTTTTCATATGTTAAATGTAAATGTGACCTTGTGAAGTATAGTTGTTTGGCTTTTTGTGAGGCCTAAAAATAATTTATATTGATTCAAAATCTCATATCTTGCAATCCACTCATTGATCATTTTTCAATTCTTTTATAGATGTTTTTATGTCAGCATACTTTAAGATTCTATGGTTATATGTTTCCAAAAAAAAATTCTCAAAAATTTGGTGCTCATACTAGGAATGGTAGTTTAGAGTGTTTTTAGTAAAAACATAATCAAAGAACTTAAGCAATTAAAACTTGATTTTGACATTCAAAATATATTTTTTTGCTTTTGGAAAAAATTAGAAAAATTAATCTTCTATAGTGTAATTTAACTCCACATGGAAATTTTGAAAATTCCTTTAAATAAGCAATTTAGTAAAGTTTGAAGTTGAAAATCTATAACCACATTCTAAATATTGAATGATAAGGATATTTTTACAATGTTGTACACCATAACTTGCTTCTATTTTGAAAATTTTAGACTTTTTGAACATTATTTGTATTTGATATGAATTTGTTTCATGTTTTCTTCAAAACTTTATGGTAATATAAAATTTTCACAAAAAAATATTGAAAATCATTTGAAAAACATTAGATGTGTGACTCCATCTTTTCAAAAAAAAAATTAAAGAAATTCACTCATACTTATAGCAAAGAAATAAAAGATACAAACTGAGGGACTTTCAAGTTTCACTACATAGTTAGAAGAGTTAATCCCTAAAGGACTGTGACTATGTTTTCACTTCATGGTTAGCCTTTTACTTTGTTTATCTTGTGATGTTCTTGAGCTTCTATTTTAACTACTTTGTTTATTTTTAGTCTTTCTAAATTATTTTTAATTACTTTTACATTTCTCTTATTTAATACAATATGACATAAATAAATAGTCTTTAGAAGTCAAATCTTCAAGCTATGCTTTGTAATGTCATAAATATTTGGATATTTGTTGCAAAAGTATATAAACATGAATATAATTAGTTGATTAGGGGTGTTATAGTAATCAAATGTTTATAAAGGTAATTAGTTTGAGAATTCATAGCTAGGGCAACCTTTATCAAGTGCTCTTCTAAATTCAAGGCATCATGTTATGTCGAAATGAAGCTCGAAAGAAACTTTTTGATCAGGTGAAGAAGAGTATTGTTGCCATCTCACGAGAGGATGGCTTATTCATAGGTGTAGGGTTTTTTTTCTCCTCCAATCCTTTGATTTTCACATGTGCCCATATAATTGACGGTTTGCAAAGGTGTGTGATTACAAGGATTGATAATGAGGTGGAGGTGCAAGAAAATGTAGAGGTTGTTCATCAAGACTCCAAGGTGGATGTGGCAATTTTGGAAGCAAAAGAATGTCCGAAAAGCTTTCTTTCACGTCCACCCTCACCAAATGATGAAGGCTTTGGATATATTTTTGGTTATGATGAACCAAATATTTTGAAGATGAAATCAGGGACCTTGTTAGGAATTGAAGATGGTCAAATACTTAGTAAGAAACCAAATACATTTGTTGCATGCCATACTCACCAAGGATACTTTGGTGGTCCGGTGACTGATTGCTATGGTCATGTAAAAGGAATGGTATTGGGTTTAAAAGACAAAACTTTTTTAAGTTCAACAAGATTCTTAGCAATAAATTGTTTTGGCCATGTCTTACACAATTGGACAATCTTAAAAGCTAGGAAGTCTAGTTTAAGACTTTGACCTATCCCAAGTGTTCCAAACTTGATGTAGACATGTTCATCCTATTATAACAAAGACTTTGCTATATTTCACATAGGTCTCTATATTAAAGTAATTTGATGTTGTAAAATGATTTTAAATGATTTTAAATGTAAGAAAATGATAGTGTTGTTATTTTCTTTGCTTAAATTTCAAATGATTTAAAACTATTTAAAATTAAATGTTTAATCATCACCTATTAAAAATCCTATTTTATCTCCCATATTTTGAATCTTTTTACTAAGCTAGAAAAACACACTAGCTTTGTGGAAATACAATTTTATATCAATGAGTGTTTGGGAGAAAAAATAATGGCTCAACGAGGCAAAAATAAGGGTAGGTAGATAGTACAAAATATTGGCAAAAAGTCAAAATAAAATTTCTAGATATATTTTTATAAGACATCATATTATTCTACATATGAAGCTTTGATTCATTCTATTTAGACAATTGATGGAAAATTTATGGACAATCTTGTTTTGGGGGCAATTAAAGCATCTTCTTGAATAAATAACTTATTGGATTAATTTCTATACGCAATTTTCACAATTCTTCACAAAAAACTATTTGAAAAAGTAAAATTTTCTTGCTAGAATGTTGAGATATTGTATTTCAATTCCACATTAGATCTATAAATTTTTATTTTATTTTAATCTTGTGCCTTCTTCTACTTATGATTGTCTAATGTGTGTATTTTTTAAAGTAAAAAATCTAGAATTTCACCTCAATTTTTCAACATGGAAATGCTTAAATTTGCCCAAGTCAATTATTGAACATTTAGGGACTAATAGCATCTTCAATTTGTCCTTTTTACATGCTCAACAATAATATTTTGTCAATGATTAATAAAAGTATGGCCCCAAAGAGCTCATAATTGCACTAGTCACCATTGTAAGGTTTGCAAAATGAAGTCCTAACATAACAAATTCATGCTCTTTATTGTACCCTTGACCTTCCTTTGCACTTCAACAACTAATGTAATAATGGCACCAACTAAGCTTAATTCCCACAATCTTACTAACTCTTTACAGAAGTAATCAATGAATTGCAAAAAGGCAACTTAGCCTAGGTAGCTCCATTCTTATACTCTTGCACTCACAAAAGTTATTGTTTTACCCACTCTACCAAAATGAAGTTTGCAATGACATTAATTTATGGGTTGAGGCGCAACAAACTATAATTTTTCCATTAACTTCTTGAAGGCCCCTTAAATTGACCCAAAGTATAGCAATATGGTACCAAATAATATGGTTTAGATTGAAGATGCTTTAATACACTATAGTGGCACATTTTGTAATTCTTTGTATTCCTTACGTGATTCCTTAAGAACTTATCATGTTGTGTATACAACTTTTAGGACAACTTAAATGTGTCAAATTGTAAAAATTGTCTACCCTTCATAAGATGAAAATATAAGATAAAATTATCCCAAACCAACAATGCACCTAAAATCAACAATAGGTATTAATTATTCTTATACATTTAATATCTTCAATGAACGTAATATATATATCTATACTTTGTCAATTTTCTTGGAATCTTGGTTTTTGATAGATATATATCTTAGTTCACATATTCCCTAACTCAACCTTGTGGCTTTGATGCAAAGTCTTGAATGAACATTTTCTTAGTCTTTCCTTTAAAGTGTTGAGGCCTTTTTTTCACCAAAAAACTTCAAGCATGTCATTTCTATTTCAAAGAGGAAAGAATTTTTTGGCACATAAAAATTCATGATTTTGCACTAGAATACTAAGAAAATGTGTATGAAAATGTTTAGAAGGAATTTTATAAATTTGACCTTGTAGATTGGAGGATATTTGCATGACTAGATAATAAAATTTTGAATCTTTTTAGCTTCAAATTTTTGCTTTAGAGATTTTGAACTAAAAAATTTATGCTGAAAAACCAAATTGAAAGTCTAGAATAAAATCACATACTTGATTTCAATTTTTCTTAAATGTTATGTAGAAGTAGGTATGAGACCAAAAGATAATCTAAATCATTAATAACTCTAAGATGGAATTGAAATACATTAATCTCAATAATGAGATTTTTTTCCAAATTCAAATTTTTATTTATGAAGAAAACAATTTTAATAATCTATTTGTATAACCTAACTTTCAAAAATCCTACATATCATGTAATAACTTTTCAAACATGCAAACAAAAATTATAAAAATAATCGTGCCATATAGCTATTTATTGGATACATGTTGTGTGAAAATTTCAAAGAACAAAAAAATTCCATTGATAATGAATTACTCAAAAATTGCTATGTTGCCAAAAAAATGCAATTTGATCCTATAGGGGTTAAATGTCAAATTTATTACTTTAGACTATCTCTCAAAAGTATTTTGAAATATAACAACATTGTATAAGGCTTAATTTTGAACAAGTAGTAATCTACATCTTTGATGTCATTTTTATCGGTTAATTCGCAACACTGATGATTAACCTTTGGCTAGTGATTATAGAAATCATCTTTTGAGGCACTATATAACATCATCTACTTTTAAAAAATGATAAGTGCTCATTGGAGGTCAAACTACTCTACATCATTTCTCCTTTTGATATAAAATTAAAGGATTAACAATAGCACTTTTATCCTATGCCAAAATATCTTTTTCCATCCATTGCCCTAAAATTAGCTAAAATGTTGTTTATGATAGTTTTCATTTAATGCAACCACTTAAAATTTGGTTGCCTTTTTGAGGAAGCTAACCTCTTTTAACCAATTTTCAATAAATTTTGATAGGAAGAAAGGTAGAATTGGCATCTAATTCAAATCATTTTATATTTTTTCAACCTTTGAAGAACTACTTACAAATTATTTAAGTTAGAATGTAGTAGTCATGAAAAGTGCCCATGTGTTGAAATGTAAACCATTGGTATATTGAAGATAGAAAAATGTACCCCAATGTCATGATGGCTTTTAGAGCATGGGTGCTTTTAAAGCATACTACCTTAGAGCATGTCTTTCACCCCTTGAAATACCACATCCCCTTCAATTGAGATCTTTCCAATTTAGAGGGGATGGCCACTTGTATTCCCAACGATACAACTCACTAAAATATACTTCCAACCAACTACAAGTCATATAATTTGCAAAAGAAAAAAGTAAGCTTTCATTTATTATGACAACTTGCTAATCCTAGAATAAAATATAGCTTGTAGAGGGATTAGTGACCCCTTCAAATATGGCTAATTTAATGGGCCAAAGTGAAGTTTGAAGTTGATACATACTATAGTAGAACCTCTCTATTTCAAAAGGTCTTAGATTGGTTTGACTCATTGAATTACAAAAGTTTATTGACTTAAAGACGGTTAAATTTAGTCACAACTTTTGTAATTTGCCCTAGTTTAGGACTAATTTGATGCATTGAGCTACAGAGGATTATTGTCTTAGAGTATCTTTTGCAGCCCTCCAAGTATTCCCTTTCCTCTAATTTCTAGATGGTAAACAATCAATTCTAGTGTGTATTAGGCTCGACTATAGAGGGGTTATTGACCCCTTCAAATATGGCTTAAAACACACTAGAATTGATTGTTTTTGCAAGTTTTTACTTATGATTGGTTCAAAGTATATTTTAGCAATTTGTACTATTGGAAATACAAGTAGCTATCCTCCTTCAACTAGACAAATCTCAATTGAAGGAGTTAGGATGATTGGAGAGGTGTATGAGATGCTCTTACAGATGGCTAAATTAGAGTGGTTCAGTTCTATTAGAAAATTCATTGTATATCATCACAAAACTAGATAGTTTGGGATATTTCCAGTCTTGTAGGACATACTTTTAGAACAGCCCTACAACAAGATGCCATAGTTCCCCTCCAAAAGTTCTACACCATTGATCTTCTATGTCAGAGGAATGTCCTCAATTGATTTGCTTCAACGTATTGCTTGAGCTTCTTGTTGGGATATTTTTAGGGCCCCTTTATATGTTTGGGTAGGCAAGGGAACTTCACAGAGAGTGCTACATGGAAAAATAGTCTTTGCACTTTCACGTAGCCCCAATAGGTGGAAGGAATACAAATTTGAAAAGCATATGTCTTAAATTCTCTCAAACTTGTCAAGTCTCCACCAATGAGATTGTCCACCAGAATTGGTGATATTTCTCCTCCTCCATTCCTACTTGCCCACCACGACAAGACAATTGATGAAGCCTCTTTTGTCTTGTTCCTTGAACAAGCAATGTACTCGCCCACCAGACATAAGTACACCGTTAAGGTTAAGTTTCATGCCACCCTATTTTCGAGCAAATCGAGTAGCTCTTCTTCTTCAATTCTTGTGTTTTGTGGGCCTTTGTAAGTGCCAATCAAACTGCATATTTGTATTTGTCCCTCAAGGTGGTGTCACAAGCAAATAAAAGGTTGCGTGTAAGTTAAACCCCGTCCACCGGAGATCTTGTCCAAATTTCTTCCCCAGGAACATTAGCACAGCAGCAGCCGGGAGTATGTGTACCTGCTCGTGTACTTGCAACAATTGCAGACACATGCCTGGTCCATGTAGGTAGGCAGGCAGGCAAGGGATCCGGCGAGCAGAAGTTGTGGCTTTTTGTGGTGTGGAACCCCAAATTGAGTGTTGATGGGATTCTGGGCGGATTCATATAACACACAACTTCTTTTCATTTATAAAATAAAATAAAATTTTGAAACAAATGAAATGGAACTTCTTTTGTATTCCATTTTATGAGTTGTAAATAGCACCAAAAGTCACACCACAATCGGTGATCAATGTGGCCCCCATACCAAATCACACCAAGATCTTCATACTGATGGCAGGCGGATCCCCCCGGGGACCCCCCCTCCCGGACCCACTCTTGCAGCAGGTGCATGAGTCACTCCACAGTCTCATATGGTAGAGGGACGCGTACGCTTCAACTGATCAAATAAGCACATCTGGACGAGATCTGGGGCAATGCACGGCAAAGCAAAAGCAATATTTTCAGAGGTGCATTGACAAAAATGATGGGGATCGGAAAAAAATTGGTTATTTTATAACTTGAATTACAATTACTGTGAATTTTGAAAGGCAAAAGTTGGGCTGGACACACAACCAACATCTAGAGTCATCCAATTCCAATCATTCAAGAATTACTTTCCCACTCATTGTTTCCTACTTTTTTGCTCACTTCCGTATCATTAACTTATTGGTTCACAACTTGAATAAGTACAAAAGCACACATTTCTAGGAGAAAAAAGAAATCCATGGCAACCTTGGTTGGAAAATATAGTACCTTGTTGATTGTCCATGGGGCAGAGGTAGTGGTTAGTAATGGGGGCCTCTATCACTATTCCAGTTTGGACTAGTACACACCCAAAAACCTTGGGTTGGAGTCCAAAGAAATGGAATGTTTTAATTGGAAGATAGCTACAACACCAAAGTAAAGTTCCAATCATAACACTCTATTTCTATGGGCTCTGATCTGAAGTTTTTTTTGTGTGAATGGGCCCTTTAAGGTGAGGGAGCCAACTCATTTCCGACCACTTAAGCAATTGAGCATATTTGAAGTGCAAGTATATTGAGTAGAAAAATTTCCTTGTGTAGAGCACTAGATTTGAGAAGGAACCTATAGTTTTTTACAATTTTATTTCCTAAAACAAAATTACAATGAACTTTCTAGGTGAAGATTTTATTCATCCCATACTAGTGATATGGGTTGTCATATTTTCAATCAAAGGTTGATTAAAGAATTGAGGATCCTATAGCCAATCATAATGTGCCATATGTATGCCATAACTAATCATTTACACATCTTCCATATAGAGAAAGAAAGCAACCTATAGTGTCAAAATTGGGTGTGACAATTAATGGATTGATTCCCATATATAAAGTGTTTCTACTCGCTCAATATCAGATAGTGTTGCTTTCAAGTCTCAAGATTGGGAGTGAGGCCTTATTAGTACACCAATGTGTGGAATCACAATGAATTCAAAAAGAATTAGTCACAATATATCTAGATATTCATGATCAATTTTCAAATCTCAAAGGTTCTTCAAATTTTGCAAACTTTTTGAAATGTGAATGGGATTTCTTTTGCCAAAATTCAAGCCCACTTTTAAATTTTGCTTGATATCTAAATGGTTAAGACCTTTTTTGTCAATAAATATTCAAACCTACCATTTTTATAGCAAAGAAGAAAACTTTTGAAAATTTGTTTTTTCAAGCATAGCTAATTGTAGAAACTTTCACTACACTTGCATTAGTATAAATTCAAGAAATTTTAGAAAATTATTGTTGACCACTTGGATTGCAAGATGATTGCATAAGAGTGAAGAAATTTGTATTTTCTTGCACTTTCCTTAACTGGACATTATATGTCTTAGAATCTTCTTGACTTACATTTTTGCAATATTGCTTTGGCATTTTAATAATTGTATGTTAAAAGAATTGAGTTGTGAGAAGAAAAAAATCCAAAATAAAATAACTTAATTTTTGTTCTTTAAGAAATTATTACTTAGAAATACAATATGTACAAGATAGAAGGAGAATAACAAATCATTCATAGTTTGAAGATGGAATTGAAACATACTAATCTCCAAAATGAAATTGTTTTAGCAATCAAACTAAATTGTATACAAAAGATTCCAAAAATTGTGGAAATTTTGTTAAAAATAAATCATATTGGCTATCTTTTACAAGAAGATAAATAAATATCTTCATAATTTTTTCATGTATAATCCAAAGAGAAATTATTGAATTTTTTTATACATTAAAAAAAAATTTATTTAAATTTTGAAAATTTTGAATCATTGAGCATTTTGACCTCAATATAGCATAACATTTACTTCTAGGCATCAATTGGAATGAAAATGATATTCCCATAAATCAAATTTCCTTCGTTGTCTTCCAAAAAACTTCAAAATCGATGCCAAAAATTAAAATCATAGGAACCTATCCAAACTTTCAATTAGCCCCTATTCTATAGCTAAATCATTTTGTGGTTCCTAATCTCAATCTACTAATTAAGATTTTTCAAATTCAAGTGAAAACTCCAAATCCCCTTTTGTGGTAAACAACCATCTTTCTTCTTTGAACACTATGAGCCTAGATTGCACCATTTCTAAATAAATCTCTACTATTTTTTTAACTATAAAATTTTCCATTTCTCTTTAAAATACAAGTAGTCACATTTCCTTCAAGACGCAAATTTCATTTAAGAATGAGAAGTTGGTCAAAGAGTTGAAGAGCCAATTGGAAGCCATTGTATCTGAAGAAGGTGTGATGCCCCTTTTTGATTGTTTGGAGTACAAAGAATGAAAACTAAAGAATGTATTACCCGCAAAGTTGGATGGGATAAGATTGGACCCAACCAAATAATGTCAAGTTGGTAGCATCATCAATGAAAGTAGGTGGTAAAGGAATGAAACAATGGAGCACAAGAATAAGAACTATTCAAAAATATTTTGTCATCTCTTGAAGAAAAGAAATGTCTCTTAATTCTCAAAGAATTAGAGCTTTGCCTCTTACAAACAACAAGTAGGAATTGTCACACCTTCTTCAAGACAGTTGCAAATTTTAAAGAATGTGTATAGAGCATTTTTTTAGTTGGGAGTTTGTGGAAGGTGTATCTCAATTTCTTTTCACAATTGAAAGTCTTTTTCATTTCTTTTCCATTGGGGGTAAAGAAATATTCTTGAAGGAAAAAAAAATTTAAGAATTTCACTGTAATTGGCAAAATAAAAGTTGCAAAGCTCCTCTCCAACTTTACAAGTAAAATATTCCTCAAGAATTGCTCCAAACAACAAAATACAATGTCACTCCTCCTTCATAAGGAATGGCTCACTAATGACCCTTCTTTTCACTCACCAACTTCTCCAACTTCAAACAAATCTGCTTCTTGGATGAGGTGTGAGAATCCCTATCAAGAAATCACCATGTGTGCATTCTCCAATAATTGCTGCCAAGGTGAAGGTGTGACTACTAGGGCTTTTTTTCATATTTGAAGAAGTGCCATAGTGACCATATAAAATGTTATAGTTGTGTTCCAAATTGCAACATTCATCCACAATTAGGCGATTTCATCTTCTTTTTTAAAATTTTTGAAGTTGTTTAGCAATTTCATCCAAGTTTTTTGACATTTTTTTGTAGTGTTTTTATCCAGATTATTTTTTCTGGTGCAATTTGGCACTAGAAAGAAAGAAAAAAAAGGCCCCGGTGACCACCCTTATTATAGACAAAGTCACTCACTTTCTTTGGAAAAGGTGCATGGAAATGATAACCCAAAGTTGTTGTTTTCCTTGGGGTCCCAAAGATGGATGACTGTAGAGATCCTGTACCAAACATTGCTTCCTGAGATTTTTAACCCCTAAGAGCCCAAGCGACCATTTTTTGGTCGCTGTCCAAAGTCGAGCAGCGTTTTCAGGCAGAAAAAAACTTTTTTCAATTTTTTTTTTTTTCAAATTTTGAAAAGATTGTATTTCCTTTCAACATTTATATTCCAAACTAAGATCGGTACGGTCAAACAAAAGATATAAGAAAAATAGAATGAAATGTTTAATATTGCTTGGTGTTGAAAAATATACTATTTGGGGAAAGTATTGATGCTCTCATTACTAAATATTTTGCATTTTTTTATGAATCAATGAAAATTATAATTTTGACCAATCAAAAAAAATTTCGAATCCTAAAAATAGAAATTATTTTTTTAGTGAATTTTTGAAGTTATATCTTCAAAATTCATTTGAAGAGAATCTAAAAATAATTTTTAAATTTTGACCATACGGATACTTTCTACTTTTTGTGCTTTACATTATCTTCTTTGATGCTAACTTCAAAAAAGTTATAGAGCTTGTATTTTATAACACATTTGTGTTTTGTGCTAACCCCTTGGGCTTTTAGGGGTTAATAAGTGATTGCCATCCCCGGAGCGGTAAGCTTTAAAAACCCATCAATTTCCACCTTTTGGAACAGGAGGCGACCCTCCTGAGTTGGTGAAAAGCCAGCCAGGTCATCTGCACTTTTTTGACATGAGACAGAACTTTTACACTCTTCCACAAAATCTGCCACAAAGATCTTCAGGCCCACTGACAAGTCACGACTCACTACTCACGACTCACTGGCGTCACTCACTACTGTAGTCACTAGCCACTGGACTAGGCCGCATCATTGACTCCTCTGGCGGTCTGGCCCAGTCCAGTAGTAACTCGTAAGTTTAGTAGTTGCACCTCCTTCCAAGCAGGCTACTGATACTCCAAGGGGGCAAGGGGTGGATGAACGTATTTCATCCAGAACTCGTCCGTCTAACTGAAGCCACCAGATTCTGTTCATTCATTTAGACAGAGTCTGTCCACTGCTGAGAGACTCTCAGAATATTATTTATATTGCAGAAGCTACCTTGTATTGATACTTTTACAGGGAGTGTGTGTCAGTGCAGATCTTTGTGCCATTTGATTGATTCTGTCATTCTGTGCAGATGTGGGGATGATAATTAGTTAATAATGGGATGAAAAAATGTCGGCAACTCTGAAGGCTGCCTCTGGACGGTTTGGGGAAAAAATCTGGCGGCTAACGTAGTTCAAAGGTAGCCAGTGGAATTAGGAAAGAGAAAAACAAACTCAAAAAGCAGTGTTGATTTGAAAGTCATTGGGAAAGAAAATCGTCAATTTTTTAATTTTAAGTTTAGAATATTTTTATTTGGACTAAAAGAATTCCGGATTTCTTTTATTTAAGTTTAGAATATTTTTTTTGGAATAAAATTTTTTATACATTTTTAAATTTGGAATAAGAAAAACAAAGAATAACCAGATGAGGTAATTGAAAAAGCAGTTCAACAATTCAACATAGCAATTAACCCCTAATAACAACAAAGCTACACTTCTATGCAATATGGAAATTTTGGGTAGCTCTCTACAAATGAAATTTTTAATTTTAATTTTCATGCAATATCTGAACAAAGGATACCTTTAAGGTACAACAATATTCATAAATTTTGACTACATGGTTGAAAGGTTATTGTATAATATAACATTGGATGAAAGTTACTTCTAACAAGTGATTTTCCTAGATGATTCAACCCTTTTGGATGAATCTATTGAATTTTCACACTTGTTCCAATTTTTCCTCCACACTTTTTTTTCATTCATTAGGGATAGTCATAACTGCTCTAAAAATGAAAATTCTATGAAGAATGAAAAATTGTAGAGGAAAAATGAGAACCAATTATGGGAGTTTTTCTACATAAAGAAGGTGTGACACCCCTTTTTGTTTTAAAGAAGACAAGAATTGAGAATGGACAATAGGATTAATAAGTGATTGTTTTCAAGTTGTTGATAGTACAAAACTTGGGATGCAAAAAAATAAAAATGCATGAACATGCAAAACAATGGTAGATGTAAAAACAACTCCTTCCCAAGTGCAATGTAGCATAAAAAATTCAAAATGAAGTATATTCAATAAGCTCAGGTTGGAAGTGCACATTGGAATAGTGAAATTTTCTATAAAGAATTTTTTTTTGCACCCATTATCACCTCTGAAAGAAAAAAATTGCCATCGTCAATCTCTAAAAATAAGGACCTTTACAAGCCATAAATGACAATGAAAAAATACGACATCTCTAATCTCTTAAAATTGAGAATGGGGTAGAGAATTGTAGGACTTACCCCTTTCCATCCCACTACGTAAGTTGTTGTTTTCCACCTTGTAAAATATAGGGTAAAAGTCCTCATTTATTTTTCAATGAGCTTTTCCAATGCAATAAGGGCATAATGCCCAATTATGTGCTTTTTATGCACACAATCAAACATTTCATGTTTTCCATCCAATTTTTTTCTTCATTGAAGATTCTCCATAGTTTACATCATGCAATGTTCCTCGTCATTGAATGTAAAGTAAAGGGCCTCTTCATCAACCTTGCGTCCCCCCTTTTTTTTTCCCAAAATGCCCTCGTCCTGGGGCATTGCTTTAAAAAAAAAATTATTGGGCTCACTGCTCTACTCTTTGTCCACAATAATTAATAAGCTGGCGTTCCCAGTTCCCAGTTCCCCGTTCGCCTAGTCGAACTCTAGGTTGGAGAGGGGGCCCGGGGGAACTTGACTAAATTGAGACACATATCCAGTCCCCACGGATTCTCTGGGATTCAGATTTCCTCCAAAGATCGTCCGCTCCAGTACTCTACTGTAGCAGATCCTGACATAGCGGCTGAGGGAGTTCCAGACAAATACACACTTGCGAGGGAACTTCTGTGCATTGGAATTTTTTTTAAATTAAAAAAGAAGAAGAAAAAAGAATTGAAACTTTTCTTTTCTCTTAAAACAAGGGTTTCTGAGAACACCATGTGTCCTCGAGATTTATACGTGTTCTCTAATTTCCATGAAGTACAGTGGAAACACCCAAAACCGTCCAAATAAGGTATTCAGCATAGTTGGAGGCAACGTTTTCTGAAAATGATATTTTTCTAGTATTAACGAGTGAAAATCATGAATATTGAAAAAAAAATAGATTTTTTGGATATAATATGTAATTTCTACAAATTTTTAAAGTGTTGGCTCCCTAGATCTGTAGAACCATCATGTAGGTGCCCCCGAAACAGAACCCTGCAAAAATCAGCACTCAACCAACCAAATTTTCCTATGTGTCCTTCAATTGTGTCAACAAATTACAATCATACATGTGGCGAACACATTAAGGGAAGTCTACTGACACATTTGGATGAATCTACAATCCACTGCAAGGAACAGATGTGGGAATGGGTGTTTTGCCCAAAATGTAAACTCCAAAGTTGAAGAAGAAATAAACAATGAGGGTGCATGTAAATATACCTCAATTGATCTATAACCAACTGACCGCTCCCAACAATGGACCCAGCTTCATATGCCGGCCCTAATTAGTATCCCTAGTAACCCTTCCAATGCCCTAACCCCAAGTGCCCCTAGCTTGCAGGAAAAGGTCACCAACCATGGTTACCCTCCAAACTCCCACTTCATCACCCTCATTGCGGGCTTCTTCAATTCTTCCTAATTCAGTCCCTTGCATGGGAAACAAGGATTCACTGAAATCCGCCCCCCGCTGCACCCCCTCTACACCCCCTCTACAGTCTCCAGTAGCCCCCTAATAACGGCGGGCATCTCCAGCTGCTCACTTCCCACACTACACTACTGTACTGTACAGTGGGTGACTCTACTAGCTTCGACCCTGGCTGGCTGATTCACGACGATGAACGATTTTCATTCCCCCCTCCCTCCGTCCCTCGGGCAAGCAGGGCCGGGCCCGCTCCCCAATGTAACGTCTGCGGCCCCCACTGCATCCCTGCCACTGTACCCCCGCCAACTCGATTGAGGAGCAGGAAGCGTACTTCCTGTCCCCAGGGACTCAGGGCGTAGGCTTTTAAGAGAATAGAACTTGGGGAACAGGGAGGGAATCTTGGCAGAGACCAGGAGGGAGGGCCCCCCCGGCCCCAGGAATTTACTGCAGGACACAGATCTGGTGGGCAGAGTCAGTGAGATTGCCAGGATCAACGAATAGTGAAGTTACTACTGCGGCCGTTGCCTACCATAACTGAAGGTAAGTTAATGCTGGACACCACAGTAAATCCCCGGCCCAGTCGAAGGGAGGGGCCAAGGAGGGTAGTTTTTGGGGGGCAGGGAACTGACCCCCTCGCTCGGCCACTTGGGTAAAACGTTGTAATTTTTTATTTTTCACATAAATTTTTTTTTGCAAATTTGGAATTCATTTTTGCGATCAGAGACCGCAAATTAGCTAGGGGACAATGAAAGTAGGGGTGATCACGGCCAAAACTAGGGGGCTTTTTGTTTTGATTGCACCTCTGGTAAAACATGGGAAGGCCGAGCGAAGGGGCCAATCCACCCGAATCTTTTTTGGGGGTGTTTTTGAAACAAACGACGTGGTGAACTTTGGGTTCTCCAGGGTAAAATTTAAAAAACAGACCCCGATTTTTGTGTCGTGTTTAGGGTATGTTCTGTACTTTCCCTGGCTAATGTGGGGTCCCAGATTGCAAACATGAATTCAGAATTTGCAAATAGAATTACGCGCTTAAGATTTTAAAAAATTCCTTCATTTTCCCCTGAGTTAAAATCCACAACATAACATTCAATAGCACATTGTAACTCTGCCTTTTCTCTACAGTGAAGGGTGTGGCATATTCCACACCCCACAGCCAATCATATCTTCTTACATCAGTAGTTACTAATGAAACACTGTTGGGGTGTGGAATATTCCACATCCTTCAGAAGGCAGAGTCATCCAATGCTACTGAATGTTATGAATGCTGAGCCTACGTCTCTCTCTTTTTTTCCTTTTGAAACAAATGAAACGGGAACCATGCTGGGCCCATTTCGAATAGAGGATTTAACTTAGTGTCCTCCGAAGTTCAGTTAACTTTTAATTCCACTGAACTGGCTCCACTGCCGGCCCTGTCTAGTGAGAGTCACCGTCTTTAACTGAACTGGAGATCTCACCTGACCTTAAGTTACCTTAACTGCAGTTACGGTAACTGTAACTTACTGACCAAATCACTCATTGAATGACGACGCTAACTGAACTTACAAGGCGGAAGATAACTTAACAGTTATTTACCACATCGGGATGGACGGACGGAGCCACGGACGTGAGAGGGACGGACGGACGGACGGGGAGACGGAGGTGTCTGGATGAAAGTAAGCACGGGACGATCGACTGCCCGCCCGCCGGCCTCCGTCGGGGCAGCCGGCTGTTTCGTTCGGGGATGGTTGGATGAAACGATGAGGTGTTGCTGACGATTGTTGCCCTTTAATTAGTGTGGCTTGGAAATAGGAGGGGCGGCTAATTTGGGGGTACGTTAAGATTGTTTGTCGTGGAGTTTGGTTTTGAGGGATTTGCAAAATAGAAGTGAATCGAGTGATTTGGATTTTACTCAGCTTGGAATTCTTATTGGGGGAGACTGCCTGTTGGGCCATGCCGTGATTTTGGACTTAACCAACTGCTCTAACCAACAAAGTACTAGCAGACAAAAGGACTTGGCCTTAAATAGGTTCAGACGGAGTGTAATTAGAAGATTGTTTAACTTATATACCAAGTGCTGAATTTGGGAGTTGGGACTGATGGGCCAGAGAATGCTCCCTTCAGTTCTGATGTTTTCATTTATTTTAGGCAGTGCAGAAGTTGGTCATCCGTAGAGTAGTGAAGCTATTTTATTGCATCCACTGAATTGGATTAATCTTGCAATACATGGATGAAATTTTAAACATTCATCCCAAAGATTAAAGGCTTGTCCACTTGTCCAAAATAGAGCAGTATTGTCACAAAATATGATAGCATTTTGCAATTCCATCCGTTGAAAAGGAAGGATATCTTCCCAAGCTTTCTTCCCAATGTTTTCCAATGCTATTTAGCAAAAATTTGTTCAAAGAAGAAACTTTAGCTCACTTGGGTTGATAGTATTGGGACAAAGTAACGGCATTGTTTTTTAGTTGTTTAGTTGTTTCTAGTATATTTAATTGATAGGAGGAAAGTAAAGTAGATTGTGAATTGCGAAGACAAGGATAACTTAACCTTGAAAGGACATGCCCTCCCTTGTTTAAGGTGTAGTCACTAAAATGATCATGATTGTATATTTTTGTTTTTATAAGGAACGATGAAGTCATCCATTGACCACTTTCAATGTCATTCAAGAGTTAAAGTGACTTCAAAGCTAGCAACAAGGAATGAAATGAATGCCTACTAAACATAATAGTAAAATCATGGTCTATTGAGACTAAGGTGAGGACTAAAGAAATGACATTGAAAAGATTCCAAGTATGATATTCAAAATTTGTCATGTTGATGATGCATTGGGGGAGATTTGAGGCCTCTGGAAGCTTGTTTCAAGTCCATTCCCGAAATAGTTCCCAAAATTAGTCGTTGTTGTTAAGCCAACAATTATCAAACAATTATTGAAAAAAACTTTGGTCTTGAAATGCAAAAAATGTCCAAAAAAATTTCAAAGAAAAAATAATGTGGCACTCTCTTAACCACATTAGTTCAATGTGTTTCTACATTCCTACAATATAATCTATGTTCTCATAGTTTGGAAACTTGCAATCTTTCTGAGGCCTCAAATCTCTTTTAATGTATTTGGTTATCATGTCCCCCCCCTCCACTAAATACTCTAATTATATTGCTTTTCTCATTAGGTTGCCTCATTCCACATACAAATTTATGATCAACAAAAAAATTATAATTCTATAACAAAAATGTACTATAGAAATTAAAGAATTATTTGTTATCGTTTCATCAATTACTTAAATTAGCATGGCATGTCAAGAAAATAGTATGGAGCAAGATAATGAATGTTTGGTACAATGTTTGTTTGCCAAATGTTCTTGATACTTTATAATGCTTGGTCCATTCTACTCGTAGGATTGTCTAAACCAATTTCAATCTTATTTAATACCAATGGAATAACTTATTTATGTCTTGTTTTAAAAAAAAAATTTAGAATATACTATATCTTAAAGTAAGTTTTGAAAGTCTTTTTTTCCAATTCTACCCAATAATTGGTAAACAATGTGAGCAAAAGTTGTCCAAAACTTACAATTTTGTATTAAAAAATTGGTGAAGAATTCATCTATAAAAATAATATTAGACATATAATCATTCATCCCTTGACACTTTAAGAACAAAAATAGGTGGTTGCTTTAGGCTTTTGTAATAATTAAAATCTACATAATTGATTTGATGTATTTTATTTTGGTTTTGTCTTGCTTTGTTTATCTTGTTTTTTGTGACCATCATTGTGAATCAAAGATAAGACAAATTAGTAGATTAAAATACAAAGATTTGTTGTGTATGAATGAATATTAATAATCCAATTCTATTGTCTTTGCAAACTTAAAATGCACATTGCAAAGTGGCCATACATGACATACCATGAGTATTTTGAATTTTCAACATTTATCATATAAAACCATTAATATCCTCCAACGTGCAAAATTCAAGTATATATATACACAGGTTTAGTGTTCAAATTGCTACGAGGTCCAAAATAACAAAGCACCTATTGCAACTATACTATTAGCTTATTTTATCCACCCAAAAAAGGATTGTAAGATCAATTTTGTATTTGAGTTTAGATTAAGGTGTTAGAGTACATCATATAGACAATGACTAAAATTTGAAACCATAATCACTTGCCTTGGTTTGCAATAAACTAAAAGGTGAATATTGACAAGTAGGTTTATTAATTTGACATTATTAGGTTCAAAATTTTTAAACATCTATACAAGAAAATTGTATGAAGAATAAAAAAAAGAAATTCAAATCCTTTCTAAATAGATTTTCTTACTATAAAGTAAAGTGTTCACCTCATAAATCCATGTAAACTATTTTAAAAAAAGGTTAATCTTTTAACGTCTGTGGTCGATTTTAGGGCGGTTTTAGCTTTTGTATACAATTCTAAAAAGGTTTCATTTTGTGCCCTCTCAAACAATGTAATTTTAGATCAAATTTGATAAATAAGTTCCATGGAGTATATCTTTGAACCACTCAAAAAATGAAAGTGATCCAATGATTCCCATCTTTGTAATTACTCTTCAAAGATTGATGTGTTGTAAACACCCTTTGGCTCTAATGCTAAATTGAGTTTGCTACAATTGAGTGTAAATTTGAGTATATGGTCCGGAAATTGACCAAAAACCTTTGGACTAATTCCTTCACACATACACAGAGTTATCCTTTCCATTAAATATACATTTCTCATTGAAAATTTCAATATGAAAGTCCACACCATTTCAAGTTTGGACAAGCACAACTCATTCATTTTTGCACACATTCTCTTGAAATTGGTTTTGTTAAAAGCGTATGAAGACAGTTTAAATGCATTCCTTTCTAAGTTTCTTGAAATCAAATGTTCTACAAATTGCATGAGACAAAAAGTCTTGAAATTGATTAAAAAGTGGTCGACCAGTTCTTAATGGGTTAAGCAAACACATAAGGTAGATGTACCCATTACTAAAACATGTCCCATCAACAATAAATAGGGTACCCTATTCCAAATAAGATTGGAATGGATTTCCGTTTTCTCCTTGGAATGTGTATCTTTGTACATTTTCAAGGCTTGGACCAATAAGTCAATGACACATACGTGAATATAAATGTAGAAAATAATTAGTAGGAAAGTATTCTTGAATGATGGAAATTAGATCACTTTAAATGTTGGTTATAGGTCAAGCCCAACTTTTGCTTTTCAAAATTCATTGGAATTTTCAATTCAAGGGATAAGATTACCAAATTTTTTGCAATCCCCATTACTTTTGTCAATACATTTCTAAAAATATTTGCTTTGCCTTACACTACCCTGGAGTATATCTAAATGTGCCTATTTTTGAGAGCTTAGAAGTGTGAATCCTCAATTTTAATTTGATGGCTTGGTCCAAGTGTAAAGACACCCTTTAAAAGAACATAAAGACTTATATAAACCCTAAATTATACAGACTTTACAGATGTCATTGATTTTCTGCATATCCTCTGATGCAATTGAACTCAGTTCACGACAAACAGAAGAAACAAGACCTGTGTGGAACCATAGACAACCAAAAGCTCAAATGGAACATCCAACAACTGAATTTCATCAAAAATGTTGTGATTCGTTAAAAAAAAATGTTGTGATTCATATCTCACAGGTGTGAAGCTGAGAAAACACCACAAGAAATATCCACCCTAGCAGCCCTCCGTACATGCAGATTTATCCCATCATGAAGTCCTTCAAATTATTTTTGCTGTGATCTGTATTGGATGTGCAGCATCACTTTGTTGACATAAATTTCAATGCGGCCAAAAAAACACGAAATTGAGGGCCACAGAAAAAAAAACCATTCTTCCAAGGGTAGAATAAAGATAATCTCAATGTGGCAGGTGGGTTCATTGTGTTTCCCCCTTGCAATGAAATTCTGTTTCATTTGTGTAAAAAAAAAAAAAAAAAAAATAGAGATAATCTCAACACATGAGTGAGCGAGCTGGGGATGGGGTTGACTCATAGAATCAGTCACAAAATCCTGGAGTATGCTTTTTTTTTTGCTTTCACGCGTCAATCAATTCCAAGTCTAAAGAGGCAACGCTGCCCCACCCCCTGGCTGGCTGATTTTGTCCGAATACAATCTTCGCTTGAAGGCACATGTGTTAAAATTCTTTGTGAGATATCCCAACTCTCATGGCCCCCCACCATACCCATTAGTTACTCCACATAATTACACATAGTCTTTTTAATTTGAAAATCTCCACCCTGCCGTTACTAGTTTCATTTGATTTTGTTTAGTAAATACTTACAAGTGAACATAATTCACTTAAAGAAAGAGGCCCGAACTAATTAGTCATGATCTCAAATTCAAACCGCACCCATGCTTTGATTCATCACTTTTCCACAAAGAATTCACTCAACTGAGACCGCAGATTTGCCAAATACAGACAGACTGTGATATATGATATGGTGGAGGGTTGACCTTGTGGCTCTTGGCCTCATTGCTACCTCATTTCCGTGGGGACAATTAATATCCCCAACTGAATAAAATCAAGGGAAATCTTGGAAAGAAAATTAAAAAAATGAAGGGAAATCAATATTAAAGGGGCACCTGAGTGATTCCTGATTTGGCTGATGAGAGATAAGTTAGGTGGGGACGGAAGTTTGAGGGAGCATCCCAAGCTTGCTTGCTACAGTGGGATTTGGGTAACTGAGGTTCCGTGTCCATGTTTGTCGCCACCGTGCACAGGACCTTATTTGCACATGTTTGCCCCACGACTGTGAACATGTGACATTAGAGAACTTGCGGATGGGATGAATGGATGGGCCAGAAATGGATGGATGTAAGGCTGCTTCCTTTTGTGAAATTGTGGTGTAGCTCCCAGAGCAATTGTGGCACATTAGGATTGGTTGTAAGGCTCAACCAGCCCTTGGTTGATTTGGAATCAGCCTTACTGTATTACCATTATAGGTCAAGAAAAAATTTCTACTAAAAAATGTACAGTGATTACACTTTGTGTAATAAAATTCTAAAAAAATATGCTATCCTTTCAAACTCTATTTCTGTACATGGGAAAAGATTTACAATTAAAAAAACTACACTTTAACATTGTGTAATTGCTTAAGTGATTGCATATAGGTTGGCTACCTTAGGAGGGGCATTGGGATGAAAAGTTTTGGAGGTGCGCATGAGAACTTTCCGAGCCAAACCAGGGGGCTTGCCATTTCTGCTGGTTCTTCCATCTCATTGGAAGAAATCAATGGCAGGCACATGCTGTATGAGAAAGCTAACTAACCCTGAAAACTTTTTTTAAGAGCTTTTCAAATTTTTTTAAAAATTTTTAAATTTTTTTTTAAACACATGGACAATTTCTGTTGAAAGGGGAAAACAGTATGGAACCTAGTTTTGGGAGAGGTACGTTATGGCATACATGACAAACTGGAAGCTTCACTCACAACCCAACTGAAACTCTCCCAAATCCCACCCAAATGAAACACAATCAGAACTCAATCTCCTCGCATGCATGCAGACTCTAAATATACAATTCCTTCCACATGCCCCAATTACTGTACCCACACTAACTTACTCCCCCCCACACCACAATTATACACCAAGTGCACCAAAATCAAATCTAACTTAGCATGTGCTGATCAACCCATAAAATCAAACCCCACCTCAAAATCAAACCTCAAAAATAAAATCGAACCACACCTCACAATCAAGCCTCAGAATCCAAACCAGGGTATGTGAAGGTTATTTATCTATCAATGCCTGCATTGCCAATTAACTCTTCAATGTCAATGTAAGGTGGGTACACGTAAAAGCGCCACTTATTCTTACTGTGCCTAGTTCCTGTTATCATGCTCTTCAGATTTTCATGCAGTCTTGTTGGCGAGTGAAAGCATGTTCCAACGCACCAAAGAACAGAGGATTTGGATACCATATGCAAAAGTTATTAATGGTCAGAGTCAGTTTCTGAAAGTGCCATCTACAGTCTGTGAACATGACTGATTTCGGAAATGTATGTGCATTGTAGATGGCACTTTAAGGTCAAGTGCCATTTTGGGTGTACCTACCTTATGTGGTAGAGTATTTCACCCATTTCCAACTACTTCAGCAATTACACATATACAGAGTGCAATTTATTTGAATGTAATTTTTTTTATTCATGTACAAAAATAGAATTTGGAAGGATGCCATGTTTTTTTTTAGAATTTTATTACACAAATTGTAATAATTATGAATTTTTTAGTAGAAGATTCTCTTCAACCCACAATGGTGATATAGGTTGATTGCAAAACCAATTAAGGGCTAGTTGTATTTATGAGAGCCTTGCAACCAATCATAATAAGCCACAATTGCTCCAAGACCTACACAACTTCATAGAAAGAAAACAGCCTATTGATTGGAAATGGGGGGATCATAAATGGGTGAAATACTATAAACAGTTACAAAAATAAAACTATGCATAGCATAATTATGTACAAGGAGTTCATCAATAAAACTTTCTATGCAAAAGAAGATCCAACAAGAAAAAATTTATATGCGATTATTGGTTCAAATTTGTATGGGATGGATAGTTGCAAGTGCTTAATGGGATCATATTTTATTCCTAAAATATGAAATATGTACTAATATATGGCAATCCATATATTATGAAAATCGATAATTTAGCAAATAGCATCATTTGTTCTAATGTCTATTGAAGGTAGAACCACCTATTCTTGACCTCGGATTCATACCCAATTTGTAGGATGTAGCTATTTCCAACTAACACTACAAGAAAATGGGGCTACAAATGACTTGTCCACAATGACTATACCCAAAACAATGAGTGCAAAATGACTGTAAAATGACTGTTTTGCAGTCATTGTTGTTGGTGTAGTCATTGAGGACAAGTCATTTATACCCCCAATTTCTTGTAGTGTAAGGGGTGGAATACATTCCCATTCAAAACTTGCAATGTTTTTGTTTTTTTCTTCTTCTTCAAGTGAAGACTAATAAAGGTCATGATACATGTTCAAAAGTGTCACAAAGTGTGTTAGAAGTGTGTTAAAGTGTGATAATAGGAAAGTCACCTTCGCTATGATCTAAATTGGAAGACTCTACACATTGGCCATGAGTTCTAAGCACTTTTGGGCTTCCAAAATTCATAGTAATTTCAATTTTGGGAAAAAAATTATGAAAAATTTATAGTCCCAATATTACATATGTCTTTACAAGAGAAAATTTTGCATTGCCTCATATTGCTCATAATCTGTCCCAAGAGTGCTTAAGTGATCGAGTATAGGTGGTTCTACCTTAGACCATTTTTTAATTTTCAGAGACAGATAAGAAGTCGAATAATGATTCAAATTGGAAGTGCAATGTACCATTAGATCTAGCTAAGCAATGCAAATTTTGGTTAGTGTTGTGTACCTTTATTCATGCACCTTCTACATCAGATATTAAAAAACATCATGTTGTACTTAAACTTTCAGGAAAAAAAATGAAATTGATTAAAAACTCCAACCAAAATACATATCAATTCTACAAAAATTGACCCGAAGAAAAAAAATTTCTCGTGTGAAGCCCGGGTGATTTATTTTCCTTTTAATGCAATGGGTTCTCCCAAATTTCAAAAGAAACCACCACACCTTTATTTTTACCTTGGCAATGAAATTCCGTTTCATTTGTTTCCAAAAAAAAAAAAAAAATCACCGCTTGTACAGTACTTCCATAATCCCAAGATCACACTCAATTCCCTCTCAGCCAGCACGCTCATAAACCGACGACCGAATGAAGAACCCAGAACCGGATGAGAAAGCGGATGAGCTACGGATGAGAAGTAAATCCTGGAGACCTACACGAGGCCGAGGGGGGGCCCAACCCGGGGTTTGTCCAGTAGCGCCCCAAACAGTAGGATTGTAGTGAGATCGGCCCGCGATATCCGGGACCCGGCCTGTCGCGTACTGGCACCGCAGGTGTCGCCTAGTGCCCAGGCCTTTGTCTTCTCTGTTCTCACCTTGCCATTCTCACAAGTCCCCACTGCGCTCGCTGCCCTCGCTGCCCTCGCTTGCAGACACGCTCTTGCTGACCTTCCCTTCCCTTGAAGCCAAGCCTGGCTGCAGCCTCCATTGAGATCTCCCCCGAGCTTCAGCTCTTGCGTTTTGCGCTTTCACTGTTCCTCGAGGGCCTCGTTCGATTCGTTCCTCTTCTCCCTCCTCCGTGCGTGTCACATTCAAGCGCACAATTCGCAAGGGCCCTGCAGCGGGAAAGGACTGCAAGTGTTGGTGCACGGTTGTTTGCTTGCTTGTTTGTCTCGCAAGACTCGTGGACTGTCGTTCTCTGGTGAGGTACGGGAGCAATTGTTTGCGCTTAGGTTTTAGTTGGAGAGGAGGCCTGGTGCGATTTGAAGACTTACGGTTGGTTGTGGAGGTTGGGAGTTTTAGTGAGTGAGTGTGTGAGTGAGGTAGTGCCGGTGAATGCAGGAGTGTCTTCTTGGTCAACAGAGTGGTTGCGGTTTCGTTTTTGGTCAGATTTTCTGAAATTTGGATACGAGAGGACAGGCCTTGGGAAAACTGTGTTGAGAAGTGGACGTCTACTTCTGTTCGTGGTGTCGTGCTTCGGTTCTTGGATAGCCGGTGGCTTGGTGTGAGGTTCGGAAGCACGAGAAGAGCACTGTTTTTGGCATCCTTGATGTGAAGGAAGGGAGGGGGTTAGGTGGTGCGGCTACTGGTGATGTACGCGTGCTACTTCTTGTAAGTTGTTCTTACTGACTGACTTGTGACGTTTATTTACTAGGACTGCATTGATGACTTCGTGTCGTTGTGGGGAGAGTATGTTGCGTGTCACCCGACGTTCTTGCATGTAACGTTTGTGGCGCTTGTTGTGTGGGGCGTTAATATCGGAAATGGCAGTCAGGATGGAAATGTTAGGTAGCTGGGGGCTTCTTGGTCACGTAATGAAACTCTCAGTTGAAAATACTTTTGGAGTATGGCGTATTGGAGAGCGACGAGTATTTGTTGAGTGTATTTTGATTTGAGGTGGTTTGACAGTTGCACGCATCGAGTATGTGCTCATCTGGTTGAACCGTGACTCGGAACAGTATTTCCTACTTAAAGGTCTACGTTCAAGTGCTTTCGCAGAGCCCATGCACGTTGCAAGCATACCGACGTGATTGAATACTGCGTGCCTGCGTTTTTTTTGAAGTCCGATGCCATTTTGAAATGGCTGAAATTAAGTTTCTGAAGGGAGATGTTCACTCAATCCTTCAGACTGTTTTGAAACGATCACCAGTCCGTGCCTAGATGTAGCCTTCACTTTGTTTGTATGCGAACCCTAACTGTACTGTATGGACCTGTGCAGATCAATTTCAGGACAGTCGTACGAGTACTAATGAGCTTCACGTTCAAGGGGAGCTACTGAAAAACTCTTGAAATCACTGGATCGAGTGGAGATTTTCTTATGCGGCGCCGAATCAATTCTATGAACTGAAGAGATATCATTATGCATGGCTGGGGATATCGTCACCAATAGTGAAGAGAATAGTTGTTTATCCTCAGGTCGACTGGCATTCGTGGAGTCTTGTGTCATGGAGGCCAAGATGCAGAGCGTCAGCAAGTTTGAAGGGAAAGTGGAGTTCAGTATGCATTCCCCTTACCCGTGGAAGATATTGGTGCCTGCGGAGCGGGCTAAATTGCCGAGTAAATGTAAGGATACATCCAGGAAAATGATAGACTGCTGCAAACTGGAGAGCGCTGCGGTTGTGCAAGTCAATACCTGTCATGATACCGCACATCGAGTCGGAACTGGGGACTTCAAAGCTGAAGTCGAGTTATCCGTTATCGAAGATTCACGAGTAGAATGCCCTCAGCCCGACAGAATTTCCGAAATATCCCTTCCGAGCATTAGCAACTCGGAGTACCATGTTCTAACGGTGGATGATAGTAAGATCGACCAGAAAGTCATTGAAAGACTTTTGAAGACTTCATCTTACAAAGGTATGGGGCGTCGACTGCTCATCTATTTGCTGCTGTTTCCTTGTTTCCATTTATCGTTCTTATGAGATCCAAATTTCTTTGACTTAAACTGACTGCGAGGATCTTCTGGCCTGCAGTTACAACCGTTAACAGTGCGGTACGAGCGTTAGAATATCTGGGTCTTTCTGAGAGTTGTCCGTCCCCGGGAAAGACTAATGTAAGTATCGGTCTTTTTCTTTCTGGCCTTCAAATTTTTCAATTATTTTCGGGCTTTACAGTGTCGGATGCATGCTGATGCGGTGCCAGAATCTGTGTACTTAAGCAGCCTAAGTTTCATGTTACTGGATTGTTGACTCAACATATTCTACATGTGATCTACAGAGAGTATCTGTGAATCTTATCATGACGGACTATTGTATGCCGGAAATGACTGGCTATGACCTCCTCAAGATCGTGAAGGCTTCCTCCGCTTTTAAGGAGGTTCCAGTTATTGTGATGTCATCTGAAAATGACAGCAACCGCATCAAAAGGTATTCTTCAATTCACTACATATGGATCTTGTTCCTCTAAATATTTGTTGGGTCTCGTCTTGATAGTGCTTTGTGTTTTGTTTACCTTCAGAAATAATATCACTAGTTAATGGATATTAACTGGTATATTTACTTGGGTCCACTTCTGATCTTCTGTTGTTTGTCGCGCAGTTGCCTTGCAGAAGGTGCTGAAGATTTTATCATCAAACCTGTACAGATGGAAGATGTTAAGCGACTTCGGGGTCACATTAGACCCTGTATTGGACCTAATGAGAGTTCCAATTCTTCGATTCGTGGAAAGAGAAAATCCCCTGACGGTTTGCAACCAACTAGCCCTGCAAGAAGAGCGAGATATAGTGGTGTGGTCGTCGCGTAGGATTGATCTTACATTTCTCTCCGGCATTTCATTTTTATTCTACGTCAGAAGCTGGATTTTGTCTCGAACTTCATGTTCAGACGACAAGTCTCGAGACCTATCCTTTAGCAGACATGAGACGATCGGAAGAACCTCAGCGGCACCGAAGACTTCCTCGTTGGAAATTTCTCATACATATCTTGGTACGCCTGTGAATATGGTAGCCAGCTATCTGAAGTTCAAGCTCTATGCTGAGAATCGTGTGGAAGGATTCCTGGGTCTGCAACTTATGAAGGAAGATTAAGAAATCCTCTTGAGACCGTGTGGAGCGCAGTCCTTCTCCTAAGCAAGGATCCGCACAGTCCTGAAAAAGGGCCTATGGCTGTTCCACATGAAGAGTACATGGGAGGTTTCACAAAAATCATGGTCTGATGCCAGAAATCTGTGTACTATAGATGATGCAGCGACAGTAGCTCCTTAATTTTTTGCCACAACTTGTCAAAACTTCATGGCAAGTCTGGTTACCTGTGGAGGTACAGTACAGCTCTCAAAAGTACATTTACATACCACGACACCTGTGTGGTTCCCCCCTTCAGAGCGGTTTTTTTACGCAGGCCTCAGAGATTTTTATAGTTTTTTTCTTCTATTACATTCGTCCAAATTTTAAACGCAACCAAAATTTGCTTGTTGGCTCAATCAGCCAACAGGAAGATCTGGCCCTTACCTCATCTTGCTCTCATCTTTCTCTGGTCACTGTACATCATCATCCTTAAGTTTCGTGTCGTGGGTCAGTACGGCTTGCTGAAATTCTGAACGGAAATCTGATTTGGAATGAACCCTAGCAATCGTCCAATAGTACTGGTAACGGCAGTGCTGCCTCGTTCTCAAAGGCTTCTTTTCTACACTAAGTGACCGTACTAAGTTTAGAATGATTGACTACTTTGATTGATAGCTCAAGGCAAGTGTATCTATTATAACTCCCCAGAATGTAACTTCTACACTTGGAACTAAATGTGACACATCTCTACAATTGTGCCCTAAAATGTGCCCATTTTGAACATAAGACTTAAAGAAAGGTAAATGTTGATTTTCAGTACACCTACAATCATCATTTTGGAGTTTTGTAACTTGACCCTCAATGTCCAAGGCCTTTTTTGAGCTTCTAGGATTTGGCTCTAACGTCTAATGTGAACAAAAAGTCAACATTTTGATAAGCTATATCAATTTTTTGAAGTTGCAACCATACAAATTCAAACTACATATGCTAGAGATTACTTAGAAAAAGAAATTAGAACAATATCATTTATGGATTGAAAGAATCTAATGTTTGATCATGAGGGTGTTAAAATTGGAGAATAAAGTTGAGTCTTTTAATCCTCTTTTCATACATTAGATCTAAAAAGTTGGTCACCAAAAAAATATGAAGTTGAAGGACCTAACATGGACAAATCCAATCAATTCATGGCTTCTTAAAATCTACTCTACAATTATTTTAAATGAATTTTTAGTGTGATTTTTTCTCCAAGATCTAGTGTATTTGAGGCTCATTATCAAGAACCTCCAACACTACAGAAAAGTCAAGATTGCAATGGACACCCTTGCACAAAATCTTAAATACGAAAATCATAATCAATCATAATCAGGATCAAATTTTGATGCTAAAACTAGACTTCAATAAGAATATATCAAAAATATAAACCGCAAAAAATAGCTACTATAACTAGACTTCAATAAGAATATATCAAAAATATAAACCGCAAAAAATAGCTACTATAACTAGACTTCAATAAGAATATATCAAAAATATAAACCACAAAAAATAGCTATTTGGTTAGGTTTTATTTAATTTCAAAGTTTTCCAAACATCAAATTTTGGTGCTCTTGGCATTTAGAGGTTAATTTGTATGTATGATGAAATGCATGGAAACTCTCATTCACTTACTAATGAGTTTCAACTCTAAATAATACTTCCTTTGCCTCCTTATAAATCCGTGGTTTCCTAATATTGTTTGTTTCAAATTAGATTTGCTATTTCAATGGTTTGTGGAAATGGATATTGTTTATAACCTTCCATGTTTGAACTTGAGTCATTGAAATTGATAGAACTTATATCATTGAATTTGAAAGAATTTGAATCACTAGCTAGACTTATAGTGATTGAATCACAAAAATTGATTGTAATGAATTCTAGAGTTTGATTGTAGTTTCTCCACATGAGCTTATTGAAGACCATTCAGAGGAGTGTGAGTCCCATCATTGTCACTCAAGCCTCGAATTTTTCTTTTTTCGTTCATTGTTCATATTTAGGGTTATTATGGTTAAAAATCAACTAAAAAGAGTATGCAAAGTATGATTGATACAATCCCGATAAGTACGAAGAATTGGTTATAATTATTCCGGAGTACCTTAAAAGACTCCTTAGAGCCAATTATTATGTCTTATCAGGTGATTAGATATGATATTACGTAGTTACCAGGAATTTGCGTTAATTAGTATTCTAGAAATGGATTAGTGCAAAAGTACTAAGGCAAGCCTTATCGAAATACTTAACAAAGGTCCTGGAAGATTGGGCTCCAACTGTAAACCACGGGAGTCTGATAGTCTCCTACGAGCGTCACGGCAAAGCTAATTCATGGAGATTTCCTTGTACAGGAATGAATCCTCCTCAGAGAAATTAGTTCCGCTATGATACAATTTCTATTTTATTTAGACAGTGTGGGTTCTTAGTCAAACTTTGAACCTGTCATTAGGGGGATTCTTAGAAGATCCCCTAAAAGTTTTGTAATTTTCCAAATTACGGAAATGACTCCATAGAAAGTCAACTACGTTTACCAACAATTGGAAATTCATGGAAAATTCCACGGTGATGGTAAAATCCCACTAAAAATTAGGATATTATGTTTTAGTATAAATAAGCGTCCCGCCAAATTTCAAGACAATCTGACATCAACAAGTACCAGAATTGGCAACAACAAGAAGTATTAATGGTTTTATCAAAATTCTTGCGGGTTGACTGGCATACGGGGAGCATACGGAGTCCGATTGGGTCAACTTAGACTCTTTTCTAACATTCTTGGACCTTCCCAACAACCCTAACTAGTCAAAACCTTTGGTAAAACTCAATTCCAAAAGATAGATTTTCCACCCTTTTTACCAGTTTGTAATTGTTAACTTTTGAATGCAATTAGGCTCTGGGAGTAAGGGGTAGAGGTTTTCCTTGGCTAATTTGGATCTTCTAAAGCTATTGGTGCTGTCTGTTTGGCAATTGAACCATTTCTCCAAAAGTTAGAGTAGTCGTAGCAGTAGGGTAGATTTTCTAACGTTAATTTGAGTTTTTCTTTGTTAGTTTTGAACATAACTTGAGGGGGGAGGAGGCCTTGTAAATGTATAAAAGGCCTCCCCCTCCCCTCATTCGACACCTCATTTTCATTTCATACCTCTTTCAAAAAACTCGAACCTTTATTTCATTATCAAACTTCTTATATCACATTCTATACACTCTTTTCAAACATCCTTTATTTCGATATTGCACTACTTTCTCTACATTGTAGAGTTTGGTGCTATCCAAAACTCTTGTTCTTCTCCATTATACTTTGAACTTTGTTATACTCTTGAGTTTTCTTGTTGTAAGCCCTTCCAAAGGACTTTGAGGTACCTTTGAAGCGCTTAACCGTTGTACTTGTGTTCTAAGTTTTGAAGTCTTGATACCAAAATCATTTGATTTAAGTCTTTTGATAAGGGATTCATAGCTTGGATTGGTGTAGATAGTTTGTTTTTAAATTTTTTGTGTGGATATTTTTGTATTTTTTGAGAGTGATTGATATGCTTTTTGTAGTATTTGTGTTCCAATTTGTTGTTTTTATATATATTTTTATCAAGTTGAAGTGACTTCTTGAGTAAATTTTTGAAATTTTGAAATTCAATTAGTAGTGGTTGGGTTGCAATTCAATCCAAGTAGGTGACTTTGGTCAAATAATTAGTAAGTCAAGTAGGTTGGTTGTAAGGGCCAATAGTTTAATCAAGTAGGAATTCAATGAATCTTGTGATTCCAAGTAGTGCATGTCCAAGTTGGTAGTTGAGCAACTATTGGGAGAGTATATAGTCATCCTCTTCAATTGGAAATTCACCCACTTTGAGAGAGCTCAATGAGAGTCCCAGCCCAAGTTGGCCGTGTAATTTCTTTTTGTTGTTATTGTGTTTGTGTGGGAGTAGGAATTAATTTGTGGAAGTTTGAAGGAGCTTGATGTTATGTTTGTGCCTAAATGATGGAAATTTAGTGAGATGGTGTGGTGATGTAGTGATTGAGTGCAGAAATGCTAAATTGGAGAAATTGTGAAATTTGAGTGATGGATAATGAGTGAGTTAAATGCAAAACTTATTTGTAATGGTGATATGTCACCAATTAGAAAATTAATAAAAAAATAAGAAGAGAAATTACACACCAATTTGTATAAATGTGTGTACCTAATGTGATGAAATTAAATTGTGAAATATAAGAGTGCAAAATTTGTAAGCTTCATTGGATTTAGTATGTCGTTGTAATAATGTTTTTGGTGATAGAGTTTCAAATTGGATTAACCTATTAGCATAGATTTCCTACTTGATCGTCTCCCTTGGAACGAACTTATTATACTAATAGGGTAGTTTTCAAATAGGTCAATATCCTTCTTCAACAATTGGCTTATTGAGGATCCCCCTAAGCTTAAACATTTGATTGGGGTCCTGGTTCCATTGTACTTGTTGTGGAAGTTTTGATACAAAAATCATTCGATTTAAGTCTTTTGATAAGGGATTCACAGCTTGAATTGGCTTATCGAGGATTCCCCTAAGCTTAAACATTTGATTGAGGTCCTAATTGCACTTTAAGAATTTGGGTAGGATCCAAATTTCCTTAGTCCTTGAGTAGACGAAACTCTGGCAAAATCATCCTAGAATTTGAGGTTAATCCTTCCCATACGATGAAGCTATTGCCAAAATTCTAAGATTTTTGACAAAGTTTCATCAATTTCATTTCAAAATTGGGACCTAAACCCCAAGATGGCGAAGCTTTGAACATCTACTAATTTTTCCTTTGGCATATTGTTTTGAAATTTGGACGGAAATAGCTAAAGAAATTAGTTTTAGTTCTAAGTTATCCAATTTAGTTTTTTGTTAAAAAGGTCCCTTGGGGACCCCTAGTTTATGTGGCTTACAATTGCCTTAGTTAATTTTGATCAACTAGACTATCTAGTGAAGGCCGGCCGCAGCCAGCTAGAAGGCCGATACAGCCAGCCAGAAGGTCGCCAGTCGGTAGTCAGCCGCTTAGTACCAGTCAGTGGATCGGGTGACCAAACCGGTCAACTTCCAAATAAGAACCGGCCCTTATACACGTTATACCGGCTAGTTGTTGGGCACAGGGGGGCCTGGTCTTTCTTTTACTCACATACATCTACATGCCAAGGGCTAACTTGAATTTTGAATGCCAAATTCTGATTTAGACTAAAAAAACCCAGAGTTTGGAAGTGAGTTTAGAAAGGGAAGGGAGAGGTTTGAACTTTTAAAACAAAGTTTGAGTTTTCCAAACACTTGGAGTGTGAGTGACAGAGAGTGAAGGTGGGAAAAATTTATTCCAAATCTGAAATTTCAGAGCTTTTAGAGTGAGAAACCTTAAGCCAGTTCACTTGAAAAAGGTTGGGAGTATACCTAGCAAGAAAACCAAAAATCTAAATTCAACTTGTTTGATCCAAGACGTAGTCACCCAGCAGTATAGGTAGCTAGGAAGGTCAAATCAGCTGGTCAACTAGTGTTGACCAGCCATTCAGATGCAGGCTTGTGAGCCAGGTCATCCTCTCACAGCCTTGTGAAGCCAGATCACCTTCCTTGAAGCTTTGGAGGCCAAATCAACGAAACTGGAGCCAACTAGAACTGGAGTCTCTACACACAAAACTTGAAAACAAAACCATATTTTGCTCACAATTCTCTCAAGTACACACTCACACATAACCTTGACAATAGGAATGATCATGTTAGTAGTGGAAGAGAGAAAGGGATAGAAAATTCAATAGATTGACTTTTGAGACATAGTTTAGAATAGATTCAAAGTCAAATACTAAAAAACGAAATAAAGAATCAATTGACTTTGAGGTAGTTTTAGAGGTTGCTAAATTAGAGAAAAATTGGAAAACCTTAGTTGTAGTGGAGTTTGACTTTAGAAACCATTTAACAACTAATTTTTAGATTAGATTATATTTGGATATTTTATGGTTTGACTTTTAAAGCCTATTGGAAAGATAAGGAAGGTGTTGAAAAGATAAAGAAAAATCCCCAAAAGAAAAAAGAAAAGAATGGAGACTTAGAAAAAAATACAACAATCAAGGCATAATATGCATACCAAATACACCATTCAAAACGAGAGCATTAGAGATGGAAGTGGAATTAGCGCCACGTGGAGAATTTATGGAGCACACGAAGATCTCGAAGTTGTCATAGTGGAGGTTAGTCTTTGAATTTACCTTTTTATTTACATTTTCTTTCCAAAATTCATTTAAAGTAGATTTTAGTTATTAATTTCCAATTTAAGTTTGGACATGCGTATCAATTAAGTGATTCATCAATTAGAATTAAACGTAGTCAATTAGCATAGGAAAGTTCCCTAATACAAAATAAAGATAAAAATTCGAACAAGCATTTAAAAAATAATCAAAATCAACGATTTTTCCAAATTAAACCAAAGGTAGAATTGATAAGGAAATCAAGCTTTAAAAATTTAGACATTTGATTAGAAGTAGAAGTAGAAAGTTAAAACCCAAAAGTACTTCCAAGGTTAAAACAAGCAACATGTAGATTTTTGAAGAACCGGATAACGGTCAAAATCTACTTATAATTCATTTTACCCAAGGATCAAAAAAGTGAAATTTGAATTACGATTAAAACAAAGGAAGGTAAAAGTAAGTCAAAATAAGGATTTGACACTTAGATAAAAAAGGATTTAACTAGGTAAAATTTGATGAACCGATTAATGGTCAAAATTTACCATAGAGAATTTACATTTGCTTCAAAGTCAAAGGGAGGTTTTACAATTTGGAAAGATAAATCATTCCTTTTTTGAGCAAAACTCAATTCACTTATTTTGGTAATTAGCCAAAATAGTCAAGATTAGTTGAACAAAACATTAGCTAAATCTAGAAGCAATCAAACAACAAGTTAGAAGATATCTTAGAATGAAAAACCCAAGGCCACTTTGAATTTGATAAAATCACAAAAAGAACAAATAGTAGGAAGAGGCTTAGCAAAAGACTTAGACCTTGATAGAAACCTAAAAGAATAGAAAGTCATCAAAATTACCCATTCAATTTCAATAAATAGACCTTTGTTCATCATCTAACACTGCTTAGTTAGAAGTGTGGTAGCCAAGTGCAGGGTTGACGAATTGCCACGTCCGGAGCAAAATCATGTCCAAAATCTAGACGTCTGGACGCAGCGGACGTAGTGGTGGGCGGACGGCGGACGCGCGGTCCCGTGGACAGGCGGGGGAGAGAACTAGAGAAGGCTACATAATTAAGGCCATTCTCCAACTCTCCAGTCTCCACTAGTCCACTGTCTCCAGTCTCCATCAGAGCAAGTCATTTTAAAGATGCAAGTAAAAATAGAAGTATCCTATTTTGTGCTCAAGAAACTGACCTAATGAATTTAAATTGGTTATTTTGAGTTCTTTGGTTGCAAAAATGAGTTTAAAATTTGCAAATTGATTGATCTCTGCAAGACAAAAAATTTCAGCATTTTCTAGAGTGGCCAAGGAAGGAAGGGCGAGTGGTTGAGTGCACCTTGAATAGACAAAGTAGACAAAATGACAAATACTTCAAAGAATAAATAGATTATTTGATTGAGTTCCTAAAGAAGGACAATTGAATTTCTAACACTACTAGAAAGCAGGGGTATAAATGACTGCGAAAAATGACTCAAAACCAGTCATTTCGGACCGAAATGACTAAAACACGACTTCAACCCCTGCAGTCATTGTGGACAAGTCATTCTTGAAAATGACTCTGGGTGTATTATTACCATCCATTTGGGAGTTGGATGAGTAACAGATGAAATAGGCTCTGGGGCACATGAGTTCCACTTGAAAATTTTGAGGAAAATATGGGTAGCTGACCTTTTGCGGTGAAATTTTTGTGACATGGCAGAATCCTCTAGTTATTCTTCAGTTGCGGCTCAGTCGAACTTTGCGTGACGTGTCCTGCCACGTCAAACAATTGGGAAGTCATTCTTTAGTTGTGATGTAGTCCATCTTTTGCTGACGTGGACAGTGACGTCAAGGGGATACGCATTTTTTGTACAGTCACGATAGAGTTGCCTTGCAGTCACCTTGGACAATGCTTGTGACTCGATTTACAGTCATTTTTCAGTTACTTCTCCGTCATTTTAGAGATGGTTTAGGGGTCTTCATTGAGTCATTTCCCAGTTACTCATGTGTTTTATGGGCGTAGTTTACAACGTATACGGGATCCATTTTGAGAACTAGCTAGTCATTGCATAGTCTGAAGCCGATCTGGTTTAGTTACAAGTGAGTCAACAGATTCAAATTCCTAAACAGTGTACCACTTCACTATAATTGAGTTGTTACTATGATATTCTATGCATGCTCTAGACATGCTTCCACCACCGGTTCAAGATGGTTTAAGGATCCACAGACAATTATAACACCCCTGCTCAAACTACATTACGACGTACTTCTACAAGACTACGACGCACACTCACAAATGTATTGAGAGACTTTTGAAAGTCAGGTACAAAGAAGGGGTCTGAGTAAGACCAAAAAATTCATTCACAAGTTGGAGTTCAAACTCCGTATAAGACTAAATGTAAGTGGTCCTTGAGGTAGGGAAAGCCACAACTAGAGTTCAGACTTCCCATTTACAATAGCAGGCTAATCATACAATAGTCCAACAAGTACTACAAGTCTTTAGGCCCTGCAAAAAAAAAGGAAATGCTGCCTCAAACTGTGATCTTGAGGAACTTCTGGTTCCATAATGTTGAAGTGTCCTTGACGTCATCGAGCTTCTCTTGATCATCTGCATCATTGGGAAACATGAGCGGCACAGAACCGTGCATAACTTCCTTAATATCAACTTTGAACCACGTCTCTGGAATTTCCCTGCAATGGAACTTGTGCTTCTCGGGTATACTGGAGATCTTGCCCACCGCTACTTTTTGCCTAGTTGACCGTGGATTTATGAGAAAAACTTCTTCTCCGATCCAATATTGCAAGGTGGACACGAATTAGCTGGAATGCAACAAAGCATAAATCACATCGGCATTTTAACAAATGACTACTCCATAACCACTTCCACATCACCGCAATGTGACTCAGACGTAACAAAAGCTTCAATTTTGCATGACTTCTGTACTGACCCTAACTATTGCCTCACTTCTGCGCGACTCCACAAGGGTGTGTGCCACAATAGGCAGACCCTAAAACGTTATATTGAATGCTATGAGCACACGTAGGAAGGTCTTTGCCGGATTTAATAGACTAGAAGAGCGCCAACCTCCAGTCCAAGGTCACTCCCAAATTGCAAAAGCAAGTCATGCAACATGCAATTCTGGACTTATGGTTTAGGGTTGTCTACCTCGATTTAGGGTGGTGCTTTACAATTGCCTTCTCAGTTTTACCTAGGTAATGCCCTAATTTGAATGTGTATAGAATCTATGGGGCACATTGGAGCCCAACGTAAATGACCTATTTTACACAAAACTACAACGTCACTCCACAATGGGTACAATACCCTTAGAAAAAACTAAGGTTTGTAGCCAAGTCCCTTCAAAATCATAATGGGCACTACAGCCTAACTTGGAGAGGACTAGTCTACAACTGGTATATTACTTAGTGGAGCTTGGGATCTTCACTTCCTTTTTACTAAAAGAAGACTAGATCATTACTTGAATTGACTGAAACAACAAAGACCATGCTGGACTTCAAAGTTCTAGAAATACACCTTCTTGGTGGAGGGTGCAGAAGCTTTTTTCTTTGTTGCGGATGCAGGGTTTGCAGGCCTCATCCTCGCCTCTTGCTTTTGCCCCTTGCCCTATTGTGGGCTCTTTATTCCCACCCTTGGAATAAAGTGTACACAACCAGGTTCAATGATATGAAATCTAATTTCTAGGTGATTGTGAGTCCCCGATTCGTCACCGGGGACTCACGAGTTCTTTTTTTTGAATTCCTATATAAACTAAGGCGTAATTGGGCTTATAAAACCGACAAAAGGGCATTAAATCGGTATTGGCATTACACATACCAATGTGCCATTTGGTCATTAGGTGGGATTTATGATAGTTTACATCCAAAACGGGCCTGGTCTTAGCTAAATAGATGCCAAACAGATAGTGATGTGCAGGATTAGGGTAAGAAGCCTAGAAAGGCCTTGTCTAGGCTAGGAAGTCCTCATGGGGGAATCTAGGAGGAATTCCCCACTCCCCATGGCATCGAAGAGAATACGGGCGAAATACGGGCGAAATACTAACCTTGAAATGTAGGTATCGGGCAATTTCCTAATTCTAGGAGCACGCAGTGGGGATGCAGATTTGCATCCAAGTGGAGGGATCCCATGGGTGGTCCCCTCTAAAGTTTGGAAATTTTCCGACATTGTTTGGATATTTTCCCAGACGGTCAAGCGTGGTGGACTTTGGGTGGGAATTTGAAAGAATATCCCAAAGTGCGATAAAATCCCACTAAAAATCTGGCAAGGCGGTCTCACACCAATGGAGTGCTTCCTCAAGTTTCAAGACAAATCGATAGTTGGAAGATCCCGAATCGGCGACATTCCTCCCCAACTGACAATTTAAATGACGAAAGCTGCAGTTGACCGGCGTACCGGGGCCATACGACATCGGAACGGAGCCTATCTTGGGTCTATTCCTACCCCCCTCTATTCTCTTAAGAGATTGGTGAAAGTTTGGGGTCTAAAATTGCCAAACTCCAAAAGTTGGGAATTTATCCCAACTTTGATCCCAGCTTACGCTAAGATTCCTTAGAAATTTGGGCATAGTTTAAGGGACAAGGGGTTCTCCTTAGGCTAATTATGGCCTTCCGGACCGAATGGCGCAATCCGTTTGCCATTCGGAGCTAAACTCTAAGAGTTAGCCTTTTGGAGACATCACATGGAGAAGAAATGGGGGTTTTAGGCCCCCAATGCATTTTTGGGGAGTTTGGGCCCCATTAGCCGTGGGAAACACGTAGGGAACATGTGGGGAACTTCGGGCACATGTGGGAGCAAGTACCACCTCAAAAAGTTAGTGGAGGTGGCTCATGTGCTTTGGTGTAAGTAATTTCAAATTAAGTAGGTGGGAACACATGGGAACTTCTCCCATGTGAGAACTTGTAGATTTTGGGGAAGGTAAATTTGACGATTTTGCAAGTTCTTGTGAGGTTAGGTAAGATTTGAATTTCCCAATTCAAATTGTGTAGATTTTAGGTGGATAATTAGATTTGGGAGGGGTAAACATGTACGGACCTCCTAGATTCCCTCATCTAGTTATTCTTAGTAGATTAAGGGGGGGGGTGTTGCTCCCTTTTGAGTATAAAAGGGGAGGCATTCTCCTCTCATTCTCTCTCTCTCAACTCCTACCCATTTAAGGGAGGAGGACTAATGGGCCCGGGTTATGTCGGATTTTTTTTGGCTTTTGATGCCAAGGGAGCCTTTGATGGTCTTTTGGGTTTTTTCACCCTTTGGTAAGTGTGGTTTGTACTTAGGGACTTGAGACCCCCCCAAGTTGGTGGAACTTTATGCAATTTAATCTTGGTTCACTCTTGTATTGTGCCACTATTGAGAGGTGTTGTGGAAGAGAACTTGGGAGGAACTGAGAGGTTACTAGGGAGGTGACTTCAAGAGTATGCTGCATTGTGTGTTCACCTTCTTCTCCCTCTTCTCTTAGTCACAGGGTTAATCTAGTCCTATAGGGGACGGCGAAGCTTTGACTATAGCATTGGATAAATTGTGTGTTTTTCCCTCTTCTCCCTCTTCTTTTGGTCACGGGATTAACCTAGTCCCATAGGGAACGGTAAAGCTATGAACCCCCACCTTCCCTAGAAACTAAAGGTCTTAGCCACGTGTCAAAACACCTCACTCTCACGACAAAGCTTTGAACCTCCTAAGTCTTAGCAGGGTGTCAAATAACCTTCTCCTTGAGTTAGAATCAACGTTTAGTGTCCAATACAGTTGGCACTAAGTCAACGTTTAGCATCCAACATCTATTGGATTAAAACCCTTGGGCCACATTAGCTTGTTTTGGTTAAGAAGTTCCTAGTTTCACTTGGAAACAAAAAAAAACCAAAGTTTGTTCCAAACACTAGAGCCCAGCCAGCCAGCCAGGGTCCGTAGCAAGCTAGCTAGCCAGCCCCCGGAGCACCCAGCCAGCCAACCGGGTCTGCAGCGGGTATAGCAGCCGGTCCGCTTGGGATTCAGGGGGTCCAAGGGGTCCTTGGGTAAAAAATTAGTAGAAATTAGTTGGGTTAGGGGTGTGAGCGCTCTTAACTCCACCCTCGAGCTAAGAGTTTTTCACACGGATCCTGTGTCTAATTGAGTTTTTTTTCTAATTGGGTATTAAAAGAAAGCCTTCTAAGCAATGAACTCTTTTAGTCACGTTTTTCAGTGTTTCTAATCTAATTTCGTGGTTATAATTCTATCTATTCTATTCTAAAATTTAGCCAAACGATCCTACTCTATTCTATTCCATCAAATGATATTGTTCCTAAATCTAAATTCAAGCATTCGGTAAAAGGAAGCTTAACAGTAAAACAATGAGAATGAAGATTAAATGTGAGCGGTTTACCTCTGCGTAAATCTTCATGGTCCCATCGTCAAACATCATCATGTGTAAATATTCTCCCACAACCTCATCATCGAAATCATCCTGACTCTCCATCTAATCCATAATAATTCTTGCGTTGTTGGTCAATTTAAATAGATCCTAGTAAAAGAAAACTAGAGGTTATGTAGATGTAACTGTAATTTCGTAATTCCTTTAATTCCTCAATCTGTGGTAATTAGAAAATACGACAATTCCACTTAGTCTACCTAATTGGTTAAGTCTTGGGTAAATATTCTATCCTAAGCAATCAAAATTCAATGGTTAGTTTTTATTATTGTTAGTTTTATTGTTATTTGTGATCAATATTTGAAATTCCAAATGGAATTAATTATTTTGAATAGAAATTATTATCAAATCTTTTCAAATCTAATTAATTTTTGAAATTATGTTAATTCCTTAAATAAATTAGTTGTCAATTTGTCCCTTCCCTTTTGTCTTGTTAGAGTATTTTAATTCAACAATTATCATCAAATCTTTTCAAATCTAATTAATTTTAAAATTGCGTTAATTCGTAAAGAAATTGGTTGTCAATTTGTTTGTTTGCTTTTTGGCTTATTAGGCCTAATAAAACAAAACCACAAAATCCAAACCTTCTAAGAATCTAATTAATGACTAACTACCAAAGAATGTAGAACATTCCTAAAGAACGAGAATAAATTCAATAGTAATATTCTAAAGAAATGATTTTTTTATTCCCAAGGGTCAACCCCCGAAGGCATAAGAATCAAGTTCAATAGTGTTATTCCTCGAAATTGAATTTTTTATTGGGAATTGCTTCCCTTGTTAGGATTCCTTCGCCTTAATCTTCCTAATTCTTCCTTCTCCTATTTCATTCTAGTTTCGGTGTGTTTTGCAACAACTTTGAGATGGAGATGGCTATGGTGTTAGGAGCTTAAGCGAAGTTTATGTGAAGAATGTTGAGATTCCAAAAATTAGATTTTTAGAGAGAATCACCCAAAAAAGAAGGGTTGTGGCTCCAACTACCAATCTGGAGATTTTCTCAATAATCAAGTTTTTGAGATTTTGATTTTAAGCTCACTAGTTCAGCTTCTGGACTCCCGACTTCCCACTGCCTCAGTGCCGCTCCCGACTCCCCTACTCCCTGGCCTCAGTTCGGTGCTGGTCTCCTCCCTCTGTAGTTTGCTCAGTTCGGACTGGTACCCCTCCTGTCCCCTGCCACGTGGTGGCCGCGGGTTGGGCAGACCTGTCCGTCTGCTGAGTCAGCACCTGCCACGTGGCGCAGCGCGATTGGCGGGGGGCGGGGTGCCGACTCTCCCTCTGTAGTCTGCTCAGTTTGGTGCTGGTCGACCGGGGTCTGCTGGACCGGGGTTTGGCTGGACTAGGGTCTAACTCCAAATTTTTATAAACACACAAGGTTTTTGGTGGATTCCTGGACTTAATACTAACTCCAGTGACTTTCTACGTGAACTAACTTCAATTTCTACTTGCACTAATTTTTATCTTTGAGCTTTCTTAAATGAAATAAATAACGAATGAGTACTATAAGGGTGGGATTTCGTGAAATAAGGCCAATGATTAAGCCATTATTTTCATAAGCCCGAAATTTTGAGGTTATGGAATGTAATAGTGATTGACTCGAAGTGTTACACTAGTTTTTCCCCAACTTTGCTCATCACCTATGACTCTTGGAGTTATTATGGTGCTTTAAATTTTCACCCTTTTTATTCCAACGAGTAGAGCTTCGCCGTATAAGGGATTCTCCGGTAGTATTTTAAGAGTTTTAATCGCATGTCGTAGCACAAGGAAGCACAAATCCGTTTGTAGGTGCTAATTTGATGTTAACACCGTTCAAATGACTCGTGTATCGTTCCCACAGGATTTTACGTAGTTTCCTCAAGTTATCCAGAATAACAGGATGCGGAAAAGAACCCCAAGACAACAATAACCGGATTCCTAACCGGAAACTTCCTCACAACATCCGCATTCTTGTAGATTGCCTTTCTCACCATTCATACATACTTTACCACTCTCACAACAACCTCCAAACAGGGGGGAGTGCCCAAACTCTGTACCTTCCCCTATCCAGACTCACAGTATCCGACTGGACAGATTAGAAACCGGAAGGAGTGCCCAAACTCTATACCTCTTCCGGATCCGGTTTTCGGATCCAATCACTTAAGTAACCAATGAAGTTTAGCCTCTGTATTAGAGGGGTCCGCGGTTGGCATTTAGGAAGGATGCGTTGAATCCTACCCTCCTAAAGATTATAGTGAATGGAGTTCCACTAAAAGAGAAAAATAACAAAAGACATAAAATAAATAGGCTGCAAGTTCCTCCTCACAACTAATCCGGATTGCAATCCCAACTAGTAGGTCACTCAGGAAACCCCTACAAACCCCACATTACAATAATGACAGACTCACCCAAACTCAGTTCCTAAGGCTTAATCTAGGAGCCAGATAACTAGGGGATCCTAACTGTTTGTACATCCCTCACTTCCGGTTATAGTAGGACCTCAACAAACACGTCAATTGGCATGCGTCCACTCTCCTAGCAGAACACACCCAATTTAAGAGTGGCTTTCCCACACAGAAGCCTCCAAGTGACTGCAACAGCTAGACTTCAATCCTAATATACCAGTAGCCTCAACCAAATCGCTTCAATTTCCCGGAACCGGATTCAGACAAAGTCTGGGGGAGACACCTCATCCAAACACCTGCAAACCCAGCTACCTCGCACTATCCAATGGTTCTAGCATTGCACGGCATACCAATCCAGAGTCGAAACTTGTTTAGACCAACTCTTAGAAAGTAGAAATCTGGAAATCACATTGCAAATGAAAGGAAAAACAGAAGTAGGAACACCCGGGGCAACCAACTAACAGCCACCCCTAAATACCAACCCAAGGGAACCCTAAAAGCCCCAAGGGAACAAAATCAGAGGACAAGAGAATGCCAGGTGGCATTCCTTATCCACAAAAGTCACTTTCCTATCCACCCAACTGGACCTGAAAAAAGTGGATCTCGGATCCGAAAAATCCGGATCTGACTGACCAGGTGCATTCTAAGTCAAAAGCACCTTGCTAACTGCTTCCTACCTACTGGAAAGGTAACTTTCCACCTTTTCCACTAAGTCTGCCCTTCAAAATTCTCTACCTACTCTACTTTCTATTCCTAACTACTTCTTCATCCGCTTTTTGGGGGAATCCGCATGCTTGGCGGCTCCCTTGCGTGCTGGCTGTTTCCTACTGGTGGAAACCTTTGCTAACGCAGCTTCTTTGCCCTTGGAAGGCGTGGCAACATTCTTACCCTTCCCCGCAGTTTTCAGAGGTGTGATTTCCGCCGGGTCTGACGGTTCCGGTTCCGGTTCCGATCCGGATCTGGATTCCGAATCCGACTCCTCTTTTTTATACTCGCTCTGCTCTGGGGACTCGTCTTGGTCTGAATCCAGCTGAATGGGACTCTCCCTCGCCCTCTTTGCTGTAGCCTTCCTCTTCACCATGCTAGGAACCTTGGGAGACTTCTCGGATACCTTGCTTGGAGGCGTCTCTTGATCCTGGTCTTCCGCTTGGACTTGCTTCCAAATTTGGGATCTGGGTGTTGCCCCTTCTCCCACATCAAGTTGGGAAGCTGCCTTGGGCGCCTGTGGAGTCTTTTCTTCCACTGAACCCTTGCCCTTGGACTTCCCAAAGTCAAGTGGAGAAGCCACTTTGAACTGAGGAACCGGGATTACACTTTCCTTACCCTGGCTGGCTTCCTTCCCCGTTTCCGGATCCGGATACAGTCCAGCCCCTTGCAAAGCCTCCCTGATCTCAAACAAAGTCCTCTCCATCCTCTCACCAAACTCCACTAGCACCTTCACCATCTTAGGAGCTACTGCTGGTCCTGCCTTATGCACTTCCTCATCAAATAATCTAGCCTTATTAAGCGCATCGCCCGGAATCTTAATAGAATCCCGGATCCGCATGAGGGTTGCTTGGGACTCACCCGACAGCCTCCTAGACTCTTCTGACTTCCTCTCCAACTGATGTTGGAGATCCCTAACCTGAGTGGACAATTCCGCAATCCGACTTTCCTACTTTCCAACATCCTGATTTTTGAGAAGTTCCTCTATTCTCTCACACAAAACAGAGGGGCTGATGTTTCCCATCATTCTACATGCCTTCCGGACTTCCTCTCTTTCCCCACTCTGATCCTTTCGGATCCTCTCCAAATCCGCAATCACAATTCCTAACGGATCCTCCTTCCTGTTACTCGGCCAGACCGGATCCTCTTTCACTTCTTCAATCTCTGGCTCCTTTCCCTTCCTTGAAACAGGAACCTTCTCTTGCTTTCTCTCCTTCTCTGAAGACCCTGGTCCTTTCGAACCTTCCTTTCCTTCTCTCTCTTCCTCACTTTCCGATTCCGGGGGAGGACTGATGTCAAACTTCAGCATCACTAAAGCGGACTTGTACAATGTGGCCTCTCTATCCCTCAGCAAATCAAGAGAGTGATATAGGTGAAAGAGAAAAGGACTGAGGATGGTGGGTTTAGATTTTCCGGCCAAGGTTACCAACTTTCCTATATGATCTCGGATTACCATTCCCCAACTAACCTTCTAGTCCCCAGATAGTGCCCCAAAGATCGTGTTGGCTATCGTGGTTGTAATCTGGGTTGGCCTTTTCGGATACAGAATCGGGGTTAGGAACTCTAGCACTCTCCTATCCCTCTTGCTTACACATTCCGCGACCGTATACCCGTCCTTAGGATGCGGTGGTTTGGAGAACTTACCCTTCAAGAACTTGTCCGTCCTTGAGGCTCCTCCTTCTCCCTCCTTAGGAAACCCATACGCCTTCCTCCAAAGTTCCGCTGTCCACCGGTTAGGAAGCACCCTAACAGTCTGGCTCCACTCACTGGACTGATCCTCCATTACCTCCTGGACCATATCTTCGTCCTTGAGGTTCCATGGGCGCTGCAACAACCCTAGGCAGCCAATCTGGGTCAGGTCCTCCTCCAAATAGGCGCGCTCCTTGGCATCCTTGGGCACTCCTGGAGTCACAGACTTTAGGTTCACAAAAATCGGATCCTCTGCTTCCTTGGACTTCCCCATTTCTCACTCAGATAGGCGCTCAAGACTTCAAGATGGATTATCTCACCACAAAACCCTCAAAACACAACCAGCGCTCAAAGAAACCACGAGGCTCTCACTCAAAACCCTCTTCCTTCAAGTCGGCCGCGTGCCCTTTCGCGATACAGGAACCGGAAACTCTGTAGCCCTCAAAGATTCAAACTCCCGCCCTTGCAACACAAAAGAGCTCTCAAAAACACACTCAAGAAACACCAAAACGAATCGCCACCAAATGAGAGTGACGACCCCTCCATCAGCCATGACCCCTTGAATCCCAGAACTAGCCGTTAACTGACAGTTCCGTGATTTCCGGATGTCCCACCGTTAGGGTTTCATCCAATTTCTCCCGGCGGCGCCGCCTTTGCTGGTTAGGGTTTCGTTGGCTCCTGGACGACTGCTGGTGGCCCTTGGATGACATCTGGACCCGTCCACGATGCTAGGGCTGAACTTCAGATCCTCAATCCGGTTCCGGATTTTCCGGTTAGGTAAGGGACTCTACTTCCCTTCCTTAACCTAATTATCCCCATTGGATGTCTCCAATTTCCATCTCTTCCTAATCTTACTAATTTTCCCTATTCTTGATCAAAGAATCGAAAAATTTATCTAAGATTAGCTTCCTTATTCCTAATTCTATACTAAATATTAAAAACCTATATTCTAGGTTCCCACATCACCCCATTTTCAAATGTGAGCGTCCCCGTGAACACTAGACTAGCATTTTTAATATGGATCCTAATACTGATCAGGATCATCCTCATCCGGATTGGAATCTGTATTCGAGAATGATTCTGGATCATAACGCTTGACCCCGGATCCATTGATCCGTGTATCACATCTGGATTGGTGACTCTAATGAAGACAATGCTAAAGTCGTGTGAAAACAATGCATATTCAATTGCTTCGATGTTCATAGCCTTACCATTCCATAATCAACGTTGCAACAACTGAAGTTTTGACATTATTGACTAAATGGTGCAAAATCACTAACTACTATAATGCATTCATACTAAATCTATGGTCTTTACATGTCTCATTCATTATGTAAATAGTACAAACTTAAAGACTATATTGGTAACAATTACATACTACATGGTTGCAACTGATTTGCATATTTCCATACTAATTTCTATAAAAATCAATATTGAAAAGTTTCTCATTCAAACCTAAACACAACATTGCCTATTTAAGGGATGTTACCTTTGACTTCAAAAGTATCAATTCAAAACCATGGCCACTTGAAAAGCATAGCCAATTCAAAAGTTTTTTGAACAATTTGTTTTCATACAAATGATGTTTCAAAAAATGGTAAGCATCCAAACTATAGAATGTCTCTATATAGAATCTTTCATTTGTACAGCACAATCCTCACAAACCTACATCTGTAGAGATTCACTAGATCCACTACCATGGTCTGGGGATGCCAAAGAAAGGTCTATGATTTTCAACCGCTTCATAAATGGAGCACATTCTTGTAAATGAACTTCAATTTTCAACATTTCTGCCTCGTGTTCTCGAAAGTCCCCCTCTCTCAGATTCCGATTAGCCATTGCCAACTCCATTTGCAAAACAACACAAGAAAAATATCAATGTTAATACATCCAATAGGTGGTAATTTAAATCAATACAAATGTACCAATTTGGAGAATTGTACACTTACAGTATATACAAAAAATGTTGCTTGGTTCATGAGGAGTTTCACCACTCCATTTTTGGGATACTTGGAGCCCATCACCACTTTAGAAATAGTTCCATACACAGCATCTGATCCATAAGGATCTTGCAAATCCACACTGAAGCGCCATACGTCTTCTGAAACAATAACACTTTATTTTCAAATTTAACTTCATTGAAGCTTTACTGAAGCTTACAAATCCAGGCTTTATTGTAGGCTAACCTTTACTAATGCTTAAAAAGCTTCCCTAAAACTTTACAAGCTTACTTGACAACCAAAATAGAGTGATCTTCAACATATATGTTCACATATACTAGACAAGAGACATAAAATGAAAAAAAAAATAGATATGTGATTAAAAGACCAAGACATGTAATTAAAACAATACATCAAAAGACATAATGACAACAAAAATCAAAAGAGGGATGAATCCATTGGTACCATCTTGCATTGCCGCAAGTTTGGCTCTCCATGCTTCTTTCACTATGGTTGTTTCATTGGCAGGGGGCTTGGGAAGCTCTAACAAACAATAAAACTCTTCCTTCATGACTCTTGTCATGTGTCCTCTAGCATCTCAAAATTTTCGTGAGACTCTACTTTGGAGGCCAGGCTCAGTGCTTGATTGTGGTCCCCATGCTTGTTCAAACTGCTTGCACACAACTAGATCATCAAAGACTCCAAAGTCTTCTAAGATAGCCTTCTTAATGTTTTCTTGGCTTGGATGGATGTCACTTGTTGATGGATCCTTCCCAAGAAGGAAGGAACGAATGATTTTAGCCAACCTCCGCTGTCAAGCAAAAACTTCAACTAGTTAGATTCACCAATTCAAACAGCTAACATAAAAATTAACATAAATATTGCATACAATAAGATGGTGAAACATTAAGGAAGCACACCTTCACAAATTCCCATTGAGTGCAATAGGGAGGTGAAACGTTCTCTCTGACTGCAACTGCTAGCATGTCAGTTAGCTTTGAAATTTGGTTAGATTGATCCTTTGTGTCCTTCAATTTGTGAAGAAGTATTCGCTCTGGAGCAGAGAGTCCATTAGCCAAATCTGCACAACAGAACATTAAAGTTAGAGGAGAGTGGATAATCAATGCAAGCACCTATACCTTAGATTCAATTTCAGCATGGGACAATAATGATTTCTTAATCCTATGTTAAAGCTAAACTCAATTAGAGAATTGGACAACGTTTCATCAACTCTTAAGAACTAATTCACTAAATCGATTCACAAAATCACTATGTAAGCAATTCTGAAGGAGGTGAAAAGGTTCTCAATCTAAGCAAAAAATACTATTTTGAAACTTAGGAACACATTGAGTCACAAACTGGTCCGAAACACATGAATACGGAAACTCTCTTTCCCTAATGCTACACCAATACACTCAGGGCTCAATTCAAGGCTGCTGTGACAATGCGTGCAATGCCACACTCAAATGATGCAAATATTTTGTTCAACACTCAGATTCACAAAATCGTCTACGCTTAAGTTGATCGTAACTTAACGCAATAATAACTCACAAAGCTAATGTTCTAACAAGGAGTTGTACTAGAGTACGTTACCTGGTGTTTCGGGAGCAGGTGCATCTCGTATCATGTCCGCAACAACTTGATCCATGGTTGTCGGAGCAACATTATTCACAACGCTGATTTCTCCGACTACAAGATCCACAGAGTTGCTAGGAGGCGTTTGAAATCTGATCGACCTTCCAACTCGACGGGTGTGAGGTCTTGAATACGGTGATTGCGCACCGGCCAAACAAGAGGAGCGCCTTGCAAGTAATCTTGAGCTAGAGTCCATTGGAAAGAACAGTGAAACGAAGCGCAAGAATCAGCGACACTCAAACTCATAGAAGAAAACAAAGTAATGAGCGTACAAAATTGAAAATACAAGAAGGCGAGTGAAGGAGCTTACAAAATTCAAACGATTGTGCTTGCGCTCCATTGCTTGGCTAGTCACCATCAGGAGACTTGGCGCTACAACTCTGCGAGCTCAGAATGAAAAAGAAACTCAGGGTTTCGAAGATAGAGTTTACACAATCTTTGACAAAAATCAGCCGTTGATTTCTAGCCCTCATCGTCGATCTCAGCCATCGATGCAAATGGATGGATAGAGGTCTTCATTCATTGAACGAATGAGAATTACCAAGACATCAAGTCTGTCTTGGCCCAACCTGTCGTAAATCATCATCGTGCAAGTCTTATCAACGTTTGTCTTTGTCATTTGCTAAGCCCTAGTTTTCTTTGGGGAAGTAACCTTAAACCCTAACGTACTACACCGTCTTCTTTACTCTACTTTGGCGAGGTCTCCAGCTCTTTCTTAGTGTCTTGCCATTTTCGGCAACTACGTTCTTTTGTTTCTTGCCTGCCTCGCAAGATTGCACCGCAGCTTTTTCAGTTCAGCTCTTCAGTCCTTGCAAGCGTCTGTTCATCGTTGGCATCATTGCTTATTTTCACGAGAGATGCTCATGCTCTCTGAAGACGTTCCAATTGGTAGCCGCTTGTGGTGCAGGTATGAATTTGAACCTTTCTGAACCTTGAATTATGTCTCTAATGTTAGTAGCCATAGCTTGAGTGTTTTTTCTAGTGTGGTTCCAATGAGAAGCTTGCTGTATTCATTGTTAGTCATTAGATCTAGTTTCAGTTCTAGTTTAGAGTTGAGAATATGAGTTGAGAACATGCTTCTATAATCATCTTCACTGGTAGCTTTCATGATCTGGTTTTGGATATCAATTAGGGTATACGGGGTTAATCATCCTGAAAATTAGTTGGGGTACAGGAAGCCGCGGAATACTTTTGCCATGGAGACTCAGTTGGAGACTCTGAGAGGTTGCGGAACGGTACTCCGGATTTGCTGGACGGAAAAAATACTTCCACGGTTGGAGGTGGTGTAAGCGACACTTTTGGGGAAGACGCAGCAACCGAGGATCAGACGCTCACTCCGTGGGCTCGAATAGTAGCGAGGTGATCGATTCGCTCATTTTTGTTTGATTGAAATGTTGTGGAGATGATGGTGTTCGTGAGATTGTCGTTTCCATCAACATGTTTTAGGAGAGGGTTGAATTTCTGGCTAAGATGTATCTATCAGTACTAGATCAACCATCTACTTCTCTGAGTTGCTTCCGTTCAATCTATTTGTTAGTTTAGGCTGCTTTCGAGCTGAGTTTCTTGCTTATCCGTTGTGTCAATTACACATACAGTTAATTTACAGCTTTCTCATTTTACTTTGGTCTAGTTTTTGATCTTACTGAAAATTGCTTGGGCCATACTTTTTTATCTCATATGATGGCCAGTGGGTCGGAATTATTGAGAGATCCACGATATAACAAGGGTCTTGTCTTCACTGAGGAGGAGCGAGATCGTCACTACTTGAGGGGCCTTCTCCCACCTACCATTAACTCACAAGAATTGCAGGTAAGTCATAAAGATTTCAATTCATATGATTTTATACTAACCTATTGAAGCTTGACACTTAAGGAAGTATCTTGTTTGGTTGCAATTGCTCTCCCTCCCTTCCTTGACAACCCTGTGTCTGGAATCATCATTGAAGACTTACTGCAGCCAATATTAGGTTTCTGCAACCCCGTCCGCAACTTGCTTTTAGTTGTGACGTCAACGGTCCATACACTGGATGGCCAGAGACTTTACTTTGTTCGAAAATCACCCGAGAGATTTTACTTTCTGTAAAGTTTGAAGCAGAATGGTCCTATAGAAGTAACAAATAACGAATTTGCAGCCAACAGTTACTGATGCGTTCGGCGTACGTGGTGATTGCAGGAACGTACTTGGCCTTCGATTGAGATCATCATTTGTATGGAGGAACGTGGTTTCTGAGCACAGGGGGAGCCTTAAAACAGTCAAGGTTAGTGGAACTTTCTTCACAGATAATACTGCTATATATGCAATGAAAGTGACCTTACGAAAGTGACCTTATCATGTTGTAAGACATCAATCTGTGCCTTAGTACGTGCAGACCTAATTTTAGTATTATGATTTTCAAGTTGACATGTGTGTAATATAGTTTTTGTAATCCTCAGTTGCTGGCTTGGCCCAGGGTGAATCAATCATGAACGTGTAGTACACCATTTGGTTGATATGCAGACGCATTGCTAAATATTCTCTTTTTAAACTGGCCGGGCAAGTAGCTTTGTTGAATAACTAGGTATAATTGATTTGTTTAAACAGGCAAACTGAAGATCATGACACTTCCAAAACAGGAATCTTGAGACAGTGCTCTCTATGGAAACCTTTGGTTGTACTACTTGTGGGGCCAGTGGGTTTGGGAATGCTGGGGCTCTTGGTGCACATAAAAGATATCTAGGATGTGGATCCAAAAGGCCAAGAAGTCTGACTCTTGGTCACAATGTAGATCCACCAGTTCCTATATTTGAATCACCTGAAGATGATTTTTCCATCTTTGAAGAGGAGGATTCTACATCTAAAGTCCCTTATGATTCCACATTTAGTTTGGTACATTGGATACGTACTTGCAAAAATAATAGTGGTCTATCAAAGAGAGATGTAAATGCTCTATTCAACCAAGTTTTATTTCACTCAAGCTTCAAATTGGAAGATGTTTCCGTAAGATCAAGTGCTGATTTGGACAATTATGAGGCTGATATCTTGACTGCAACAGATGGTTGGAAACATGAACACTTTCAAGGGCACATTTTACATTATCGTGATCCTATAGATGCTTTGGGATCTTTATTCTCTTCTCCTCTTGTAGCAGAAGGGTTTGAATTATATCCAAATTCTAAGAATTTGACTTTAAATGAGAAGGTATATTCAACTCCTAGCACGGCAAATTGGTGGGAGCAAATGCAAGTAAGTACTTGTGTTTATTTGCAAACAAATGATCAATTTTCTAGTCTTGAAATTGAAACTAATTTTATTGATATTTCTCTTTGTGTCTTTTGCAGGAGCATGTCAATACTGAAGGTGCTGTTATTGCCCCATTAATATTTTATAGTGATCAAACATCACTATCAAGAGATGGAAAAGTTAATGGGCATCCTCTAGTGCTTAGCATTGGAAATATATCTTGTGAAAATAGATATTTAGATGAAGGACATGTTCTTTTAGCAATCTTTCCTATACTTCCATCTACTGAATCAACCCACCTAGAGAGATTGCAACTCTTTCAAAGTTGTTTGGAGCATGTTTTGAAACCATTGAAGGATGCCAGCAAAACGTAAGTCTGATTATTATCTTGAGTGTTGTTTTAAATTATTGTTGTATAGTTGAAATTACCATTTTAGTTCTAACTTGATGGTATTTGTTTGTTGCAGGGGAATCTTACTATTAGATCCTATTGGTGAAGAGCGATGGGTGTATCCTAGGTTGTATGCATATGTGTGTGACCATCCCGAGGGCTGTAAGGTATGAGTTAGAATAGGTTTTGATACATATGTTGTAAATGATTCTAAATTATATTTTTGGTACTCACATTCTTTGATATGTGAACTTTTAGGGACTTTATTGGGTTACAACTAATAGAGAAAGAGTATTGAATGGACAGGTCACATGTACCTTTGATACAAACAAGTGTACGCTTCCTTGTAGCATGTGTTTTTGCCCTTCAAATAAGTTGAGGGACGTCTAAGAGAAATTTCCTTACAGAATAGAGATAGAAATGAAGAGTCTCTTTGAAGAGATTCAAAGATCTTCTCCATTAGTAGCTGCTGACCTTTCCAAACGATACTCTATTCATCCTGTACAGGTATAAAAATTTATCTCATTTTGTATTTCAATTTATGTCATTTTGTATTTAACCTTAAACCCTAAAGGGAATTGATTGCCATAATAAGCATCCTTTCAAAACATATTGATCATGTGAAACTTGCCTAATCACTTGTGATGTGGGAACAGTGTGCTCTATGGGGCTTTGCAGGGGGAGAAACGTCATTTGGGAATCCCTACAAAGCAGTGAATGTCGACATGCTTCATCAATCTGATTTGGGAGTGTTTAAAACACTTGTTGATATATTAAGAAGCATTGCAATTTCAACATCTGCTTCCATTCTTCCTGAGTTGGATCGGAGACTTCTTTGTATTCGTAACTCTTTTAGATTCTCAGAATTTCGAGTTCTTGGCACAGACAAAGGAGGGTACTTCTCTTCCAATTCAAATTATGCAGCGTTTGAACATCGATCAGTCATGCAGGTTAGTGAATATTAATATTTTGTGTATTTGTAAAATATACCATCAAACTAACAAGCTCTTGGATTGAATTTAACATGGTTTAACATCAATGTTGGATTAGTATTTAACATTCATGTCAATTGTGTTGCAGGTTATCGTTGTATGCATGATTGGGTTGTTTAGAAGGGATATTGTTAAAGCTGTTGTGAAATTTTTGAGATGGTATGAGAAAGCTTGTCGATCAAAGGAACACACTGAAGAGTCCCTTACATATATGGATCAGCTTATGCAAGAGTAAGTGATCAATTACATTCAATCAATTTTTTTTGTTGTGTTTTGATTATGAAATGGAATCATATAGAAGGATAAATTCTCATATACTAAAAGGTCATCATTTAACATTGAATTACAAACTCATTGTTATTTTTTGTTGTTTTGCAGAGCAATTCAAGTATTTACTGGAGCATTATCAAGATGGCAAAAATCAAACTTTCATTTAGTAAAAATCCATGCAATGAGCCACTTTAGTGATGCAATTTGCAGGTCTGGTTCACCATTTGAATACAGCTCTAACTTGTATGAGCACTTGCATATTGCTCTAATGAAAGCAGCTTATAGGCGTAGCAATCGGAAAGACTATATCAACTACATAGTCAAGCACAACAGAAGATTAGAAGCATTGCAAAAAAATGCTCGAGAAAGAGAAGGTTTTGCACTTACCAGTGAGAAAACAACTGCTCTAGACTTGGTAAGCTTTAGATCCAAACTTTTTGAATTCAGCATTTCAATTTTTGTGAAGAACTTGGGTACAATTTTTTAATCAAATAATAACAATGAAGGTCTGCTAAATCTGATAAGTCTGTAGTAACTTATCCAAATTTGAATTTTTCATGCCTTTGTTTAGCTAACAATACTTATCAGCAATCATTTGAGTTTCAATTCTAAATACCTTATAAGGCATTATTATAGTTAGATTTTTTTTGAGTGGATCACAGGTTGTGGAGGTAGGACAAAATGTTTTAGCTGGATACCAAACCACCCTTCGCATGCAAACTTTGAATCTTGACAGCATCACCACATCAAGCTATTCGAATCCAACTAAATTGCAACAGTTACTTTCTCTCCAACCAGAGATTGTTTCTGAATTGGCAATAGCCTTGAAAGCCTACACTTCTGACTACAATTTTAAAGATGTTGAAGTAAGTGTGAACATTATCCACCATTTTACATCTTTTTGATAAATTTTTTTGATAGGTTTTGTTCACAACTGTTGACATATGGTGTTCTTTTTCACAACTGTGAACTGTTGACATCTGATATTCCTTTTTGTCAATTACAGGTTCTCCAAGTTTATGGATCATTGGCCATACCTCCTGGTGGTGGTACTCGGTTTGGTGATTGGCCCATGTATGCACGAGCATCTCACGAATTTCATGGAAAAGAGTGGTACAGTTCAATAGCCATTCAAATGGAAGATGTTGGGGAAGAAGAAAAGACTTCGTATGGCCAACTTCGTTTGCTATTCCGATGCAACTTACTTGATGCAGAGGCAAATAAGGTAACAAAAGATTTGGCATTTGTACGAATGTATCAATATATAAGGTTCAACAATATTGTGGAATTGAAGTGGTCACAAGCACAAATGGAAGCTTATGTAGTAATAGAAACAAATTCTATACTGAAAGCTGTACAAGTAGTTCCTCATTTTGAGAAAGTAGACTTCTTCTTTGTAAACTCATTCAAGTTCTGAATACTCAATTGTAAACAAGTATTGACTTAGAAACCTGCAAGTTGCATTTGGCTTGGGTGATTGATTGTCTGTAGGTGCTGGCTGAAGATGGCATGAGGATGGAGATGCTTGTATTTATTGTGAAGTTGTTTGGACATTGTTTTCCTTTTTCAAGTCAAGCATTGTATTTAGTTCTTGTAAAAGATACATACAAATTTTTGCTTGATTTAGCTTTTTACAGAGTTCATTTACTTTCATCTTGTCATTGCACATGAATTAGGATCGATTTTGAGTTGCAGTGAAAGAAAATTCAGTTTTGGAGGCTATCAAGTGCTATTGAATTATTAAAACTTGAAGTAGTGTTACTTATAGCTTAGTGATTCTATAGAAGTAGTGTTAAAAACAGTATTGGATCAATTAATAAACATCACATTATAATTGGTTGGATATTGCATAAATAATGTTGAATCAATGTGACAAAAGATTGATTAGTGAATTAATATAGAAACAAGGTTGATGCAATGTTGCATCTTGAAAACTTGTTTGTTAAGTATTGAATCAATTTGCCCAAATTTGGCATTGATTTGGCATCAGAAGGAAAAAATCATTGTTTTAATGTTGCTACAATGCCACTTATTTAATAAGTGTAAACACAAAATTGTATCATTTCATATTGATTTATTATTACTTCAATGGGCATTGCCTTGGTAATGATACATAGCCAAAAAATACATTAAATTGGTATTGAACTTGGATACTATTAAATCAATAATGATCTAGTGTTTAGTCCTTGGGGGATAAAAATCCAGATGCAAGCCATGTTCCCTGTAAGTCCTCAAGCTGGAGAGAGCCATTAGAGAAGATCTGACTTACTTTGTAGGGTCCCATCCACCTTGTATGAAGCTTACCCGGAAATTCTTCATGACGGTTGTCATAAAGCAACACCAATCCACCTTCCTTCACACCATGATCCTTTGGCAGCCTTGCATCAAAATCCTTCTTCCTCTTGTGTTGGACAGATATGGTCCTCTCCAGGGCGTCTCCTCTTGCTTCCTCCAGATCCTCGATTGCTAACAACTGGAACTTAGGATCCGGATGTGACCTTCCTCTCCTGGATGCCATAACTCTCAGCGTCTCGATCTCCATCTCTATCTTGTGAAGTGCTACTTGTCCAAAAACAAGGAAGAATGGGCTTCTTCCAGTTGTTGACTTCTCCGAAGTGTTGTACGCATGAACTGCAGATGGTAGTTTCCTATCCCAATCCATCTTGTGTGCGGAAACCATCTTGTTCAAACTCTTCCCAACAATCCCATTCGCTCTCTCAGTAAGTCCATTCGCCTTAGGATTGTAAGGGGTTGTCTTCCTATGCTTGATCAGGTAAGTGGATGTGATGTTCTCAATCACATCATTTAGGAAGTGGGTTCCTCTATCACTGACCAACTCCAAAGGATGTCCAAAACGCATCATAATTTCCTCAAATAGGAAAGAGGCTGCTGTTGAGGCATCATTCTTCCTGGTTGCTCTAGCTTCCACCCACTTGGTAGCATAATCTGTTGCCAAGATGATGTACCTCTTCTTCCGAGCGCTGACCGGATTGATAGGCCCAATGAAGTCAATCCCCCACTTCTCAAACGGAGCAAGTGGTATAATGGGAGTGAGTGGCCATTGGTTCCTGAAGGCAGGCGTACCCGTCCTTTGGCACTGATCACAACTTCACACAAAGGATTTGACATCCCGGATCATTGATGGCCACCAGTATCCGGATGTTCAGATCCGGTTGACAGTGGTGATGGCAGCAAAATGTCCTCCCGAGGATCCGGAATGGAGAGCACTCATCACTTGCTTCCTTTCCTTCTTCTCCAAGCACCTCCTCAGCTAGTCATCTGCCCCCATTTTGAACAACATCCCATGGATCAAAGAATAGGGTGCCACTTTGTATTGAAACACAATTTTCTCTTCAAGGGAATATCCATCCGGATATTTCCGACTCAATAGGTAGTCAATAACATCCTGGAACTTTGAAGACGTATCCCCTATAATGTGGAATACTGCAGCATCTTTTACAGATGTGGTTCCGGATTCCGGTTCCTGAAAACCCTCATCCGCGAACTCATCTGGAAACTCTGCTGTAATCTCTGCTGCTGCTTCCGGTCCTCTCATCCAGGATAGGAAATCAGCATTGGCATTCGCCTTGCCTAGTTTCACTACCACCTCGTAGTTGAACTCCTGCAACAACAGTATCCATCTAGCTATCCTTCCGGATAGATCCGGTTTATTCACTAAGTACTTAAGGGAATCATGATCTGTATGGAAAATGACTTTGTATCCCAAAAGGTAGTGCTGGAACTTCTTGCAAGTATAAACCACAGCAAGGGCTTCCCTCTCAGTTGTGGTATACTTCCTCTCAACTAGACTCATTTGCCTACTGGCATAGTAGATAGGACACTCATTCTTTTCCTCCAACTGCCAAAGAATGGCTCCTAAACACCATCCGGATGCGTCTATGGTTACATAGAATTCCTGTTTCCAATCCGGGGGAGACAGGATAGGAGCCTTGACTAATCTCAACTTTAGATCTTCAAGGGTTCTCTGTCTCTCCTCAGTCCAGATGAACTCTACTTCCTTTTTCAGGAGTTCAGTAAGTGGAATAACCAGTTTGGCATAATCCTCAATGAACCTCCTATAGTAACCAACACATCCTAGAAATCCGCGGATTTCTCTAACACATGTGGGGGGAATCAGAGCTAGGATAGCCCTGACTTTATCCACATCAACTTCCAATCCTCTTCTGCTTACCACATGTCCCAACAAAATCCCTGACTGCATTCCCAGGAAACACTTACCCGGATGTAGTTTCAATCTGGTTTCCTTGCATCGGATGAAGGTCTTCTCCAGGAACTCCAGGTGTTTGTCTTACTCGCTAAAGACAGCAAAATCGTCAATAAACACCTCCAAGAAATGTCTTAGGAAATCCTGGAAGATATCCATCATCAACCTTTGGAAAGTTCCGGGTGCATTGCACAATCCGAATGGCATCCGGTTGAAAGCAAATGTCCCCCACTCCGTGGTAAACGTTGTCTTCAGTTGGTCTGCCAAGCGGATAGACACTTGGTTGTATCCGGAAAATCCATCTAGGAAGCTGTAGCATTCCTGACCGGATACGTGATCCAGGATTATATCCGTGAATGGAAGCGGAAAGTAGTCCTTCTTCGTGGCAGCATTCAGCTTCCAGAGGTCTTGACAAACCCGGATCTTCACCTTCCCATCTGCTCCCACCTTTTTAGGAACAACCACAATAGGTGAAACCCATTCCGAGTTGTTAACCGGATAGATGAATCCGGCTTCCAACAGCCTGTCAATCTCCTCCTTCACCATGAGTGAATACCTTGGATTCAGCCGGTATTGACGTTGCCTGATTAGAACAGCTCCCTCAACTAAGTCAATCCGTTGTTTCCCTAGATCCGGGGGAATCCCACCTAAATCTGAGGATGTCCAAGCAAACACATCTACATACTTCCTCAACAACCGAACATAGTTCCTCTTCTCTGTTCTGCTAAGAGATTTACCAAGGAAAAAGGATTTTCCTAGTTCAACCTCTACCTTCTCATAATCCGAAGGATTGACTATGTTCTTAATCCGATCCGGTTCCAGTTCCTCCGTCTGGGATTGGATCTCACTCCAAGGAAGATCAGACTTCCCTTCAGTCATACCAACAGTGGATAAGCTGCCTTCTTGAATCTGCTGCCTTATCCAATCTGTTGTCATAGGAACATTGGCTTCTCCAAGTGATCGGTCCTCCAACTGACCGGATGCGGATCCTAAAACCGGATCAGGAACTTCCTTCTCTTCAGGCTCGCCCAACTCTAGGATTGGCTCTAGAAAATCGAAGTCTGCCTCAGTCATCCCATCAAAGTCTTCTACAAAATTGACAGATGCAGAAGAATCTTCCGGATCTGACCAATCAGTGGTGTACCCATCCGAATCACTTGTTTCTCCCATGTGTTCCTCATTTTTCCAAGGAATCCGGATACTAGGTTGCCCCATCACGAACTCCTTGTGTCCCCAATCTACAATCACCCTTGCAGCATACAACCAAGGCCTTCCAAGTAGCAGAGGAAATGGTCTTCCCTTGTTTACCCGGATGATCACAAAGTTCAGGAGGTAGGTCTTTTTCCCGATCCGGGTTGGGATTTGGGAAAGTCTTCCAACTGGAACAACACGAGATTGATCCGCCATCCGCAACACTTGGTCTGTGGTTTCAAAGGTGGTGAATCCCAAGTCAAAGGTAGTATCCTCCAACATTAGGTTCACTCCAGATCCTCCATCCACCAAAACTTTGGGAATGGAACATCCCTCAATCTCCACAACCAACTCAGGTGGCCCATAATCCTCCACTTGTGCAAAATTGACTACCACTGCAGGAAGTTTGAATCTTCTCTTCCTCCTCTTGGTCCATGCATCCCGAATCAGCTTTTGATAATTGGCATTATCATGAAGAAGTTGCCCAATTGTAACATTGGCCTTCTGATCCTTGATGTCCTGCGAAATGTCATACTCATTCTCTCTTCCCTCTGGTTCAATGAAAACTGGGGTGTCATTAAACCTAACTTTCTGCGGTGAGGTTGGGAAACCGGAAACCGGAATTTCTTCCTCCCGTCGACTGGATTCGGAATTCCTAAGTTCTCGTCTCACCGCCTCACTCACATCCTTGGAAGTCCTCTTGGGTTGTACCCCATTTTCTGAGGTTGCTATGGGTATAGCAATTCCGGATTCATTCGAGTGATTAGAATCACTGGAATCCGGTTCCTGCCGTCTCTCTCTACTAGCAAGTTTACGGGTCCTAATCTTACGTCTATCTAACTTCCTGGTCTTGGTGGAGCTACAGGTTTCTACTCTATGTACTGACTGTCCTACTCTATCCAGCAACCCCACCCCTAAGGGTCAGCTTTCCGGGTTCTCAATTCCGGATTTGGATCCGTAGTTGAGTCCGGTCTGATCTCTAGGAGGGACCTCTACTTGTTTATACACTACTCGTAGGTAGTAGAATTGTTAGAGCCTGGTTGTGATCGCTTAATTCCAAGGGTGGGAATGAAGCGCTCACAGCGGCCGGCCCCCCTAACATGTTCTACGACCACGCGGCTCATAGGCAAACCTAGAATGCCCCCTCGGCCGTCCAAACCGCGCAGGGGGTCATTTCGATGCCATCAATACAGAGTACTCAGGACGTTCGATTGATCAGCGTGGGTGCACCACCTAGCGTAGAGGTCACCGAATTCCGGAGTACTCTACTGATCACTACCGCTCCTGAGCTAGAGATGATGCAGAAATTCCTACCAGCCTTAGTGGTCACTAGGGAGGGCCAAGACTAACCCCCCACTGTGGGCGCTTCATTCCCACCTTTGGAATTAAGCGATCACAACCAGGCTCTTGTTTACCAATCTACTCCTACGGGTGTCTAAGCGTCAAACCCACTGTGCCTTCCAAGCAATGGATCTTTTGCTACCCTAATTATCCTAGGTGTGTACTTGTCTCGTTCACTTGTCCTACTTCTAGTTGCTTTCTTACCTTATGTATTTCATTCTCCTCTTCTACGTATTGGTATTTATCTTAACCTACTTCTACGTCTTTGTATTTGTCTAGTCTACCTCTACGTATTAGTACTCTTTTAATCTACACTACGTCTTCGTATTTGTTTGGGCCTATGCTACGTTCTTGTATTTGTTTGGGCCTACTCTACGTTCTTGTATTTTTATCCTATTCTACATATTTGTATTTATCTTAATCTACTTCTACGTATTTGTCTTTGTCTTTGTCCACTCTACGTATTTGCCTTGGTTTTAATCTATTCTACGTATTTGTATTCTTTCATCCTACTCTACGTATTTGTCCTTGTTCCTTCTATTTTACTTCTCCGTATTCTATTCTATGTTTGCGTATTCATTCTTCTTATTTCTATTCTAGTTGTGGTTGTCTCCCTATTTGTATTTGCTAATTACCGGACCTTAACCTCACCGGGGTTGCTAATCCTTTCCTACTAATTAATTCCTAATTGCATTAATAAATTAAATCAAAAGAAAGTTTTAGAGGCCTACCTCCTTCCGTGGATCCGGTTCTCTCCACTCCACGCCACGTCCACCATTGCCATGTCTTGGTCCCGGCTCTTTTAATTATCCCTTTCCGGGTGCTTCTTACAATTAGGTCTTTTTTGCAATGGCTTCCTAGCTCAACTAGTTTCTATGTTATCCCCTCAACTACCTAATTTCTATATTTCCCCCTAGACTACCTAATTTTTATATTTTCCCCTAACTACCTAATTTCTATCCTCTATTCTAAGAGTTTGCAATCGGCCAGCAATCAAAACATCACATCAGTCCTACATTATGAGTCCAAACAGAAAACACAGTCTATGGTTAGGCTCAAAGGCACTGTGCCAACTGAAATGAGTACAAATAATACCATGTTCCGAGAAACCCACGTGGCACATCCCGGTTCGTCCGACCCCTGCAGCTGCTGACTGCGCAGGCGACGTGGCGCGGTGACGTGGCGAACGCGGTGACGACTTCAGTGCACAAAATAGGCTCTCATTCCTAAACCGTAACTCGAAATGAGGAAACAACGCCGGATTCGGTGTCAGCGGCAGCGCGCCGGTAAAATCGAGTACAAATAAGCCTGGGGTCCGAGACTGCCACGTGGCGCCCTTCGGGTGGGCTCACCCCGGCCGGGCTCCGCGGACTGGGGGGCTGTCCAGGGACTGCGGCGGGCTGGTTTGGGCCGGGAGGGTTCTTTCCTTGTTGTTCCTTTTTTACTTGACTTCCCCTACCAATATCTCTCTAATTTTTGACGTCTTACTCACACCACAAAGTTTTTAACCCTTGAGGGGTTCAAAGCTTCGCCGTCCCTATGGGACCTAATTAAATACCGTGACTAAGAGAAGAGGGAGAAGAGAGTGTCCACACAACCTATCTAGTCCTATAGTTTAAAGCTTTGCCGTCCCCTATGGAACTAAATTAACCCCGTGACTAAGAGAAGAGGGAGAAGAGAGTGTCCACACAACCTATCTAATACTATAGTTCAAAGCTTCGCCGTCCCCTATGGGACTAAATTAACCCCGTGACTAAGAGAAGAGGGAGAAGAGAGTAGTACAAAGTGCAAACATACGCTCGAAGTCACCTCCCAAGTTACCTCTCGATTCCTCACAATACTCTCCCACAACAACTCTCAATAGTACACAATACAATGAGTAATCAAGCTTAGATTGCAACAAGTTTCACCACTTGGGGGGGTCTCAAGTCCCCAAGTAAAAATCACACTTACCAAAGGGTGTAAAAACCCCAAAAGATCATCAAAGGCTCCCTTGGCATCAAAAGCAAAAAAAAATCCGACATAACCCGGGCCCAATAGTCCTCCTCCCTTAAATGGGTAGGAGTTGAGAAAAGAGAGAGAATGAGAGGAGAATGCCGCCCCTTTTATACTCAAAAGGGAACAACACCCCCCCTTAATCTACTAAGAATAACTAGATGAGGGAATCTAGGAGGTTCGTACATGTTTACCCCTCCCAAATCTAATTATCCACCTAAAATCTACACAATTTGAATTGGAAAATTCAAATCTTACCTAACCTTACAAGAACTTGCAAAATCGTCAAATTTACCTTCCCCAAAATCTACAAGTTCTCACATGGGAGAAGTTCCCATGTGTTCCCACCTACTTAATTTGAAATTACTTACACCAAAGCACATGAGCCACCTCCACTAACTTTTTGAGGTGGTACTTGCTCCCACATGTGCCCGAAGTTCCCCACATGTTCCCTACGTGTTTCCCACGGCTAATGGGGCCCAAACTCCCCAAAAATGCATTGGGGGCCTAAAACCCCCATTTCTTCTCCATGTGCTGTCCCTAAAAGGCTAACTTTTGGAGTGTAGCTCCAAATGGCAAACGAATTGCGCCATTGGCTCCGGAAGGCCATAATTAGCCTAAGAGGTACCCCTTATCCCTTAAACTAAGCCCAAATTTCCAAGGAATCTTAGCGTAAGTTGGGATCAAAGTTGGGATAAATTCCCAACTTTTGGAGTTTAGCAATTTTGGACCCCAAACCTTCACCAATCTTCCAAGTAGATGGAAGGGGGTAGGAATAGACCCAAGATAGGCTCTGTTCCGATGTCGTATGGCTCCGGTACGTCGGTCAACCGCCGCTTTTGTCATTTAATTTGTCAGTTGGGGAGGAATGTCGCCGATTCAACATCTTCCAACTATCGTTTTGCCTTGAAACTTGGGGAAGCGCTCCGTTGGTGTGAGACCGCCTCGCCGAATTTTTAGTGGGATTTTACCGCACTTTGGGATATTCTTTCGAATTCCCACCCAAAGTCCACCGCGGTTGACCGTCTGGGAAAATATCCAAACAATGTCGGAAAATTCCCAAACTTTAGAAGGGACCACCCATGGGATCCCTCTACTTGGACGCAAATCTGCATCCCCACTGCGTGCTCCTAGAATTAGGAAATCGCCGATACCTGCATTTCAAGGGTAGTATTTTATCCGTATTTTCTTCGATGCTATGGGGAGTGGGGGATTCCTCCTAGATCCCCCTATGAGGACTTCCTAGCCTAGACAGGGCCTTCTTAGGCTTCTTACCCTAATTCTGCACATCTCCATCAATTTGGCGTCTATTTAGCTAAGACTAGGCCCGTTTTGGATGTAAACTATCCTAAATTCCACCTAATGACCAAATGGCACATTGGTATGTGTAATGCCAATATAGGTTTAATGCCCTTTTGTGGGTGTTATGAGCCCAAATACGCCTTAGTTTATGTATAAATTCGAAAAAAGAACCCGTGAGTCCCCGGTAACGAATCGGGGACTCACACCCACCCTTAGACGACCCCGACGATGTCGACTCACCGGAGTCTAGTTCCCATAGTAGCATGCATTTACACTCGTCCCAGGGCTCCCCCCAGTTTTCTGACCTGCAGAGCACGTTGAAGGAGATTGCTAAAGAGGTCCGGTTCCATGAGAACCTTCCCACCCGCACCGAGATGGATGAGAACGAGTTCCAATTTGTTCAAAGAGGAACCCCGTTCCACCCAACTAGCCCCGATTGAGGGCCAAGCCCCGAAAAGGCTCTAACCCCTCTGTCCCTTATAACCTGTGGGATGATTTGGCCTCTGCAAAGGCAACCATCTCTTTTGGACAGTTAGTAAATGCTGCCCTTGCCTTGCGGCGCCAACTGAAGGAAGGGGCCACTATCCCGCGCATCCCGCGATTGGTGGGACATATCAGTCAGTCAGACCCTCCGCTTGAACCGGAGGCGTTCCCTATCGACCCCGACCAGCCTAAGGCTCCGGATCCTGATCCCCCCTTAGGACCAAAGGAAGCTCGAGAGGCTTTCGATCCTGTAGAAATCGACGTGGAGGTGGTCGATAAGATCATCCCCAAAACCCTGGTCGATGATGGGAGTGGGGTCAACATCATGCCCGCTTTCACCATGCACAAGCTAGGTCTAGTCATTACCCATCCATCCTTGGTTACGCTCAAGTGTGTAGACCAGAGATCGGTCAAGACCTTGGGCCGAATCAAGGACCTCCGAGTCCAAACAAGGGGAGTAGATTACCTGCTTACCTTCGAAGTTTTGCCACTCGAAGAAGAGGCATGCGCGACTTACCCCTTGCTTTTGGGCCGAGGATTCCTCCGACAGTGTGGCGGCATTGTTAATTGGGCGGAAAAGAGGCCCACCTTCACCTATGGTCCAAGGAACGCAAGGACAGTAGTGACCATTGCGTCCACCAGCCCCCCATTGAGGGCATTAGGATTGTCCGCGGTCCAGTCCGTCCTAGAGCAACCCCCTTCCAGCCCAAGGCACCTGAAATGCATGGGCCCAGGCCTCTATGGGTTTGAAGATGATGGCTCACTCGAACAATGGCTCCACGAGCATCCCTATTCCAGTAACGACACTTATGTCATCACCGAGGTTCCTGCACCCCTTGAAGGTACCATCATTGCAGAAGGCGACGACGAGTCTACCGCTGAGTCCACGCGCCGCAATGACCTCCCCAAGCCACCTCGTCGCCCACCGCCGTGCTCTTCATACCAGGTAAGGGAATCCAATCCTCCACCGCCAGAGCCAGCTGCGCAACCCCCGCAAAATCTCCATCGGCTAGCCCCTCCACCAGTGAGGCGCCCGCCTGTCACCGCCACGCCCTGGCCGATTCTTCCACCTCCCCGATGTGCGAAGTGCAGCGTCTACTGGCACGTCGAGCCGCCAGCAGGCCGAGTGCAGCCGCCATCTAGACCATCAACTCCAAGGGGACAAGCCCCCGAGGTCCGCCCTTCTCCGATCGCAAGGCCACCTCCTTGTGTAACAGATACCAAAGGTAAAAGGGCAGCACGACGCCGCGAAGAGCAGAGTAGCAGGAGCCCTTACACCAAAGTCCCAATTAACCCTCCAACGGAAAATTCTCCGATAGAAGAACAATCCCCCGTGGTTGTAACGCAGAACATGGTAGGGACATTTATGAGCAGCCCCATCCGACAAGGCGAGTCAGCCACGTCGAGGGAGGAAGACGGCCTTCCCCCCACCCTCGTGGAACCGGGAGACTGGCCCCTCAAGGTTACTCCATTCGATGAGCGTATCGCACCAGAGGCGTGGCATTAGTTAAGACGCACTGTCAAGAAGGAAGGGGAGATGTCTGCCACGGCCACTGTAGAGGCCGTGCCACAGCCAGCTTCCGAGGCTGACCCCCAGTCTCCCAAACAGGTATTTAAGGTCTTCTCAATGACTTCCTTCTTGGACACGCTATACCAATGGTGTCAGGTCCTCTAAACAGGATTAGACGATTCCGTAGCTTAATTAGATCAGATTAGATTGTATGCTCCGAAGTTTAAATCCACTTGATGGTGTGTCCCTCCACATACTGGTACAAGATAATTAGACAAGACTAGACCAGATGCTCCAAAATTTCAAAAATGACACATGATGATGGTCTGATGGTGAGATTGGTTGTAATGATGGTGCGTTGCATGCCAAATTGTGAAATTTAATTTAATCAAATTAAGTAAAGGGTAAAAGCCATTGATAGGCCTCCGAACAAAAAAAAAGGTAGCTAACCATAATTAAATGACTAAAGTCCATTAGTGTGGTAGCTCAGAGAAAATGTGCGAAGAACATCTTAAAAAAAATGTAAACTTCCTAAAAACATCATAAAAAATAGAAAATCACAAAAAATACAAAAGAACTTCGAAAATTAAAAATCTAAAAAAATTAACCAAAAACTAAAATGGAACTATGTGACCCATGTTACTTGACCTTGTTCGTTTAATGCTTGACCCTAGATCTTGGTTGTTGGTCTCTTGAAGAAAGAGCTAACGTAAAACTAGCCGATAAGACCATGTGTTGGATTGTTGGTGCGTCTTGAGGCTTCCAAATCCCGGGTTATTACCACCCTAGAATTTAGGGCTAATGTAAAACTGGCCGGTAGGCTTCTACCCCACGGTTACTTGGTTATCAAACACCCCTCTTTGGATCCTAGTTAACCGAATCAGAGTCACTTGGTTGTTATTTCTAGATCATGCTTAAGTGGTTTACATCTAACGTAAAATGAAAGGCCCTTGGGGTCAGCCAACACTTAGAAGTTAGAATAGATTAACTGGACAGGTACGAAGCCTGATCCACTTCTTTAATTAAGCGCTACTTGGTTGTAAATGCTTAGGCCAATCCCCCAACAGAAAATTTGCAGGGATGGCTACATTAACGTAAAAAGAACGGCCCTTGGGGTGAGCCAACGTGTCACTTAATGGTTTAGTTGCGAATCCCCTTAGGAGGGCAGGCTGGGACATGACGTGGCAGACCCACGCTGTACCCACCACTGTCAGGGGATAGCGTCCTGAGGAAGCAAGAAGCACCTCTGTTAGATTAGAAATCCACGGACAACCAATGGCCCTCAGAATAGATGCGTGGGAGCTGAAAGAACAGCTACGGGGAGTGTGGTAAAACTAGTGGCCTGAATATATGCCGAAAGAGCTGAAAAGACACTAGTCTAGAGTAGGATTGAAAAGACCACTAGTGAGCGCAATAGATGCCGAGAGAGCAGAAAGGGCATTAGTGGCGCCAGCGATCGTAATAGATGCCGAGAGAGTTGAAAGGGCGTTGGTTTAGCTTAGGATTGAAAAGCCCACTAGTGAGCGTAATAGATGCCGAGAGAGCTGAAAGGGCATTAGTGGCGCCAGCGATCGTAATAGACGCCGGAAGAGCTGAAAGGGCGCTGGTTTAAGTTAGGTCGGAAGTCCACTAGTGAATGTAATATATGCCGAGAGAGCTGAAAGGGCGCTAGTGGCACCAGTCACCGTGATAGATACCCCTGGGCCGAACAGGCACTGGAGGGTTCTAACTTCTTCATTACGAAACTAGACTGTCGTCAATGCGCCGGTCTGACACCGCCGCAGAGAGCAGCTAGTCAATGCTTTTGTGCCATGTCCTCATGGCCTGGTATAAGAACACAGGGAAAACCCCCGGTTCTGTGTGCTAGGTATGTTGTGTGCAGGTATGGGAGGTTAGCGCATGGACCAGGGATGGCATCACCCCCCCGTGGTCATGTCGGTTGGGTTCTTTGGTGTTACGCTTCGGTGCATAGAAAAGATGAGTTTCACTAACTTCCTCCTCACTCACTTTGGTTTGTCCTTTCTTGTGCGTGTTCTACAGCATCCCTGGCCGGTATTTGTTCCAGTAGTCAATTATGGTGATACTTGGGAGTGTTTCATCTATATCTTGATCTAGTTGAGTGAGCTGTGAGGTCACTGTGAAGCTCTTTTCCCCTCCTCTGCCGTGCTCTTCTATTTCTTCAGTTCTACCTTCCCCAGTTTCTTCTCTCCACTCCATCTCCCTTCTCTCCCTCCTGCAGTAAATCCCTCTTCACCTTCTTCTTAGTTCCAGCACCTCAGGGGAGGATAGTTAGTAAACAACCGTTGTTATTTCAAGATCGGGGGAGATGGAGTAATGGCGCGTTCTGTGAGATAGTGGGAGTAGTATAGAGTAGATTGTCATGCCCCACCAACGCGGCCATGTCCTATCATCACCCCCTTCAGTGGCCACCTTATTTGGAAGAACTACCTTCGGGACCATCTTCGTCGCCTTTGCCATCATCTTACTCATTGCCTATTTGTGCAATGCCTATTGCACCAACAAGTGGGGGAGCCAATGCGGCGCCATTGGAGGCAACTCCACTGAACGCCACGGAGGGACCCCTCACCCAGCGCCAGGAGAGGTCCGCGTCTCCCGACGGCATCGGTCCGCCACCACCGCCAAGAGTAGTGGATCTAGTAGCAGGACAGCCGACACTGGGCACTCGCAAGAGGCGGCGTGCTAAGGCAGGGCAGTGGCCGCGTGGTCTTCCCCTAGGACCATGTCGCGCCATTGTGGAGGAGCGATCGCCTTAGCCCTCCGGGCCTAAGACTTATCTACTCCTCTTGAAGAAGTACAAAACCTCCAACCTTGCTGACGACCTTGTTGTTGAAGGTCGCTTCACCACCAGTGAAACCACCTCTCAAGTCAGCTGGAGCATCATGGACGGAGGTCACGTACTCGTGCTGCGAGGCCCCAGGCTCGAACCACTCACACAAGGGCGGTCTGCGCGGTACATCCTCGACGTGGTACGCCAACTTGTGACATTCCTTGAAGTCTAAGTTGACTACCACCGCCGACTTGCCTCCCTCTCATTCTTTGAATGATAGAGAAGCATGCAGCCTTGTACATAGCTAAAAAAAATGGGTAGCGGTTTTTAGGCCATTACCATGAAAGGGAGGACATCCCTGGTCGCGGCGGTCTGGTGGCCTGTGACATTGGCAGTCCCTGAACCACCACCACTCCGGCGGCGAGGGTTCGAACTTTGGACCGTCGCCGGGGTGCCCCCACCCTGAGCTAGTGACAAGGCAAGAAAGCCGCTGACTTCCGCGGCCGGAGGCTCTTTTGCCAAGGAGCTCTTGAGCATTGAGGTCTAACTACCTGCTCCCTTCTTCCCAGTTCTTTCAGTCCTTTCTGTCAGTCCAGTCCGTCTGTCTTGTCTTTCTTTTTTTCCTTTTCTAAATCTCTTTAGTCCAAACTCACTCCATTGAGGGAGGAAGGATGGATTTCTATCTTTTTTATCTATAGGTCCAAACCAATTCCGTTTGGGGAGGACAAGGATTTCTCTTTTACCTCTTTTTCTATCTCTCTTTTAGTTCCAAACTCACTCCGTTGAGAGAGGAAGGATGGGTTTTTTATCTTTTTTGTCTATAGACCCGAACCAACTCCGTTTGGTGAGGACAGGGGAAAGAACAAGAAAATGAAAAGATTAGAATAAATAGGAATGAACCAAGTCTACGTTGGTAGCTAACTCTGTGGCTTTAAAGTGTCCACACGGTGATGTGTCCTAGAGTCACGAGATGATGGGTTCAGCTCTCATGGCTACATCCACATGATGGTACGACCTGACCACAACATGGTGGTGACATGAGACAGCATCGCATGATGGTGTACCTGATCACTAGAAGAAAACTGTGTTTTTTTTAATGTCTAGCCTTGACATACTCATGTCCAGAGGTGAACATCTACATCTCTAGACAGATGTCTGGATGTCACAATGTACATTTCAATGTCTATAGTAGATTTTTTTGTGTGTTGGAGATGAAGGTGTAAAATTCTAGTGAAAAACAAGATGTGCTTTCATTGACATCGACTTTTTGCTAGTGTTAGTTGAAGACAGGGTGATGTTGGAATCGATGTCTATAGAAACATTCATTGCCACGTCAGCTTCATTGACCCATTTTGACTTTGGATAATTTTATAAGAATTATTTTGATTGAAAATAAAAATGCTGTCCAAGTAAGAAAAAACGAAATGGGCAGTGACAGAAAAAATTCCGGGGGGAAAAATGATGACGTGGCTGTTGACGTCACATCTGACATCAAATATTCATGACATGGCAGATGCTATAATCTAACGTGGCAGATTGCCACGTCACTACTTTCAGGTACTACACAAATTTGATGTTCTCTTAGACGTCGGAAGAGACTTAATTAAGTCATAGTAGATGTCCTCTGAGACATTTATAAGTCTCATAAGGCACCTTATAAGAGTGTCATGTTCATGTAGACGTTGAGTGTGACTTTAATGCGTTCCAACAGACTCTTATGAGACGATAGGATGGACCTTGTGACATTTATGGGAATTTTTGGACGTTTTAGGTAACATATTCTAGAGTTCAGAGGTGCTTAGCGTTGTACAAAAGTTAACTCCTACTGTTTGAAGTTTCATGTATTCTTCATTAAACTCAAGAAAAGTTACTATATATAAACATAAAAGACTATGTCCAAAGTTCATCCTTAACATCCTATGCCATAACATTTTATAAAGTGGTCAAGGGACACTAATGTTCTATCTAGCATTTAGGAGTTTGGAGAAATTCTTTCATTGCAACAAGGATTGGATCAAGATGTTCATAGTTTGAAGTCTTCTATTTTCTATGATAACAATGACGTTTTTATAGGGTTCAAACATGTCACATGATGTACAACAAGTGAAGCGGATGAAGGATAACACAAGATGTTTCAAAAGCATTGCAATATAGAAGTAATATAATAAGAAAGCTTGTTTCTATAGAGTATTTTCAAAGGTATTTTATGTGTGGCTATTTACCTTAATTCTTGTATTCAAGATGACTGTATTTTTACATAAAAAGCTACAAAGGGCATATTTTCAATACCCTACAATTTTTGTAAATTCATTCTTGTAGGTTTTCAAATAGGGCTATGTTACATTTAAATTTTTTTTCCTTCTACTACATATATGTACAAGATTTATACCATGAAACCAACAACAATCAATTCAATTTAAGTACTATTGACAAAGTGGTAGTTTTCAACTTTTAAAGGTCAATTGTTCATTGAACAAACAATTGAAAATTTAGGTAGGTTCCTATGAAGTGAATTTGATTGGATGTTCATAAAATTTTAACATAAGATGTGAATATGTCTTTAAGTGAAAATATATATTTTCTCCAACTAGGGATCCAAATCAAAGTTATGCTTCCCTAAATTTTTTTAGTAGGTTGGAAAATTTGGATATCTTTGGCATATCTTTTGCAAAAACACTCATTGACTTTTGAAATTTGGAAAATATACAAAAAATAAAATATGGTATTTAAGTGTCTAAAAAAATTTTGAAAGCCTAAATCCTAAATCCTCAAATTCACAATTTCACACTAACTATGTAGCTTTTTGAACCCTTGTCATAGAAATTATACAAACATTCACAAAAACAAATAAAATAAAAAGTCATTGTACAGCACAATAGACCAAAATCCTAAATCCTAACTATTGAAAATACTAAAGTGCAGGAAGATGAAGTCAAATGAGCGTCATCTACAATGACTTTGAACCAACAAAAAAAATCATTTCAATTTTTTTAAATCTAAAATGCACACAATTGCAATATAATAATGAAATTTTCCTAAATTAAATAATTTTACACTTTTGGTATTATAATTGTATAATTGTTTGACAATATTTTTTTAAAATTTGTATGTTTTAATATCAAAAATTCATTGCTTCTATACACCAATTTTACAAATGTGCATTACTGCAATTATTCATAAAAATTATACTTTCAATATCAAATTAAATATATTTTGCAATGCTTAAACGTATAATTTTCATTATCTAAGTTGTGGTATTGTTTACTAAGCCATTGGACAATATTCATTTATGGTAGCTACAATATTTCATTTATGCTTGTCTTCTTCTATATTGATTCAATATTGCATTAGTACTACACTGTTAAATATTTGCATTAATATTGAAAGTTACCCACATCAATACCATTTCACTTGGAAGAAGAATTTTTTTCCAATCGGTAGATTACTTGTCACTTGTCATCAACTATCACTAAAATTGGTAGCTTGACTTCTCTCTACATCTTAGGAAATCCAACCCAACTCATAGAATCTAGCCCCTTAGTTTCTTAAATCCAAATTAGGTATAGGTAAAGCTATCTATTATCACCTACCCTTCATTATAAATAACTTTAAATATTTCATTTTAATGATGCTAGTTTATTTTTTTAAATTATCTAAATTTAAGAGAAGTTAATTAATACCACCTTGCATTTGATTGCACAATATAGTTTTTAAAAAATGGAGAGTTCTCCCCCCAAGATTTCATTACATTCATTAGAAGTTATAACATATAATAGACGATGCAAGATGTTATCTTATATGTTTTGCACCCTATAGTGTGGGGTGAATGCAAGAAACACTTAAAGCCTTTTGTCACACCCTAGTTTTTTTCTTTTTCTTTTTGCCATAACTTTTGTGTTTTAGATCCAAATGGCTCAAAATGTACAAAGAAGCTACTCATAGCTATTATGTATCTAAAATGAATTTTGGAGATTTTTCAAAAATCATTTATTATTTTTAAATAGCCCCAAAAATTTCTCATGGTACTTGATTTAAGGGTTTTTAGCACCCTGTTTCTCCAAAAAAAAGAATGTTGACCTAAAATTTGGAGAGCATGGTCTCCTAGTAGACTTATACCTACTATCCAAAGTAATTCTAAAAATACTTATTTTTAAGTGTTGTAGAAGTCCACAAAGAGAGCTCCATTCTGCATTTTTTTCCAAATGTATAAAACATTATTTTGGTGAGTTTTTTATTAAATCTCATCACCAAAAAGTTTTTTCAAGTTCTGTATTTTTATGTATTTTTCCAAAAAATAATACTATTTTTAACGAATTTAAATGTGTTTCTTACATTCACCTTGTGCCACGTTAGCACACTTTGCCGCCATGTGAGGCTTTTAAAATTGTTTTTAAGGTGTCAACTGAGATGTCAATTGAAACATCAATTAAGACATGAAGATATTTTTTGCAATATCAATTTAGACGTCATTTGAGATGTCCAAATAGACAAGGTTCACAACCTGTTGCACTAGGCAAATCCCATATGGTTTGTCTTTCCTCCTAGCACTCCATTAGTATAAATATCTTGCCTTCTCATGTCAAAATATTCATATAATAAATGATTTTCAAGCCATGCAACACAGTTTTCATATATGGTGTATTATATATGGATTACAATGTATAGCATATTATATATGATGTATTTATATGGTGTACAATGTATGGTGTATTTTGTATGGTGTATGGTGTATTATATGCAATGTATTGTGTATGGCATGTTGTGTTGGACATTATATTTGCATTGGTACATATGTTGTAGTAGACATTATAACATACATGTGCATTATGTAGAATATGTGTGACTAGTAGATATATTAGTGTCATTCTAAATTGTGCATTTAATCACACAAATGTCCAATGTGACATTATTTTGTTTGTTTGATTTGTATTAAATATTTTAATAGACGTTCATAATGCCATCAAAGTTGACATTGCAAGATATTTCAATGTCTATATTGATGTCTTCATAAATGTGTATATCTCAAATATTATATCTGTTAGTACAGTGTTGAAGTCTTACAGGACATTATATGTCAATATATTTGTATCCTTGCCTACACCACATGCACGGAAATGAACATCATATGAAACACATGGATGTCTCCAATGATGTCTTTTGAGACATAAAGATGTCTTTGTAGACATCATAGAAAACACCCCCCAAAAGCTCAAAAGACAGTAAATGTGCTTTTAAAACCTGCCATGTCACCATTTGAACATGCCACGTCACCCCATTTTGACCCCCAAATGAGCTGACATGGCAGATGCTACATCAACAAAATCTGGATGGATGAAAAAAAATCCTAGCTGGCTGCCCGCGCCTACGTGGCGCTAAATTTCCTACCACATGGCACTCTTTCAGGACCCCGTTGACCGGTGTTTTTTTGGATGTCTAGCCCTTGACATGCTGATGTCTGCGTGTTTTTTTGGATGTCTTGCCGATGTTTTTTGTAACGCGATGTAAATGGACATCCGCTTGGATATGGAAGATGTCTAACCCAACATCAACATGCATGAATGGACGTGTCCAAAAAAAGACTGTTTTCTTCTAGTGGATAGAAGCAAGAGAGGGGTTGCAGTCAGGCATCCCCCGAGGTACACACTGGTGTATCTGGCGACTACTTCATCGCCATGGTGGGGCCCAGCCGCCCTAGGGCATGATGACACGTGAGCTAGCACACTCTCGGATTATTCTCTTATCATCAAGACGAGAGGACCGCCGCCTGATGACTCAATATTGTAACTAAGGCTGCCGATATCAAGGAGCAGACCAACCGAAAGATAGATAGGTCGATAGCATACCTGTAGTGTCAGGGGTCCATGGTGCTGCATCACCTCCTTATGAATGAAGAATTATGCAGAATAGTCGCCTTCCAGAGAGAATTTGACTGTGTGCCCTTGAGGGACGACAGCAAGAGTGGGTCTTCCGCAGATGGCCGCCATATGTGAGTCCCCGATTCGTCACCAGGGACTCATGGGTTCTTTTTTCGAATTTATACATAAACTAAGGCATATTTAAGCTCATAATACCCACAAAAGGGCATTAAACCTATATTGGCATTACACATACCAATGTGCCATTTGGTCATTAGGTGGAATTTAGGATAGTTTACATCCAAAACGGGCCTAGTCTTAGCTAAATAGACGCCAAACTGATAGAGATGTGTAGAATTAGGGTAAGAAGCCTAAGAAGGCCCTGTCTAGGCTAGGAAGTCCTCATAGGGGGATCTAGGAGGAATCCCCCACTCCTCATAGCATCGAAGAAAATACGGATAAAATACTACCCTTGAAATGCAGTTATCGGCGATTTCCTAATTCTAGGAGCACGCAGTGGGGATGCAGATTTGCGTCCAAGTGGGGGGATCCCATGGGTGGTCCCCTCTAAAGTTTGGGAATTTTCCGACATTGTTTGGATATTTTCCTAGACGGTCAACCGCGGTGGACTTTGGGTGGGAATTCGAAAGAATATCCCAAAGTGCGGTAAAATCCCACTAAAAATTCGGTGAGGCGGTCTCACACCAACGGAGCGCTTCCCCAAGTTTCAAGGCAAAACGATAGTTGGAAGATGTTGAATCGGCGACATTCCTCCCCAACTGACAAATTAAATGACGAAAGCGGCGGTTGACCGACGTACTGGGGCCATACGACATCGGAATGGAGCCTATCTTGGGTCTATTCCTACCCCCTTCCATCTACTTGGAAGATTGGTGAAGGTTTGGGGTCCAAAATTGCTAAACTCCAAAAGTTGGGAATTTATCCCAACTTTGATCCCAACTTACGCTAAGATTCCTTGGAAATTTGGGCTTAGTTTAGGGGATAAGGAGTACCTCTTAGGCTAATTATGGCCTTTCGGAGCCAATGGCGCAATCCGTTTGCCATTTGGAGCTACACTCCAAAAGTTAGCCTTTTAGGGACAGCACATGGAGAAGAAATGGGGGTTTTAGGCCCCCAATGCATTTTTGGGGAGTTTGGGCCCCATTAGCCGTGGGAAACACGTAGGGAACATGTGGGGAACTTCGGGCACATGTGGGAGCAAGTACCACCTCAAAAAGTTAGTGGAGGTGGCTCATGTGCTTTGGTGTAAGTAATTTCAAATTAAGTAGGTGGGAACACATGGGAACTTCTCCCATGTGAGAACTTGTAGATTTTGGGGAAGGTAAATTTGACGATTTTGCAAGTTCTTGTGAGGTTAGGTAAGATTTGAATTTCCCAATTCAAATTGTGTAGATTTTAGGTGGATAATTAGATTTGGGAGGGGTAAACATGTACGGACCTCCTAGATTCCCTCATCTAGTTATTCTTAGTAGATTAAGGGGGGGGTGTTGCTCCCTTTTGAGTATAAAAGGGGAGGCATTCTCCTCTCATTCTCTCTCTCTCAACTCCTACCCATTTAAGGGAGGAGGACTAATGGGCCCGGGTTATGCCGGATTTTTTTTTGCTTTTGATGCCAAGGGAGCCTTTGATGATCTTTTGGGGTTTTTACACCCTTTGGTAAGTGTGATTTTTACTTGGGGACTTGAGACCCCCCCAAGTGGTGAAACTTGTTGCAATCTAAGCTTGATTACTCATTGTATTGTGTACTATTGAGAGTTGTTGTGGGAGAGTATTGTGAGGAACCGAGGGGTAACTTGGGAGGTGACTTCGAGCGTATGTTTGCACTTTGTACTACTCTCTTCTCCCTCTTCTCTTAGTCACGGGGTTAATTTAGTCCCATAGGGGATGGCGAAGCTATGAACCCCCACCCTTCCTAAGAAATCAAAGTCTTAGTCACGTGTCAAAACGCCTCACTCTCACGGCGAAGCTTTGAACCCCTTAAGTCTTAGCGGGGTGTCAAATAACCTCTTCCTTGAGTTAGAATCAACGTTTAGTGTCCAACACGGTTGGCACTAAATCAACGTTTAGCATCCAACATCCATTGGGGTGAAACCCTTGGGCCACATTAATTGTTCTTTTGTTAGGAGGTTCCTAGTTCCACCCAAAAAGCCAAAAATTGCAAGTCTTCAAGTGCTGGACTAGCCCCAGCCAGCCAGCCAGAGCCCGCAGCCCAGCCAGCGGGGAGCCCCAGCCAGCCAGCCGGATACTGCAGCCAACCAGCCGGGTCCGCAGCCGGATCCGCAACCGGATAACGCAGCCAGGGAGGGGCCAGGGTTTGGGGAGCCAGTGGTTCTTGCACAAAATAAATAGAAATTAGTTGGGACTAGGGGTAGTATGGAAATTAGTTGGGATTAGGGGTAGCATAGGGATTAGGTGGTTTAGGAGGTAGTATAGAAATTACTTGAGCTAGGAAGTCATTGCAAAAAAGGACCTAATTGTAAAAAGCACCCAGAAAAGGGGTAATTAAAAGAGCCGGGGCCAAGACATGGCAATGATGGACGTGGCGTGGAGTGAAGAGGACCGGATCCACGGAACGGAGGTGGGCCTCTAACCCTTCTTTTGATGTGAATTAATTGACATAGTAGGGAGTTAGTTAGTGGAAAAGTCTACATCCCAAGTAGGATTAAGGTCCGGTGATTAGCAATCACAAATAGGAAGACAACCATAAAGAGAAGGAAAATAATGAATACCCAAACGTAGGAGTAAAAGAATACGTATAGTAGAAGAATACATAAAGTAGAAGAAGACGTAGATTAGACTAAGCCAAATATAAGTACGTATAGTAGAAGAATACATAGAGTAGAAGAAGACGTAGATTAGACTAGGCCAAATACAAGTACGTACAAGTAGAAGAATACATAGAGTAGAAGAAGACATAGAGTAGATTAAAACCAAGACAAATACGTAGAATAGGACAAAGGAACACGAATACGTAGAGTAGATTAAAACCAAAACAAATACGTAGAATAGGACAAAGGAACACGAATACGTAGAGTAGATTAAAACCAAGAAAAATACGTAGAATAGGACAAAGGAACACAAATACGTAGAGTAGATTACAAACAAGAACAAAGCATAAAAGTAGGACAAGAGAACGAAACAGACCCTTGGTAGGATAGGTAGGATAGTAAAAAAAATCCATTGCTTGGAAGGCACAATGGATTGACGCTTAGACACCCGTAGATAGTAGAATTGTTAGGACCAGAGCCTGGTTGTGATCGCTTAATTCCAAAGGTGGGAATGAAGCGCCTACAGGGGGTTGCTGGCTAGGGCAGGTGGGTGGGTGAGAAGGGGAGGTGGATGGAGGGCCGGGAAGGAAGGCGGATGGATGGGGAAGGAGGGCAGGTGGTTAGGGAGGAGAAGGGCCAGGGAGGAAGAAGCTTCGGAGTGGGAGGGACAGTGAATAGCAAATTCCGCAACATTAAATATAAATTAATTTAAGTTTAGAGTGACCAGGGTAAGTTACTAGGTAACATTAATCACAATATAACACTATTTATCATCATTAGTGTAGTTGAGTTCGCCTTCTTGGCGAAGCATCTGTATAGCAAGGTGTGGGCGCTTCATTCTCACCCTTGGAATTAAGCGATCACAACCAGGCTCTAACAATTCTACTACCTACGGGTGTCTAAGCGTCAATTCATTGTGCCTTCCAAGCAATGGATCTTTTTTACTATCCTACCTAGGGTTTGTTTCGTTCTCTTGTTCTGCTTTTAGTTGCTGCCTACTCCATGTGTTTCGTTCTCTTGTCCCACTTTACTTATGGTATCTCCTACCCCGTCTCTTTGTCTTTGTATTTTTACCCTACTCTACGTATCTGGTCTTGGTTTTAATCTAATATACGTCTTCTTCTACTCTATGTATTCTTCTACTATATGTACTTGTATTTGGCTTAGTCTAATCTATGTCTTCTTCTACTCTATGTATTCTTCTACTATACGTACTTGTATTTGGCTTAGTCTAATCTACGTCTTCTTCTACTCTAGGTATTCTTCTACTATACGTACTTGTATTTGGCTTAGTCTAATCTACGTCTTCTTCTACTCTAGGTATTCTTCTACTATACGTACTTGTATTTGGCTTAGTCTAATCTACGTCTTCTTCTACTCTATGTATTCTTTTACTTCTATGGTTGGGTATTCATTATTTTCCTTCCCTTTATGGTTGTCTCCCTATTCGTGATTACTAATCACCGGACCTTAATCCTACTTGGGATGTAAACTTTTCCGCTAACTAATTCCCTAGTGCGTCAATTAATTCAAATCAAGAGTAGGGTTAGAGGCCCACCTCCGTTCCGTGGATCCGGTCCTCTTCACTCCACGCCACGTCCATCATTGCCATGTCTTGGCCCTGGCTCTTTTAATTACCCCTTTTCTGGGTGCTTTTTACAATTAGGTCTTTTTTGCAATGGCTTCCTAGCTCAACTAATTCCTATTTTTTCCCCCCAACTACCTAATTTCTATATTTTCCCCTAACTACCTAAGTTCTATCTTTTTTTTGTAAGGACCCTGGACCCCCGAACCCCTGGCTCCTCGAACCCTGGCTCCCCCCTCCCCAATGCTGCGATACCCGGCTGCAGACCCGGCTGTGGACCCGGCTGGCGGCCCGGTTGGGGCTCCCGACTGCGGACCCGGCTGGGGCTTGGCTGGGGCTCCCGGCTGGCTAGGACACTCGGCTGGCCTGGCTGCGGGCTCTAGCTAGCTAGCTGGAGGCTCTGGCTGGCTGGCTGGGGCCTAACTTGTGAATTTTGGCTTTTTGAGTGGAACTAGGAACCTCCTAACAAAAGAACAATTAATGTGGCCCAAGGGTTTCACCCCAATGGATGTTGGATGCTAAACGTTGACTTAGTGCCAACCGTGTTGGACACTAAACGTTGAGTCTAACTCAAAGAAGAGGTTATTTGACACCCCGCTAAGACTTAGGGGGTTCAAAGCTCCGCCGTGAGAGTGAGGCGTTTTGACACGTGGCTAAGACTTTAGTTTTTTAGGAAGGGTGGGGGTTCATAGCTTTGCTGTCCCCTATGGGACTAAATTAACCCCGTGACTAAGAGAAGAGGGAGAGAGAATGTTCACACAACTTATCTAGTCTATAGTTCAAAGCTTCGCCGTCCTCTATGGAACTAAATTAATCCCGTGACTAAGAGAAGAGGGAGGAGAGAGTGTCCACACAACCTATCTAGTCTATAGTTCAAAGCTTTGCCGTCCCCTATGGAACTAAATTAACCCCGTGACTAAGAGAAGAGGGAGAAGAGAGTGTCCACACAACCTATCTAATACTATAGTTCAAAGCTTCACCGTCCTCTATGGGACTTAATTAACCCTGTGACTAAGAGAAGAGGGAGAAGAGAGTAGTACAAAGTGCAAACATACGCTCGAAGTCACCTCCCAAGTTACCCCTCGGTTCCTCACAATACTCTCCCACAACAACTCTCAATAGTACACAATACAATGAGTAATCAAGCTTAGATTGCAACAAGTTTCACCACTTGGGGGGGTCTCAAGTCCCCAAGTAAAAATCACACTTACCAAAGGGTGTAAAAACCCCAAAAGATCATCAAAGGCTCCCTTGGCATCAAAAGCAAAAAAAAATCCGGCATAACCCGGGCCCATTAGTCCTCCTCCTTTAAATGGGTAGGAGTTGAGAGAGAGAGAATGAGAGGAGAATGTCTCCCCTTTTATACTCAAAAGGGAACAACACCCCCCCCTTAATCTACTAAGAATAACTAGATGAGGGAATCTAGGAGGTCCGTACATGTTTACCCCTCCCAAATCTAATTATTCACCTAAAATCTACACAATTTGAATTGGAAAATTCAAATCTTACCTAACCTTACAAGAACTTGCAAAATCGTCAAATTTACCTTCCCCAAAATCTACAAGTTCTCACATGGGAGAAGTTCCCATGTGTTCCCACCTACTTAATTTGAAATTACTTACACCAAAGCACATGAGCCACCTCCACTAACTTTTTGAGGTGGTACTTGCTCCCACATGTGCCCGAAGTTCCCCACATGTTCCCTACGTGTTTCCCACGGCTAATGGGGCCCAAACTCCCCAAAAATGCATTGGGGGCCTAAAACCCCCATTTCTTCTCCATGTGCTGTCCCTAAAAGGCTAACTTTTGGAGTGTAGCTCCAAATGGCAAACGAATTGCGCCATTGGCTCCGGAAGGCCATAATTAGCCTAAGAGGTACCCCTTATCCCTTAAACTAAGCCCAAATTTCCAAGGAATCTTAGCGTAAGTTGGGATCAAAGTTGGGATAAATTCCCAACTTTTGGAGTTTAGCAATTTTGGACCCCAAACCTTCACCAATCTTCCAAGTAGATGGAAGGGGGTAGGAATAGACCCAAGATAGGCTCCGTTCCGATGTCATATGGCCCCGGTACGTCGGTCAACCGCCGCTTTTGTCATTTAATTTGTCAGTTGGGGAGGAATGTCGCCGATTCAACATCTTCCAACTATCGTTTTGCCTTGAAACTTGGGGAAGCGCTCCGTTGGTGTGAGACCGCCTCGCCGAATTTTTAGTGGGATTTTACCGCACTTTGGGATATTCTTTCGAATTCCCACCCAAAGTCCACCGCGGTTGACCGTCTGGGAAAATATCCAAGCAATGTCGGAAAATTCCCAAACTTTAGAGGGGACCACCCATGGGATCCCTCTACTTGGATGCAAATCTGCATCCCCATTGCGTGCTCCTAGGATTAGGAAATTGCCCGGTACCTGCATTTCAAGGTTAGTATTTCGTCCGTATTCTCTTCGATGCTATGGGGAGTGGGGGATTCCTCCTAGATCCCCCTATGAGGACTTCCTAGCCTATACAGGGCCTTCTTAGGCTTCTTACCCTAATCCTACACATCTCTATCAGTTTGGCGTCTATTTAGCTAAGACTAGGCCCGTTTTGGATGTAAACTATCCTAAATCCCACCTAATGACCAAATGGCACATTGGTATGTGTAATGCCAATATAGGTTTAATGCCCTTTTGTGGGTGTTATGAGCCCAAATACGCCTTAGTTTATGTATAAATTCGAAAAAAGAACCCGTGAGTCCCCGGTGACGAATCGGGGACTCACACAAAGGGGGGTAAATTTTTGTATCTTTAGAGCCTTTGACGATTATGAGAAACAAAGAATATTGTAAATGGTATTTCGGAACTGCAGTATTGGCTATAGGCATGCATGTCCTGTGACCTTTTATTTTTTAATTCTATGACTACCACAAGGTACTTTAATACTTGTTAATACATGTTTTATATGCCTCTTGTGTCATAGTGTGCATAACATGCTTGATGATGCCATTGAATCCTACTACAGTGATATAACAGAGTAGTGCATCCATTGACTAGTAAATAATGCTACTGAATGCTCGAGTCATGTTGTCTATGCGAGTGACCTTGGACTGAGGTATGTACAATCACCGCAGTTGTTGGACTAGTCACGAGGGAGTCATTTAGAAGTGAAGGCATATTGCTCTGTAGACACCTTCATACATTGCGAAGCCCAAAATCCCTACATCCACTAAACAAGCAGTAGACAATCACTAAAAAATGATTGCAGTAGTAAAAATTGTGACTGAGAAGGAACTCAGAAATGACTACAAGCATCACTGGCAACCATGTCATCACTTACAATTTGTCACTCCAATATGACTGAAAAATGACTTAATAAGCATACAAGTTGGGCCTCTATCCGCTACTAAAAAATGTCTTGACAATGACTGGGATTGAAAACGGTCTTCAGTGTCTATGTGAGCACTTCATAGACAACAGCACGACTGAAGAATGACTCTTTAATTATCTCCTGACAACATCCATGTCACTACATCTTTGACTTGAAGTGAATAGGAAAATGACTTCAAAATTGGATGAGTCGCGATTGGAAAAAGACAATAGAAAGCCAGAAAAGACTGAGTTCTATGTTTCAGCCTCCAAAATTTCATGAAAAAATGGTCACCTGCCCAACCTAACCTAGAAATTTTCCTTGATCCTACCATGCTACATAGACACTGCCATCCATGTCTTCATCCTTCCTCCCAACTAGATGGTGATATTAAAACAAGAGTCATTTAAGGAATGACTTGTTCAGAATGACTTCAATGGCCTAAAGTCATGTTCTTGTCATTGTGGTCCAAAATCATTGTTTTGCAGTAATTTAAAACAATCATTCATACCTCCAACTCCTTATAGTGAACACCCACTCAAATTTAGTGATGTCAAAGAAGACAAGTTCCGCAATGCATCTGATAATGTCAATAGGTTGGAACAATCGCTCAAATCAAGTGATGTCAAAGAAGACAAGTTCCCCAATGCATCCGGCAATGTCGATAAGTTAGAGCACCGATTCAAATTGAGTAATGTCAAAGAAGACAAGTTCCCCAATGCATCCGGCAATGTCAATAGGTTGGAACAATTGCTCAAATTGAGTGATGTCAAAGAAGACAAGTTCCCCAATACATCCGGCAATATCATTAGGTTGGAGCACCGACTCAAATTGAGTGATGTCAAAGAAGACAAGTTCCCCAATGCATCCGGCAATATCAATAGGTTGGAACACCAACTCAAATTGAGTGATGTCAAAGAAGACAAGTTCCACAATGCATCCGGCAATGTCGATAGGTTGGAACACCCACTCAAATTGATTGACGTCAAAGAAGACAAGTTCCCTAATGCATCCGGCAATGTCGATAGGCAAGAACACCCACTCAAATTGAGTGATGTCAAAGAAGACAAGTTCCCTAATGCATCCGGTAATGTCGATAGGTTGGAACACCAACTCAAATTGAGTGATGTCAAAGAAGACATGTTTCCCAATGCATCCAGCAATGTCGATAGGTTGGAACACCCACTCAAATCAAGTAATGTCAAAGAAGACAAGTTCCCCAATGCATCCGGCAATGTCGATAGGTTGGAACACTCACTTAAATTGAGTGATGTCAAAGAAGACAAGTTCTCCAATGCATCCAGCAATGTTGAGAGCTTGGAACATTGATTCAAATTGAGTGATGTCAAAGAAGACAAGTTCCCCAATGCATCCGGCAATGTCGATAGGTTGGAACACCAACTCAAATCAAGTGATGTCAAAGAAAACAAGTTCCCCAATGCATACGGCAATGTTGATAGCTTCTAACATCGACTCGAATTCATTGATGTCAAAGAAGACAAGTTCCCCAATGCATCCGGCAATGTCGATAGGTTGGAACACCAACTCAAATTGATTGATGTCAAAGAAGACAAGTTCCCCAATGCATCCGGTAATGTCGATAGGTTGGAACACCGTTTCAAATTGATTGATGTCAAAGAAGACAAGTTCCCCAATGCATCCGGTAATGTTGATAGGTTGGAACACCGACTCAAATCAAGTGATGTCAAAAAAGACAAGTTCCCTAATGCATCCGGCAATGTTGACAGGTTAGAAAACCCACTCAAATCAAGTGATGTCAAAGAAGACAAGTTCCGCAATGCATCCGGCAATGTCGATAGGTTGGAACACCTCCACAAATCAAGTGATGTCAAAGAAGACAAATTATGCAATGCATTTGGCAGTGTTGATAGGTTAGAAAACCCACTCAAATCAAGTGATGTCAAAGAAAACAAGTTCCGCAATACACTCGGCAATGTCGATAGGTTGGAACACCCACTCAAATCAAATGATGTCAAAGAGGACAAGTTCCGCAATGCATCCGGCAATGTCGATAGGTTGGAACAATTGCTCAAATTGAGTGATGTCAAAGAAGACAAGTTCCCCAATGCATCCGGCAATGTCAACAAGTTGGAACACCGTTTCAAATTGATTGATGTCAAAGAAGACAAGTTCCCCAATGCATCCGGCAATGTCGATAGACAAGAACACTCACTCAAATCAAGTGATGTCAAAGAAGATATGTTCCCTAATGCATCCGGCAATGTCGATAGGTTGGAACATCGTTTCAAATTGAGTGATGTCAACGAAAACAAGTTCCCCAATGCATCCGGCAATGTCAATAGGTTGGAACAGCAACGTAAATCAAGTAATGTCAAAGAAGACAAGTTCCCCAATGCATCCGGCAATGTCGATAAGTTGGAACACCTACTAAAATCAAGTGATGTCAAAGAAGACAAGTTCCCCAATGCATCCGGCAATGTCGATAAGTTGGAACACCTACTGAAATCAAGTGATGTCAAAGAAGACAAGTTCCCCAATGCATCCGGCAATGTCAATAGGTTGGAACAGCAACTCAAATCAAGTGATGTCAAAGAAGACAAATTCCCCAATGCATCCGGCAATGTCAATAGGTTGGAACACCAACTCAAATCAAGTGATGTCAAAGAAGACAAGTTCTCCAATGCATCCGGCAATGTCGATAGGTTGGAACAATTGCTCAAATTGAGTGATGTCAAAGAAGACAAGTTCCTCAATGCATCCGGCAATGTCAATAGGTTGGAACAGCAACTCAAATCAAGTGATGTCAAAGAAGACAAGTTCCCCAATGCATCCGTCAATGTCAATAGGTTGGAACAATTGCTCAAATTGAGTGATGTTAAAGAAGACAAGTTCCTCAATGCATCCGGCAATCTCAATAGCTTGGAACAATCTCTCAAATCAAGTGATGTCAAAGAAGACAAGTTCCGCAATGCATCCGGTAATGTCAATAGGTTGGAACAATCGCTCAAATCAAGTGATGTCAAAGAAGACAAGTTCCCCAATGCATCCGGCAATGTTGAGAGCTTGGAACATTGATTCAAATTGAGTGATGTCAAAGAAGACAAGTTCCCTAATGCATCCGGCAATGTCGATAGGTTGGAACACCCACTTAAATTGAGTGATGTTAAAGAAGAACTCAATATTCCTTTTGGAAGTAATTGGAGTTGAGAACATTGAAGCTTTATTGACCTCGTGGACCTCATATTTTCCACTTCCTTTGGTAATTTGTTCAAATTAGAACTATATAATTCTAGTATTGTTACATAGGTCAAATTCTTGCAGTTATAAGAGATTTCTTCTTCTTCTGCATGTACACATTGATTGGAAAGTATTAATTTAGATAGAAGAGGCATAAAACTTTGTATATAAAGTTTTGTTTCTATTCTTTAATAATTAGTATATGGAAGGTGCTAATTTAGGTAGTGACTTTCATTGATTTAAATATTAAAATTTATTATTTTATTTATTATAGAATACTTTAATTAATATTATATGAATGAAAATTTACAAAGCATACTATAAAGTCTCCTATAACATGTTTTGTGCTAGTAAGTGCAAATGTTGTTTCAGCAAATAAGTACAAGTATGTATGTTAGTTTCTATTTGAAACCATTGGTTAATATTCTTAATAATTTTGCTTGTTTTATCCAATGAATAAAGAATGCAATGTACATAGAAATTTAAATCTAAGTTTGCAAAATTAATCTAATTATAATGCACAATGAATATTGACTTGTGATGCACTTACCTGTTTTAACTAGAAAAATTCGAAGCTTTGGATAATTTGATTCATTCAAATAGTTGTTGAGGATAACATCATTTCTTGATACTCGATACAAAATCCCTTCAAGATTCTTGAAATCAAACTTCTGCTTATACAAATAAAAATCCACATTGTAAAACACACAAATTTGATTATCTAATGGAATTCTAAACCACTTTAGGGTTGTAAGAGTGCACTAAATAAATATGAACCATATGAGCATGCAATCAAATCATAAATAAAACTAAATGCAACAACTATCATCTAAATGGAAATACATTTCTAAAAAGTCATCACAACTACAAACTAACCTCTCTTTTCATTTGTTCAAATGTATTTGCACTTGGATATCGAAGACGAGTCCCAACATACTTTTGGTATTTGTCAAGGTTAGAAGAGTGACTTTTCATTTTAAATTCTACAATCTCTAAACCCATGTCACGAAGGTGATCGTGCATGTGCAACATTCCATCACGTGTTTCTACAAGTGAACGAAGTTGCAATGTCTCAAATGCTTTTATCAATGAGCTTTCACCATAAGTAAGTAAATTGGTAATATCAGAGTGAATATGCAAACTTCGACCGTATACACCTTCAAGGAAAAAACAACAAATGTCCAAAAACATGGATTTTTCTATCTCCGCCAATCCATCAAAGCTAATTTTCAATACTTCAAAGATTTCCCAATCACCTCCAGTTCTACATGTTTGTGGTGATCTACCCCTTTTCATTCGTTGCAACACTCTCTCCCAACTTCTCAACCTCTCCTTGTCATGTAAGAAGGCACCAAGGACTTTTAGGCTCAAAGGCAAACCCATACAACATTCCACAATCATTGAACCCACCTCCAAGAGTGGATTTGGCAAGTTGGCCTTTCCATCACCAAAGCAATGAGTGGTGAATAATTTCATAGCCAATTTTCTATCCTTCAATGGTTCTAAAACATATTTTTTTTCAACATGACCCTTTATTGCATCCCAATTGCGAGAACACACAACCAATGTTGAATTGGGGCATGAAGAAAACGTGTCTTGTGATATAATGTTGTTGAAATGGCTTGAATCCCATACATCATCCAAAATAAGGAATATATTGTCTTTTGCCAAGGCTTCTTTCAATTTGCTTTGGCCTTCGACTAGACTTTCTACTTCCTTGTCAACATCCAATTTTTTCAATATATCTTGCAATACTTCGAAGCATTTTTCATTACTTTGAAGACTTCCGATGTAATAGAAACATCTTTTGTTGAACTTTGTATTTCCTTCTTGAGCATGAAGTAAAGCTTGAGCAATAGTGCTTTTTCCTACTCCACCCATACCAATGATGCCCAACGAATTTATATTTTGGAGGCACTTTTGCACCTCTTTGACTTTTTCATCAACACCAAACAATTTTGAATACTCTGTAGTTGGCTTTGCTTCACGGACCTACAATAATAAGTTCAATCCATTCAAATTCTCACAACAATTCCATTCATCAACAAACAATGTAATAAGATATAATTATAGATATGAGTACAACAATACAAATGGAGTTGGACTAAAGTGCATTTTTTATTCAAGAAATCAATTTATCAATAATAAAAATGTACTATAAATACAATTTTACAGGAATGATTTTTATATCTCTCATTCTTCAATAATAAATTCACACTAAACGTAGAAAACAAGCTCAAACTTCAAGGTTTAAGATGGTTCAATCTTTACAAAGAAAGAGGTCACATTTAGTTAATATACGATGACAATATTCTAATTTAGGAATCTAGGAACTAGAAATCATAAATTTAAGAAATCTCAACGAACTCAAATCTCATCAATTTTCCCATATAGAAATGTAAAATCATCTTTGAGCTTCTCTCAAAAATCAAAAGGAGTATTCATTCAAAATTTGAAAGATATCAAAAATGATCAATCCTATTTGAAAATGCTTATCAAAAGGGACAAGAGGTGATCCAAAAGATTCTTTAATAAAATCATTGGTGTTATAATGAAAGCCTCTGTTTTACTTGCAAGTTACTCCAAACTCTAATACCAATAAATGTGGTAAATAAACCTTGTTATCACTTCTTTAGAAAGATAAATTATATTCTTCTTCTTGTAGCTTGAATTCTTTACAAAATTGTGTCATTATAGTATTTGTTAATTGCATGTAACAACAAAAATTCACTTGTAAGATTTAAGCATAAAATTGCTAGTGGAAGATATATAAAATACCAACTTTTCTTGATTAATAGGTAAGAGATTCTCATTTTGTACATAAAAATCATCTTTGTACATTCAATAACTCCACAATTGTAACCTATGGCATATATTTTCAACACTATCTATGTGATCCTTCTTCTTGTCTAAGCCATAATATGGGGGCATGATTCAATTATGACAATTTGCATTATACCTTGCTTGAAGAGCAAATGGGTGATCCAAGTCCTTCCAATTCAACCAAATGATTGATTTTCATAGCTCTTAGTCGCTTCCATATCTCAGAAAAGGTTGGCCTCTTAGAAGGATCGAAAGCACAACAATCGCTTATCAAAGTGCTCAATTCTCCATGAGAGCTTGGCAATATAGGACACATTCCAGCTTTCACCTTTTCATACCAATCTTTTGCAAAAGTGTATTGTTGTTCAAACGGAAATTTTCCATACAAAATCTCAGTACATGTGATGCCAAAGGAATACACATCGGCTTGAAAATAATTTGCATTGCCCTTAGTATGGAATTCCAAGGCCTCTGGAGCTCAATATATAGAGGTGCCTATATTGTTTGGCTTAAAACCCTCACTCCCAACTTCAATCTTAGAGATACCAAAATCAACCAATTTTATGTATCCAAAGGAACTTGAAGATGAGAGGGGTTGCTCTTTACTCCTCAAGGGAGTCCAAAGAATATTTTCTGGCTTCAAATCACGATGTGCCACATGCATATCATGCAAATAATACATACCACTTGCTATTTGTTGAATAATGTCAAGCAAAACATCATAGGGAGGCAGGTCATGTCTTTCCAAAGTGTGTTTAGCAATCAAGCTCATGACACTTGTATCCATCTTTTCCATCACCAAATAAGGCCATCCATTATCATCTTTGCCCATTCCCGTGAATCTCACAAGATTGGGATGATTCAACCCTGCGAGAATGCTCGATTCTATATGAAAATTCTCCCGGATTTTCTTCAAGGTCTTCTCATCGATATTACATGGTCCTTCGGAATTTTTCAAGACTTTGGTAGCACAAGTGAGGTCCATCCACCTTGATTGGTAAACAGAACCATAACCTCCCTTACCAAGTTGTTTGCCTTTCTCAAAACTTCCACAATCGGCAAGCTTCAAAGTATTCAATTCACCCCCTTTAACTTCATCAAGTTCCTCCAACCTCTCCAACAAATAATTTGCAAGTTTAGGAGACAAGTTGGACACTGAGGCAATCTTTGCTTTTTGCAATATTCTTTTGAAGTTTTCTTCATCAAATTGAACATCTTCACTAGATGCCATATCAAAGTCAATTGAATTCATCACATCTTTGGATTTAATCTTTACACACATAGCTTTGAAGCAACATTCCAACTCCAACAACAACTCTCGAAATGATTCTTCATTTTTCAATTGAAAAATGGCTGAAATACATATATCTTCCCCTCCACATTCTTCAACTAGTGAAAATGCTTTGAGCACAAGACGGTGCATTTCTTTTAAGATGATTTTGAACTCCTCAATATTACCAGGAGAATATATTTGCTTCAATATTGAATCCACTACATACTGAAGCTTCTTGACCAAATGTCGACATTGCTTTGCATTCAATGTACTTGAATTGTCTCTTGCCAATATGAGGTCAATCTTCTTACAATACTCTTCATACCACTATTTGAAAACGTCCACCATTGGAGTCGATGTTGAAACCAATTGATTTTCAAAACACCACATACTAGAAGGCACCTCTGTGTGAGGAATGCTACCATCATCACCATCATTCCTTTCAATAGTTGGATTTTGCAAAGAAAGAATCCCCTCAGTTTGACAACCTTCTTGGTCAATTGAAGGGTGTTGCACATGGATTGTCTCCGGTTTCCAACAACAAAAACAAAGAACTCTTGATAGTTTCAAAGTAATTGCCTTCAAAAGTTTCAAAGGATTGTCCATTGTTGAACCAATGGAGGATGTAGAAAATCATGGATGAGTTACAAGAACTATGGCATCACATTGTAGTAATACAAGCCTGCAAATTCAATTGAAAATATAAATTAAAAAATTACATGACTTGATTCAACCATTTACTATCTGCTATAAAATATAAGATATTCAATATTGATGATTACCTTTACAAATAGCTAGTGTTGATTACAAACTCTAGATAGGAAAAATGATGTAATCAAGAAATCTAGTCATTGCCATTAAATCACTTACCTTAAATACCACTTCAACATAAGTCTTAGAAACATGTATTGAAAAGTTAAAAAACCAACAAAAATGTTCAAGAAATACTCACATTGTAGATATAACATCATCATAGAATGGCACTGCAAAATTTAAACTAACATGTCTAAAATACTAAACTACCAATTTTACATCCATCAAAATTGTTTGGAAAACAACTCCTTATTTAACCTTAATCAAAGGTGTAGAATCAAAAGGCAAGAGCTCTCTTCAATGATATCACCTTCAATGCACAATTATAACGCCTTCCAAAACTATAAATTCTAAAGAAATTAAACTATTTCAACAATTTTTGTGTAAAATAGCTATGCCCAAGTTTTAAAATTGCCAAGGGAGAAATACACATTGATGACAATTCCACCACAACTAGTCCAAAAGTTTCATCAACAAAGACATCTTACAAAAAATATGGAGGGCATTAGCTATTTTGGAATTTTAAAAATCAAAGTTGGGCATGGAAGCTTCAAGCTTGACAATATACATGGATACTTCAACACAAAATAGCACCACCTATTTGTTACCCCTTTCAAAAATGGATTTATTTCAAATATTTCTTACTAAAGGGTTGTTGCAAGAAACACCGTGCAAAAAGCGTAGCATTTTCAACAGTACTTTTTTTTTTTTCTGGGAGTACTTTAAAATTAGAAAAACAAGTTTTAAAAAAAATGAAAAATATGTTTCATGTATAAACCTATAAGAAGAAGCTACCCTAGAAAGGAAAGGCATAGGAAAAATCTCTAAGTAGGAAATCCAAAAAAGTGCAAAATCTCATGAAAATTAGTACTTCTACATTTTCATTTGTAAAAAATAGGAAAATCAATTTTAAGAAAAACTAAAAATTGGCCATTTGAGGAAAGTTGATTTTGATGAGATTTGACCAAAAGATCGATCTTAGAACCATTAACATTGTTCAGAAATTGCGTGCCAAAAAAAAAAATGTGTATTCATGTGGAGGACGTAAAAAAACATATTTTTAAAAGTTTTTTTGGGAATTTGTAGGTTTTACACCTATGCAAATAGACCATGAAAGTTTTGTCATCAAATCATTAAATTTAGACATTGTGAATGTAATGGTAACCATAAACGTATTTATGTGACAGCTCAACGGAAATGTTTTTTAAATATAAAATGATTTTTTTTAATTTTTGAAAAATGAGGGATCTAATAAAATTCAAGTTAGGTATGTTCAATAAAAATTTCATGTTCATTGGACTTAACCTCCAAAAGTTATAGTGGAAAACAAAAAAGTGGTTCGCGGTGTGATGCGAAATAGTACCGGTGTTTCTTGCAATGACCCTAAAATAGAATTTCACTATTAATAGGAATTACAATCAAACTTTAACAAAATTATTTCAATACTTTGAAAATTTGTAGTAAAATACTCTCATTAAAAACCATTTATAGGAGTTGATACTCAAGCATTGCATAGAGAGAACATGATTGTACCTAATATTGGTACATTTATTATTACTTAATGGAGACACTCTTAATTTGAAATGCTTTAAATCAACTATAGGTGCTTGCATGTTATTATAGAATAAATCTAAGAACATTCAAATGACTAATAAGTAACAAAGATGAGCTCAAGACAAAGTTCATTCCTAAACACATAATTTAATTTGAATATCTACAAAAATGCATTATCAACAAAAAATTTGAGAAATATTGGGGCATTTGCCAAAAATAATTCAATGAATAATTAATTTTCATGTAGCAATGTGCTATTTTCCTCAATTTTTCATCATTATCAAATCTTCAAAACATATATCAACTTTAGAATCTATCCTACTATTTTGGAAAAGAAAAATTCATATAGATATTACAAATCACAATGTCATTGATTACAAAAATATTTAAAATTTAAAAGAAGGAAAGTATTGATAGTTCACATGGAATATGAGTTAAAAGATCAAAGCATTGACATTGACATCTTCAATGCATTCCAAAATGTAAAGCGTTTCAACTTTCAAAAACATGTCAAGTCACTAGCTCTAAATTTTTTCAAAAGTGAAATATATAAAGTGAAATCAAGTATTTTTTTTCTATTTTTTTTCAATTGAATTTTTCACATTCATATACTTTAAATGATTCATTGATTTTCCATGTAAAGAAATTGTTAATGATTTATATACTTTTTGAAAACATGCTAATAGGTTGTGTGATGCAAATTCAAATATAGAATTAATTTTGGTCCATTCAAACCCTCTAAGAATTTGCATTCACTAGTTAACATATCATTCAATAAGAGGTTTTAAATTGATATATCTCCAAAAGAAATTTTAAATTTAAATAAATTATTTTTGTCTACATTGCTTTAAAAGATGGTCCTCCAAATTTTGTAAGAATTTAATGGCATACATTTTAAAACAATTTAAAAATAAAATTCTATCAAAATTAAAAAGAATTCTAATTGAATATGCAAGAGTGCACCAATACTTTGTCAAGGAACAAAAATATTATAGCTAACAATCACCCTTTACTAATAAGTGAAAAGTCATAAATTTTGAATTTTACATTAGATATGTAGGGTTTGCTTTACAATTGATGTCACCAATATATATTTGAAAAAAACTTAGAACAAAAAAAAAGAAAATTGTTCCATATTTGATTGCATCCTTGATATTGCCAACTTAAAAGTAATTTTCTTAATAGATCTATGATTGTAAATTCTAACTACAACTACTACTATTTGTATATTATCCAAAATCTAAAAACTAAAGCTCCACTCCAATTTAGTGGAAAGCCTTTTAACAATTGAAGTCAACGACTTCAATCAATTGTCTAAGAAATACCAATATTATACATGAGCAAGAGTATCAAAAATTGATTTCAATTTTTGTAGTACACTTGAAATGTGTTGGAAAAATCTAGTCATATAATAAGAAAGAAACTACAACAAATATAACAAAACATTCTTGAGTCGACCAAGTTTAGGTAAGACACAAGTCATAACACAATATTATATGAGATGGTTCTCTTACGTTAATTGCAATAGACACATTATATGTACCAAAATTTGTACACATTTGTATCCAAAACTTATGATGTACATATACAAAAAGGTCCAAAATTTAGAACTTGCTTTCTAAAAGTTGTCAAAGTATTTGAATGCCATCAATTTAACAAAAAAATTCATCCATACTTTACAAGAATGGCCAATATCATATCTTGATAGATCTCATTAGTTCACACCTAACTAAAACAAGCCAAACATTGTGGCAAATTGAACACTCCTTGTCATAGAAACTCACCTTCACATATTTTTTGAAAAAAGCAAAACCTCTCTATATCTTCTTGTATAGATAATCACCCAAGAAAGATTCCATCACCTAGAAAATCAAGCATTTTACCACCAAAGCAAGATATAGAAATTTAAACCAAAGAAAACATTTGATAGTAGACAAACATGACTAATATTGAACACCAAAATCATTTTCTAAGATCTATCACATTTTCTATAATCTTTATACAATTTTGTACTTTACATCAATTTCATCACATTAGTGGATCATAAAAGATGAGTCATCTTTCAAAGATTCAAGCATTACTTGGGATGAATGGAAAATTACTTAAATAAGATATGGTCAAATTGAATGCCCTATATTCACCATTCAAAAGATGGACTATGAAACACTTAGTGGATGAATAGACTTGCCATCTTGTAAGAAATGTTTACAACCTTTTCATATCACTTCAATGGAATAATCCAACAACAAAGAGATTGTTTCCAAAATGCATGAAGAATAGTTGCCAAACCTTTGTTTCTTAATGTCTTTGAGATGCCAAGTTTCAAATATTTGCAAAAAAGAAGATAGGTAACATGTAAACCTTTATAGTGGTGAATGGTGACAACAACATGCACTTATAGTCACGTGTATTAAACATTAATTTCATTACATTGACAATACTCCAATACAGTAGGGAAGATTTGAGAGCAAAGGGGGGCCATTTCAAGGTTGTCCCCCTACTTCTTCCCTATGCTATCTAGAAAATGTAAACTATCACCTATAATGCTTGATTTTCAAATTAAAAGAAAGTTTTTAAAAAAATTCAAATTTTTTAAGAAAGTGTTAAGAAAACTAAAATTGATTTATAAAATTTTTTTTTCAAAAAATATCTTAAAATTAATTTTAAAGTTAAATTTTTTGGTGTAGCGTTTTTTCAATCATTGTAGGAGTTTTACAAAAACTACTGATGTGGCACATTCCCACAATTCAAGAATTCAAGATAACTTGCAATCTCCCAATGCCTTCAAATCTCCCCTAATGCTTTACAACTTTAGCAAGTTTCAAAAAAAAAGACAGAAATTTATATCTATGCTTGCGCTACTTTGAAGCCTACTATGTACCATTGTAAAGATATATATCATGATTTTTAACATCATAATTCCACCAATTTTATGAAACTTTGGTACTAATTATGTAAATGATATATGTATGAAAAACTTTTGCCCCCAAAATAATCAAATAAATAGCAAAATCACAAATATCAACCAACTTTGTTTTGAAGATAGTCCTCCTCAAAAGTGAATATTTTTGGTTGGTGCTTTGTTCTTTTCTATCAAACTTTTCTAATATAAGCTTTTAAATAAAAATAGGGCATAGCACATCAAAATCATATCAACTCTCAAGCGCAAAGAAATGGCTCCAACTCCGACCATGACAAACAAGCACTAATATGACCATTATCAACTTACAAAAAAAAATTTGAACCCGTAATCTTGCATGAATTCAATTTTACTTGTTAACCCCTAAAGGTTTTTGACTAAGTTTTCACCAAATCCGCTTCAAAACTGTCATTTCTTAGACAGCTATCAAATTTTTTTTTTAAACATTTTTTGACAAAAGTAACCGTAGGATCTTTTAGAAAACAAGTTTAAGAATATGTGGAAAAAATTTCAGAAATTTCCACCATGTAGATTGCAAGATATTAGTGTTTGAAGTGACAAAAATCATTTTTTTACCACTGCGGAAATCCGGGCAGCTGCACTTCAAAAGACCATATTTGTATGGAAAAATGTCCAAAATGATTGTGACTCTTTGGATTCATTTTGAAGTGAAGTTGGCTACATGCTTGAAAATTTTCAGATCATTTGAAATTGTACAACATATAGGAAAAAAATAGTAAGTAGAAAGAAGTAGAAAATGAGCCAAAATACTAAACTATTAACAATTTATTTATAAAGTTAAAAGAAGACAATCCCAATGGTTGTAATGTTGTGTTAAACAATATACACCCAATGTTTTTATTTTTTTTCAAAAATATTGAAAATTGAATTAAATAAAGAATTTCAAACTTTTTTTGGAGTGTAGAGATTTTATAACTAGCCGAAACTACCTCAAACAAAAAAACCTCATAACTTTTGACTCATTAATCCAAATGGAATGATTCAAAGATTCCCATGCCTGTATAAACCTAAAGAATCAATTTGAAATTTCACTTTTAAGAAAAAAGTTTTTTTGAAGAAGTTTTTTCAGCTGCCCAGGCTGCCCGCCGAGTAAACAAAACAACATATCTTGTCATAACTTTTTAACCGTGAAGTCAAAAGTTATAAAAATTTTGGGCCTTGAAGCTACTCCTCGGGCACACATTGTATCAAAATTTCATAGAAAAAAAGTGAAAACTCCATCTGTAGTGAGCTGCCCAAAAAATTTATAATCTCAAAAAACGATGTTCAGGGCTTTAGGGGTTAAACATGCAAATTTGAAGAACTTGCTAGCGTTGCCCCTCTACACACACCCCTGCAAAGAGAGGCTCCCATCCTCCGTCCCTAATTGAATTGAATAAAATAAAATTCAATAGAACACTTGATTTGCCCACCCACCCACAAAACCAATTTTTAGTACGGATATAATACAGAATACATACAGTACGGATGTGTGTGGAATACGGATTATTAGTATGGAATACTGGTATGTACGATGTACGATACATGTACGGAATATGAGACGTGGTATTGTACAGAATGTGGGCGGGTTATACGGATACGTATGCGTCGTGAATCCCACATCGATCGGGTGCAGTCGAACATGTTCGAAAAACATGTAGAGTAGATAGGGGGTAATGAAAATGCAGATCTAAGGGGCACTGAAAATTCACTCACTTATGAAGCTCACAAGTTGGATCACTACCCTCTGTAAGTTACTGAGCATGAAGCTGGGGCCTACGCTTCCTCTGTCGATGTGCAGAGGAAGGGGATCACCAAATTGCCACCTCAAATCGTAGACAACTAAGACACACAGACTCAAGAAAGATGTACACACCTAAAAATCTGAACCAAGTTGCAATCATCTACCCCCAAACTGGATCCTGCGGATCTTTTGCAAACGACAATCCATTTCGTTAAAATGGCACGAATCCGGCTCCATGTAGAAACAATGTCACATATGTGCATGAAGGTCTGAAATCTACGACAGACACGGTTTAATGTTTCCAGAGACACAACCATAAAGGTTGAAAGGTGCCAAAGTATTGCAATACATTCCGCCCATTTCATCGAAATAATCGGTGTCCGAAGCAACGAAATCTCTGGTTTGCTGGGCTTTTCCATCCTTTATCACTATGAAATTGACCGAGTCTAACAAAAGAACTCACGACGTCAACACTGTCGAGTACTGTCGATTTCGTTTCAAGTAAAGAGTCTCCACTCGACATGAAAAACGAAATCCAACTATAATTTCAAGGATTCCAGCTGGGTGATGAAAAGTGGGCAGAAAACGCAAGGCACTCACCTCATGCGACCGAAAATTCCTTCAAGAGGCACAAGTTTCCGCTGATCACCTTTAGAATACCGTCTCTCATCTCGCAAACAAAAGCTCGTCGACACGACTTCCACTTTTTCACAAGTCTCACAGAGCTCCTGGTTGCGGTTCAAGGGCTGGACGGAGAAGAGAATCCTTGCGTAAGAAAAACGCCAGTCGCCTAGAGGACCGCGTCTTCACGAAAACACTGTCGCAACGCAGGATGCAGAGCTGCCGGCCAGAACTGAATTCCTGCCGTACGTACTAGTGAGTCCTGTAATATAGAAATGGAAAATACACTAGAAAAGTTAACTGGGAAATGGCACTGACCCATCGGGCTTGTTGCTTTCTGCACGATGAGATGCTTGTAAGAGAATACTGTAAGATATAATAATTGAAGGGCGGCCGGCAGGTCTGGCGTGGAATGTACTGAGTGTGAGCTTTCGTTCGTTCCGTTGCGGTAATACAGTGTTTCAGTTGGTGGTAACTCAACTCTCGTTCATTGGGATTTATCCCCATCCACGGTCGATGATCCAGCAAGAAAGATCGAGAATGAGTCCTCCCAGCTAGGATTCGGCCCTGTCACCAAGGTACACGGATTTGTCCGAACCTGAAGTTACCTGCTAAATGCTCAATATATCAACCAGGCCGGTGAATGATGAATGTCTTGAATTTGCACCTCATCCTACTAAGTATAAATTATTGAAAGAGCAAGCTTCCAGAGAAGATTACACGCATAACTAATTATCAACGACAAGGAAGAATCTGATTGCTCTACATGCACCACTAATATACTTTTTATATTAGATATTAGTTGTAGAGGGGTTAGTGTATTAGTCATTACTGTTTTTACAAGTGCCCTTCCTATCTTCAATTCAAGCACTTAAGGAATAAATTGGAAAGTTTCAAAGCACCCAAATGATGACGTTCTCAAAGCTAGAGCTGGTACTTCTTCCGGCCTTGTTTTGAATTTGCTGCTTTCACTGAGTCTGCAGTACGTCTGGTTTTGAGTCGGCTTGGCCTTGGGTGTAAAATACTCCTGCCCTGCGCTTTGGAAAGAAATCCTTCTCTTTTTGCTATGAAATGTTCTAATCATTTGCTAAAAAGAAAACTAAAAAAACTAGGGCTTGTATTGATGAGATATCAGGTAGACACCGGCCTAGAAAGTGCCAATTTCTAGCTGGATAATATCTTGACGTACAATTTGACCAAGTTGTGTCTGCTCAACGTCTGCAGCCCATGCCATGCCCCTCAAGTTGTGACTTCCCCCGTCGCCACCTCGGTCGCCACCTTCGGAGAAGTCTGTGAGACCGACAATCAGTGGGAGAAATAAATAATTGCATAAATAATACAGAGACTATTCATGCATCTTTGCAGATATAAAATCGATCCGTACAAGAGCAGTCGATCAGCTGGACTTCAAGGCAACACTTAGATTGTTTTGTTCTTGCGAATCGAAGGGCTCTCGATCATTGTTTGATGGATTCGTTTATTCCACAAGAGAACTCCAGGATGAGAATTGGACAAATATTTAGGGTTGCGTCCAAATTACACTCTTATTTGTATCCAAGTGTATCGTATTCTATCATCGATCACGCATTGGACATTGGCAATGGAATTCGAATCCTTCAAAAATTCTTCAGAAAATCCTTTGATGGACATTTTGGATATCCCCAGACTGTGATCATCTGTTGAGCTTGAAGCCTCGCGGATTACTTGAATCGATCAATTACGTACTTTTGCTCTGTCGCCAAGCTCAGTGCAGAATTCGCAGAGGCGGTCAAATCCCAGCTTGAGATCGAGGTAAGCCAACATTTATGTAAATCAGACTCTTTTTGATTTGCAGAATAATTGGGTCCACTTAAGTCGATTCAAAATCCAAGTTTATAGAAACTTGAAGAGAATTTGAACACAAGGTTGGTTCGTTGAAGTATTTTTGATGGATCGATGCTCTATCATGTTAAGTGATTTGAATATTTTTGGATTACCATTCTCTTTCAAGTTTGGAGCATGAAGAAAATTTGAACAGTAGATTTTCTTGTTGTTCGAAACTTTGAGTTGGTAAAGCTCTGTGGCTTCGGCCGGTGTCTTTGTCATAAAGTTAACCCTTGAACGACGGACTGGTGACCGTGGAAATCATGCATTTTGATTCCATTTGACATCTACTTTGGAAAAGCCAAATACATTCATTGGAAGTCAAAGCCCTGTAGAAGATTTCCCCTTTCCACCCCTGAAACCGAGGACCAATAGTTGCACTTCCATTCTACAAGGGAAGATTCTCTCTCATTCTGCGGACGCAAAATGTCCTCTTCGACGTTTAAGGGTTAATGAAGTCCATTTCTGGAATGTCAATTTAGTTAAATTTGTTGTGTTCCAAGATGTTGGCATGTTTTTGAAGGACAATTTCAGGGCCCACGGCTTCAAATTAGACCATTTTGATGATGTATACTTTGGTGCCATAACTGTGCCAAATTATTGAAATTGACAATTTGTACAGTTCTCATGGTAGATGGTGAATTTCATTAAAATGGTAAAATTTTTATTACTTTGACACTTTTTATAGTTCAAATCATGCAGTCTGAAATCTAAATTCATCGTAAATTTTGAAATCTATATGGATCGTAGATGTCTAAAATCTATACCAGTTGAAGATGTTTCAAACCACACAATTTGATATCTAAATTTGTCATAAATTTTCAAAATCTACATTCATCCTAGATGTTTAAAAATCTATATGAGTCGTAGATGTCAATTTTCATTTCACATTGCATTGTCTAAAAATGGCAAACGGAATACCACCATTTTAATGAAATTTGCCATATAGGTAGTTGTTGGAAAACGAGGATGTTCTTCTAGAATGAGGATGCTTTAGTCTTATAGTCTCTTTCCTTTTAGACTCTTGATTAAGCATGATTCTATTGTACAATACAAAATTCAACTATCTAAACATTAGGATTATGAAAATATCTTATTTAACCTTTAAAATGGTCAATATCATTAAAATGGCAATATTCCATGTGCTATTTTTCAAACTACACAATCTGAACTAGAAAAGTGACATCTTAAATGATACAAATTTTGAACATCTAGGACACATATAAATTTCAGAAATCCAAGATTGATATAGACTTTAAATTGTACAATTGGTGCCTAATTTAGTGTCTCTATGACATTTAGGGATTAATAGAGAATTTTTTTTTTTGAATTAAGTGATTGATAAACCTTGTGTTACATTTATGTTTAAATTGTTTTTTTTGGTGTCATGATATTTTATTCCATTTTTACAGCATAATGTTCTTATCTCCTACAAAACATTGATATACGATTCCTACAAATGATGGGACTAATGGATTAAAATCAAATGTAAATGAAGTAAATGTATCCATATAAAAAATTTCAAGAAGTATGTTGATTACACTATAGTTTTATTTTATTTTTTAAATCATATATTTAAAGTTTAATCCCTGATTGCTTAAACTGTATTTTCTAGCAATATAGTGATTTTACAAAGCTCACCATGAATGAAATTTTTATTCTTTTTTCTTTGGAATTTTGTACAACATGTGTCCTAGGAGTAGTTTTTAGGCCCAATAATTTTCATAACTTTTAACTTCATGATTAAAAAATTATTGTATAATACATATTTTTCAATGCTTAGTACTTAGGTAGCTCATGAAAATTCTTTAAAAATCACTTTTTCAAGAAATAAAAATTTGAAAGTAATTTTTAAAATTTTTGTATAAGCTATGTGAATTTTTTTGAATCACTCCATTTAGATCAATGAAATGAAAGCTATGAAGACTTTTAGTTTGTAGGCAATTATAGATCCTCTACTCTAAAACAAATTTTGAAATTTACAGAGAGTGAAGAAACATCCTTTACTGTGAGGTGCCAACTGTGAATGTACAGTGGGGTACCAATCAAAACGTCGTTTTCGCATCCGCAGTGAGAAAAATTTCGGTACTGCCAACTTTGGAAGCCTCCCGCGAGCTCAAAAATTGGTATTTTAACACGAAAGTTTTACCACACTATAATCTTTAAGTTAAATATATGTATACCAAATTTCAAGGCCAAAAGATTCATCAACAAAAAGTTATTCAAAATCTACCAACATGGGTAGTGGTGAGAAACATTTCACTACTTTCAACTTTGACACCTTTCTAAGGATTGATTTTTTTTTCTTTTGCCATGAAATTTTTGTCATGAAACAATCTCTATGTTTTTAATATGTATAAAAATTTCAAGTTAAAAGAATTTTTTTTTAAGAAGATATTTGAAATCTCCCAACAAGTGTAGTTTTGAGAAAGTTTTCACAATTTCCAACTTTGACACCCTCTCAAGGGCTGAAAAATTGGTTTCTTACCATGAATTCTTTTTTGTGAAGTCCTCTCTATTTTGATAATATGTACTCCAAATTTCAAGTTCAAATGAATTACCAAAAAAAAGATATACAAAATCTCCCAACATGTGTAGTTGTGAGAAAATTCTCACTATTGTTGACTTTGACACCCTCCCAAGGGCTGAAAATTTGTCTATTTAACATGAATTTTTTTGAATAAGATCAGCTTTATGTTGATAATATATGCTCCAAATTTCAAGTTCAAAACACTTACCCAAAAAAAGATATTCAAAATCTCTCAACATGTGTAGTTGTGAGGCTGAGTTTTTACATTCGTGTCAAACTTTGTTCCACAAAATAAAACTATACTAAGGGCTCAAAAACTCCTCACAACTACACATGTTGGGAGACTTTGTATATCTTTTTTTTGGTAATTCATTTGAACTTGAAATTTGGAGTACATATTATCAAAATAGAGAGGACTTCACAAAAAAGAATTCATGGTAAGAAACCAATTTTTCAGCCCTTGAGAGGGTGTCAAAGTTGGAAATTGTGAAAACTTTCTCAAAACTACACTTGTTGGGAGATTTCAAATATCTTCTTAAAAAAAATTCTTTTAACTTGAAATTTTTTATACATATTAAAAACATAGAGATTGTTTCATGACAAAAATTTCATGGCAAAAGAAAAAAAAATCAATCCTTAGAAAGGTGTCAAAGTTGAAAGTAGTGAAATGTTTCTCACCACTACCCATGTTGGTAGATTTTGAATAACTTTTTGTTGATGAATCTTTTGGCCTTGAAATTTGGTATACATATATTTAACTTAAAGATTATAGTGTGGTAAAACTTTCGTGTTAAAATACCAATTTTTGAGCTCACGGGAGGCTTCCAAAGTTGGCAGTACCAAAATTTTTCTCATTGCGGATGCGAAAACGACATTTTGATTGGTACCCCACTGTACAGTAAGCTTACTTGAGAGGATCTGGGTGGATTGGCCCCCTCGCTCAGCCTTACCATGTTTTACCAAAGGTGCAATCAAAACAAAAAGCCCCCTAGTTTGGGCCGTGTTCACCCCTGCTCTCTTCATCCCCCTAGTTAATTTGGGGTCTCTGATCACAAATATGAATTCCAAATTTTCAAAAAAGAAATTGTGTGAAAAATAAAGAATTACAGCATTTTACCCAAGTGGTCAAGCGAGGGGGTCAGTTCTCCCTGCCCCTTGAGAGGGAGGTCCCCGGGGTCTTTTATCCGTCTGTCCTGTATTTTTGCTTTTCGCGCGAGATCAATTTGTGTGCTTCTTCTGTGTAGGATCCCTTTTTTAAGCTTAACCTAATTCTTATCCTGCCGAATCCGAAGGAGATTAGCACTGAATGGCTCTTGTTTCCTACTAGATTTGAAACTACGCTTCAAAAACCTCGTTGCGTATTGAGTAATCCTCAACTTGAATCGTGCCCGTGCGCACCGTCCTTGCCTTCGGAGATTTTGCGGTTTACCAGGCTCCATTGCACGGGTCACAGAATGAAAAAAACTTGCAAGTTCTGTGGATACATTTCCCAGCCTAGATGTTTACCCTAATCTGTCTCCTGACGCTCCTGGTGCAGATAACGGGTCAAGTCGTCAAGAAGAGAAAGTTGAACAACCGAGCCCTTGGATAGTGGCCGTTCAGTTCGTGGTGGCGATGGGGGTCATGGATACCTGGCAGTATCTCTGCCATCGGTGGATGCACGTGAACAAGTTCATGTCCAAGCATGTGCACTCGTTGCACCACCGACTTGTCGTGCCTTTCGCCTTCGGCGCCTTGTACAATCATCCTTTGGAAGGCCTGCTGCTGGACACGGTGGGCGGGGCCATGTCCTTCTTAGTGACGGGCATGACGCCCCGCACGTCCATCTTCTTCTTCTCCTTCGCCACCATCAAGACCATCGACGACCACTGCGGACTGTGGCTCCCCTGGAACCCGTTCCAGTACATCTTCTGGAACAACACCGCCTACCACGACATCCACCACCAGTTGCACGGCACCAAGTTCAACTTCTCGCAGCCGTTTTTCATCTCGTGGGACATACTCTGCGGCACGCACATGCCGTTTGTGGTGCAGAAGTGGGTGGAGGGCGGCCTAGAAGCCAGGCCCGTGAAGAAGATCGACTGAATGACTCGCAGTTGCAAGTATTTCATGCAGGCAGATCGAGGATTCCTTGCATGTTCTTAGTAACGAGCTTGAAGATACTACCATCTTTTCTTGCGTCTAATACCGCTTAGGCTTGAAGCGGTGATCATTAACGAAGCAGTGCTGCTGCTTCCGCCATAGCATTGGAGAATTCGTCCGGATTGTATCGGTGATCCCGTGACATGAGGGTTTGCTGGCTCTGGACCGAAGGGGAGGTGGCCAAGCCTTGCATCGACAAGAGGCCCTTCATTTAAGGTAGTCGGCTCTGTAATGGAGCATCTAAGGGCTGGTCCCCTTTTTTCATGTATTTACTTGAATGGAAATATTTTTAGTCCATTTTTCAGAGAAAGAGAAATTGAAGAGGAATCTAACACAAGTGGTTTCATAATTTTTGACACATTTTTGAATTAGTTATGAATTTTCAAAGGAGATGTGCCATAGGTCCCTATTTTATGTCTCTAGGTCTTCCATGAATGGTTTTCTAAAGAAAGATGGAAAAGCAAAGAGCATGATTGGCTCTCACTATTCCCAATGCATCTTTTCTTGATTCATTCAATGAATGTGGAGGTCCATTTAAGAATCACCAATTGTCCATTTTACAGCCTTTTAAGGTGGGTACACCTAAAAGTGCCACTTTTTGGTACTGTGCCTAGTAACTATTACTGGTCTGATCAAATTTTCATAAAATCTTCTTGGCAAGTGAAATTTTCATGTGCCTAATAACTATTACTGGTCTAATCAAATTTTCATATAGTCTTCTTGGCAAGTGAAAGCACATTCCAATGCACCAAAAAATGCAGCATTTGGATATAGTATGCAAAAGTTATTAAGGTTCATAGTTTGTTTCTAAAGCGCTCCAGCCAAATAGGTACATAATGAAATTCAGAATTGTACGGCCACTATAGATGGCACTTTTAGGTGAGGTGCAATTTTAGGTGTACCCACCTTATAGGGTCCATTCTTAATGCCCGTTCCATTTTAGAGCCGACTACCTTACAGTGACTGGTAGGAAGTTGGAGTAGTTTGCTACTTGGAAAATGAGCCAATGCTACAATGTGACAGAGCCTCTTGTAGCCAACACGCATTAAATCCTATAATCGAAACTAACATGGCGCAACTGAATTTACCCTAGGGTAAACATTGAAATTTTTTATTTTTTTCAAAATTTACTTTTTTCAAATTCTGGATCATATTTGGATTCGGAGACCCCAAATTAGCTAGGAAGGACCTTGACACAACCAAAAAATCCAACAAAACATAAACCCCAAAACCCTTATCAACCCCTGGTAAAACAAGTTTTACCTGCGGGGGGCTCAATTTACCTGCGCCACGTCAGGTTCATTTATAGGATTTAACGTCTTGCCTTGTAGCCTGGCTTCTTCTTTTTCATATTCACTGTGCTCGTTGGGAGAGACTCCTGGTTTAGAGCAGCCCCACAGCAACTCAGCAAAGCAACTCAACAAATGAAATCAATGGACGGCGTTCTTGCTGCAGAGAAGATCAATGGACCAGACCATTTACAGTGTTGCTTTGCTGAGTTGCTGTGGGGCTGCTCTTAGAAAGTAGTTAGCTTCATTCTTGCAGGGTTGCGCACCTGCTGCTCTTGATAGGGTTTGTTACAGGAAACAGAATAGGCTATTTTGTTTTGCTTGTTGTAGACGTATTGGTAGGTCACTTTGTTACTTGGATGTGCTTTTTGATAAGGCAACTGTATTCTTATGATTTGCAAATACCGTCACTTCGAGTGATGTACGTGAAAGCTCCTTCAAGTATTGGGTGGTGCTTTTTGATCTTTACAGCGTCAATTTCAGGATTGTCAAAGTGCAAGACATGTGCTCCAAGTAAGAATTCATGGGAGGGCGATTTGGGAAACGCGATTCGAAATTTCTTCGAGGGGTTTAGGCTCAGGCTGCGATCTCCTCTAAAGCTTGACAGCTTTCCGAATGCAGTCCTGCAGGATTCTGAGCCCAAAGAGTCCTGTCTCCGAGGTAAGCCATTTCAGGCCATTTCATGCAGTTGTAAAGTCTCCAAAATCAGTCTCGTCTACAAAGTTGGGTGAGGCCCAAGGAAATCACTTACAAAATCTCCACCATTCTTTGAAAACTATGAACATTTATTGTCCCATCAAAGCATATATTTTTTTACATTGTACATGTGCATTAATCTAGTAAACATATAAATCATAGAATCTTGGTTTGAATCTTGCTTTTGTGTAGTCAAATGGCCACCTATATGTACCATACATTTTCTACTTTATTCCACTTTATTCCAGTAATTGAAAGTACACTAGTAAGTCTAGAATATATAGTGTCAAAATTTTGAGCAATGAAACACATGAAGACTTATTTGTGAAAATTCATCAAGTATATCATGGAAAGAAGGCCTATACAAGGGATTCTTATGTCTATGGCAATTTATGATGTCTTTTATCAATGGATGAAGATCATGTAGTAACCTTGGTCTTAGTCCATTTAAAACAAAATTATAGTTACTTGAAGGATAATCTTCAAATGTATCCAATTACAATCTTATAATAGATTATGTTGTAACTATATATATTAGCTTTATTTGTAAACTCTAAATTGAAACTTGAAACTCCGTCCTTCAATTGCAAAAGTATTTAAGGGGATTTCCAAAGCTTGATAACCACCACACCCTTATATATTAGCTTTATTTGTAAACTCTAAATTGAAACTTGAAACTCCATCCTTCAATTGCAAAAGTATTTCAGGGGATTTCCAAAGCTTGGTAACCACCACACCCATATATATTAATTTTATTTGTAAACTCTAAATTTAAACTTGAAACTTTATCCTTCAATTGTAAAAGTATTTTAGGGGATTTCCAAAGCTTGGTAACCACCACACCCATTGAGCATTAAAAATTGTCTACAATTGCCAAAAACTCATAGCAAGCATCTATTAAGATGTTTTCACTGAATAATTTAATGAATACATAGGTGATTGCAAGAATGACTTCACGGTTTTGTCTCAAAATGGCCTAAGTACTGTAGTACTGTGACTTTTGGAATAAATTTTTTTTTAATGAAATAAAATATGGATACTCTTAAGAACACTCTAAATAGTATGTGGATGAAAGTTCTAACTTAGAAAAATTTATCTCTAAAAGTTATGCTCTCTCAAAGTTATGCTCTCTCAAAGAGTGATGAAAAATACAAGAAAATTGGTAGTTTGGAATTTTATTTTTTTTAAATAGTAAACAAATTCAAAAAAATAAACAAAAAAAATTCTTTTTTTCTAACTTAAAGTTGCTTCTTCTTGCCAATTTCCATCTTCAAAAAAATTATTTTGTGTTCTCTACAAGTGTACCTTGGTAGTACACTTTAAGCACATGTGGAAGGTGAATAATTTACTATTTTTAGAAAATCTCTTCACAAGCTTGTGTAACTATAGTAGAAGTCCTTGTATCCCAATTTTCACCTTCAAATTTGAAATTTAGGGTTGGAAATAGTACTAAAAACCCTCAAAATGGCCAAGGTAGACATCCAATTGGGTTCAATTTAAAAATAGTAAAATAATTTTTAAAAACTTCAAAAAATTACCAAATGTCAAGAACTTTAGTGTGTACCTCTGTTACAAATTTCACCGCAAACACAAACACAATGCAAAAGTTATGAGCAAAAAAACACTTGTCCAAAGCCTAGGGGACAACAAATAGGACAAGTCATTCTTGCAATCACCCACATCCAATGTTCTAAGATCTTTATGCATAGTGCCATAATATTCATGCAATGTCTACACATCTTTTGCTATTGACCATATTAAAATGTAAATTTTATTTTAATTCAAAGTAAACACATGAGATTTTTATGCATCAATTGTTCATTTGTGAGTTTATACAAATTACCTCAATTGTCTCCACATTACCATGGCAAACCTATGTTGAAACTTCTCATCCTTTAACAATGTTCCACCTTGAATCCACTCAATGGGGGTGAATAGAGCCTTTTCAACAATGTTAGGATCATAGTTCCCAAATCAAAACCAAGAAAATATTCCTTGAGGTTAGTGAGGTTGAAGATGTCAAAAAAGAATACTTATCTTGAAACCTTTACCACACAATTTCTAATTGATCTTCTTTCATTGGCAAGTGTAGCTTTATAAACCTCAACTTCCCTTCCTTTAGGAATTTTCTCACTTATTTTAAGATTGTCAAATCTTTGAAAGAAGCTATAATAATTAATAAAGGCTTGTTTCTTAAAGGTGTATTGTGGCTTACAATGCCAATGAAGATAAATATGACCAAATTGTCATTCTGCAATCTTTAATGTAGATGCTTGAGTAATTCTTAAATGTTTGTATTTCTTCCTTCAAATAAATTGTTCAATTAGGTTACAAACATTGAAATACTTATAGTCTTTACAAACTCTATAATTTGAATTGTATTTTACAACAACCAATGCAAATAGATTAGTTTAAATTTAACCCCTAAATATTTTTGACTATTTTCATGAAAAATATCCCAAATTTCCATTTCTAGTATTTAGGTACTAAGTTTTAAGAAGAAAACATTTTTGGACACATGTAACCATTGAACACTTGATAGGACCCTGTAGTAATTTAGTTTGAAAAGATGTTGAAAAAAATTTCAAGAATTTCCATTGAATAGATTTAAGATTGAATTAGTGCTTGAATTGACAAAAAAAAATTTATTTGGCCTTCCAAAAAAATAGGAAGCTAGACTTCACAAGGTCATATTTATATGTAAAAATGTCTAAAATGGTGGTAGTTAGATTTTCAGAGTGAAGAAACATCCTTTATGTCATTTTAAATAAAATTAAGTAAAATAATCATGCCTTGTTGTTTTTTCAATAAAAATTCAAATAGGATATAGTGACTTAGTCTAAAATCGAGTGAAAACTTGAAATGTTTTCACTCAAACAACCATACCATGAGCATCAATGGACAAATCCAAAACAAACACACACACACATATATATATATATATATAAAAGTTGTAGTGTACAATATACTCCACATCACCATGGAAGTTTGTAGAAAAAATTAATTGTGATTTGAAAGAAACTTAATTTCAAAGTTAGCCATGTCTAAAAGTGTTTTTTATTGACTATGAATTGGAAATACTTTATCTTTTCCCAATTTTTTCTAAGAACTCTACAAAAACTTTTTGTGCCTTGATATGTTGGTGTACATCATTTCAAATTGTTGTAAGCAAAAATTGAGGGAAATTTACATTTTATAGTATTTAAAATATCAACAATCTGAAAAACATACAAATGGTGTTGGTTCTTACAATATTTTTTTTTTGGTGTAGAGAGTGTAGGAATGTATTAAGCATTGTACAATGACTATGGGTTGCAATGTGGTCCATTGTTTCATCTTAATGCCCTTGCATTTGAAATATTTGTTAATTGGGACAACTCATAGAATTTATATTTTATGGCCACATATTTCATTTTTAGGTGCAATTTATTTGTATGAAGAATTGTGTTCATGATGCACATGTTTGTAAGAAAAACTTCAAAAAAATTAAATTATCTTTGAAGATATTACCAAAAAACTAACAATTTGCCAAAAATTACACTAAACTTTCATGGCTTACCTTCTTTGAATTTTTTTCTTCTTATATCCTACCCTTATTTATCAAATGTATCCAATAATAGTGAAAATTCATCACAACTTGAATGTAGGATAGAAGAGATTGAACTTAGATTGATAGGATTAATTATAACCTCTTAAACTTTGTACAAGTTGAAATAATTTTTAAATATTTTTGAAAGTTTTTAGATACAAAGAATGCAACTTCAGTTTTTTATTTTTTTGGTAGAACAATTTATTCTAGACAATTGGAAATAGAAAATCTAATTTTACAAAGATTCACCAATTAAAAATAGAGTTGCATACATATTTTGGAAGCCCCAATATGCATAGAGGAGCTGAACATCAATTTCCTTTCAAAATCTACATACTTCTTCTAGCTTAGGGTTCTACTCAAATTTGTAGTTTCTTGATTGTCCTTGCAAAGGAAATTTATGGGACTCAAAAGCTTGAGTGAATTAGATTGTCAAAAGTTTGGAAAGTCTTGCAAGAATCATTTTGTTTCACTTCATAGGCCTTGCTCTCATATATATATTGTACTTAGACTCTAATTCTTTTGTATGAAGAATAAGATCCTACAATTACAAATTCTAAAAAAATGAATAAAATTAAATTAGCAATCCTTTTTATGAGAGTTTTGGTTCTACTTTGTGAGTGTTTCCAAGTTTCAAGTAAATGGGTAGTGTTTTTTTTTGGTTTGGGGGGAATTGTTAAAGTGGAAACATGTATACAAGAAAATTTTGTAGCCATATATTTTAGTATTCATTCATATTTGAGATAGGACTATCCTTTCATGAATGAATTTCATTTAAAATTGGCAATTTCATTCCAATTATATTCAAAAATTGGAACAATTTGGCATCATTATTGAATTTTTCAGATTTTTTATATAAGATTGATGCTCCACAATTAATCTTCATGCTTTTGGACATTTAAATGCCTAAAATATAAACCTTCCGTGGATTGTGTTTAGAAAATAAGGTTGCCTTCACTTTGTACTTCATTTTTGATGTTTTCCACATTCTTTTCATCTTCTTTGGTATTTCACCCACCCTTGTGATTAACTTTAAAAGCTTCATTTGTTTTCTATTTTGGCATTGCAAGACATAATTTTTACTAATATAGTAGCATATTTGGATTGATATTGTTCCAAATGATACACATTGAATTTGAATTCAGCAACAATTTGCATTCAAAGTCTCTTTGTCAATGTTATGTCCAATCAATGAGTTTCTTTGTCCACTCTATCTATGTGAACATCTTTGGAATACACAGACATCTATACCTCAAGACAAGCTATTGGTTTTGTTGTATTTGTATGTTATGTTAAGATCTCCCGGTATGTACATCTCCTAGTGGCATTCTTGGTACCATCGGAAAGCCTATAACGAAGTGAGGTGCATGGGCTTGGTTTCGTAGCATTCTGACCCATTGTGAGAAAGTTATGAATTTTTTGAATTATTTTTGGTTCTAAAAACTTAAAAAATTACTTTTACTTTTGATTTGGCTAACCCAATGCAATTCAATTTCAAATGGATGAATGTTCCAAAAACTCTATCATTTTGTCGATGGAGTTTTGCCGACTGACATCGTAACTTTTTCATTCATCCGCTACTGAATAGAATTGCTTGCTTGTCGGAGCACTTTAGTCGACGGAGACTGGAGACGATGGCGGAGTTTGTAGAATTGGATCGGCTCTGCCGAAGCAGGGCATGACTTGTGATCAGCATGGCGTGAAGCTCACAAGTTGGATCACTGCAGAGCGTTGGAAGGCGTGGAGTCTGCTTGTGAGAGGTCCAAAGCTGGAGCAGCCAACGCCCATTCTTCATGTGGGTTCGCAGAGCGCAGTGCATTTTCCAGTGAATTAGAACAGTTATTTGTGTGATTCAAAACATGGTCTAATTTTAAGTTAAGTAAAGGTGAAGACAGGTGTTCACCACACCTGGGTGAATGCAAGAAACACTTGTACTATTGGTTGCGTTTGGCTGATTTTTTCAGGAGCACTTTAAAATTAGAAAAATAATTTTCTTAAAATTTTAAAAATATGACTAATGTAGAGACCTTTAAGATGAAGAAAACCACCGAAGGAAATTTGTTAAAAAAATCTCCAAGCAAGAGAACTTGAAAAGTGCCAAACCTCCAGAAAATACATACTTTGATGTTTTAATTATTAAAAAATAGAAAATAAAATTTAAAAATAAAATAAAAATTGGCCATTTGCAAAAACTTTATAGAGATGGTTATTAATCCAAAAAATCACCAAAATCACTTTTTACATGTTTCCAAAAAATGTAGAAGGAGGCTCACTTTGTGGACTTGTACACCATGTAAAAATAACTTTTTTTGAAATCCCTTTGGGTGAAAGCTACAAGTCTACTAGAAGACCATTAAATCCAAATTTGAGCTCAAAATCATTAAAAAAAAAGGTACTCAATAGTACTAAAAACCTCCAAAATGGCATTTGTGACATTCAGTCACTAGTACTATTTAAATAGTAAATAATTTTTTGAAAATTATGAAAAAATTACGTAAGGTGTATGATATTCATCAGTACCTTCTCTAGAAATTTCGAGTCATTTCAAGTTAAAATGAAAAAGTTATAGCCAAAAAACAGATCAGCACATGCCATGTGACACAAAATAGTACAAGTGTTTCTTGCATTCACCCACCTGTATGGTTGAAATACCAAAGAAGATAATAAGACTAAACATCCTTAATCAAGGCTTCAACTTTTCAAAACTTAATTTGTAGCCAGATTTGGAACAAGACAAGATCTTAGTCAAAATAGAATAAGATATCTCAATCCAAAAAGAAACTCTAAAAGTGTCAAGAAATGACATCATGGTTTTTGTACAATATATTCTAAACCAATGAGTATCTAATATAGTCTAGTGAAATAATCCAAGTAAATGAGCACAAAAAGATGACAAGATGTCAATGTGCAAGAATAGGCTTACTCCAAGTGTAACTCCAAAATTTTGAATTTTGAATCCGAAGGCCCTGCCTCACCTGTGCCCGTCCCAAAAACAAACCAAACCAATGTCATGTGAGTGAGGATGCACGAGGTGTTTTTAGCTAAAGATAATTGCTATCTATGTCACAAATTCATAACATCAAACAGGAAGCACAACAAAGTTGGTGGGTATCTCAAGTAATCTCAAAAATCCAAGCAAAAGGCAAGAATCCCAAAGACCTTTGCCATTCCCGTAGAGTGAAAATGTTAGAAGCTCAAGAGTCTTTGCACTATAAGAAAGCACCACTCTTCTAAAGTTCAATTGTCGTAGTGAAAGATGAGGGCAAATGTGACAAGGAAGCCACTATAAGCTCACTAATTTGAAAATAGGAAGGAAATCACAAGATAAGGGCCTTAATGGGGTAGTTACACCCAATAGGTAGTGGCCTATGTTTAAATAACACCATTATTCATAGTGGGTGGGTGGGTGGTACCATTCCCCTGGCGGTTATTTGAGAGACCATGTACAACTAAGAAGGTCACATCATATAGTGGATGTACATGGTTAAAATACTTAGAAGTATATAGGTTATAAAATTACTTGGAACTCAATGCATGGTGATAAAATAGAATAAAGTAATTAAAACTATATTGCATAAAGAAATGAAGAAAGAAAAAAGAAAAAAGCCAGGATGGCATCTCTTTTTTTATTATATAAAAAATAATAATAAAATAGGTGCATGAATATAAAAACTTTTTTGGGAAATGAGATAAAGGTAACTTAAATCTTATAAGGCCTCTTTTTTGAATATATGTGGTAGTTTCACATATGAGGCTCTTGGAATCTACTTTACAAAAATTAAAATAAAGCTTTGAACATAAAGGAAAAATGTCCATGGGCTAAAGAAGAGACTAAGACTAAACATCCCTAAACAAAGCCACATCTTGTCACTACCTAGGTTGTTGCAAGAAACACCTACCAAAAAGCGTAGCGTTTTGCAATGTAGTCTTTTTTTTTTTGGGAGTACTTTAAATTTAGAAAAAAAAGTTTTAAAAAAAGTGAAAAATATGTTTCATGTATAAACCTTTAAAAAGAATATACCCTAGAAAGGAAAAGCATAGGAAAAATCTCTAAGTAGGAAATCCAGAAAAGTGCAAAATCTCATGAAAATTAGTACTTCGACATTTTAATTTGTAAAAAATAGGAAAATCAATTTTAAGAAAAAATAAAAATTTTCCATTTGAGTAAAGTTGATTTCAATGAGCTTTGACCAAAGGAACAATCTTAGAACCATCATCAATGTTCAAAAATTGCGTGCCACGAAAAAAAATTTGTACTCATGTGGAGGACATAAAAAAACATATTTAAATTTTTTTTTTTTGGAATTCATAGGTTTTACACTTATGCAAATAGACCATGAAAGTTTTGTCTTGAAATCATTAAATTTAGACACTGCGAACGTAATGATAACCATAAACATAATTTTGTGATGCTCAACGAAAATGTTTTTTAAATATAAAATGATTTTTTTTAATTTCTGAAAAATAAGGGATCTAATAAACTTCAAGTTAGGTATGTTCAATAAAAATTTCATTTTAATTGGACTTAATCTCTAAAAGTTATTGTAGACAACAAAAAAGTGGTTCAAATTGTGACATGAAATAGGACAGGTGTTTCTTGCAATGACTCACCTATCTTGTCACCAAACTCTTATCCAATAATATCTTAACAAGACTAAAGTAAGATATGACATGAAAAGTTACAATTTATGCTCAAAGTAACAAAAGTAGGATGCTTAGTATAACAAATCAAAAAAGGTTCCTAACATACTGTGTGAAAGTATTTGAATACTTGTGTAGGAAATAAAATAATTGGAACTATATTGATGTAAACTCCCAAGAAAAATACAAATATCCATGAAAAGCACAAAAGTATGGAGAGAGGATCGAGTGCTTGAGAAAAAATCTTCTTGCTTGAAACTCAAAAATGGGAGTTCAGGATCTGAAGGCTCAGCCTCACCTGTGCCCGTCCCAATCATAAAACAAACCAATGTCAAGTTAGTGAGGATGCACGAGGTGTCTTTAGCTTAAGCCAATTGCTATCTATGTCACAAATCTTGTGAATCCAAAAAGGAAGACAAAATTGATGGAACGGCAAGCAAAAAAGCAAATCAAAACATATCCTCAACAAAGATCAAGTAAACCAGTGACCTTCGCCATTCCAAGTAAATGTAAATACTTGAAAATCAAGAGTTTTTCCACAAACAAAGCCCACGAGAATACACCACAATAAGCCTCCAAAGCACCAAAAGTTGAAGCGTCATAGTGAGAGATAAGAAAATGGGTGGAGAGACCACTATAAGTATACTCACTAATTTGAAAATAGGAGGGAAAGCACATAGAAATGGCCATAATGGGGTAGTTGCTCCTAATAATTGAAATAACAATAGTCTGTATTAAATAACCATCCTAAGTGGGAGGGAGGGTGGTACAGGTTATTTTATTTAGGCAATTTGAAAAATCAAGTTCTATGAGATGAGCCACATCAGAATTGGAAGTACAAGAAGAAAGTACCTAAGGCATATCTAAGAGAAGATTGCCAATGTAGTTCAGGTAAAAAACAAATATGCTTCATGTGGACATGGACTTAGAGCCATATCATAAAAGCATTGAATTACAAGGAAGCCATTTAAAATCTTTTTCTAAATTAGAAAACATACATGTAAATGTCTATAAATGTGAAAGCTTTTGAAAAATATAGGTTATAAAAAAATTTAAAAATTAAAAATGGAATATAAGGCAATTAAATTCAATTGTAAAGCCCCTTATAAAGAAAGGTGTGGTATAACCACATTAAAGGTTAGAAAGGTTTAGCATTATAAATTTTAGCACTAATAAATGATAAACCTAGTAAAAATACATAGGTTAAACACTTGGCCAAAGAAGAAGAAGAAAAAGAAAAAGAAGAAAAAGAGGCCCGAAATATGGAACAAAAGGAAACAGATGTAAATAAAGATAAAAAAAATTTAAAAGGGAAGGTAAGATTACTAAACTAAACAAAAAATGAAATAAGGGCAAAAATGAGACTAAGCGGGCCAGAAAATGAATTTCGTATTTACGCATATAGTATGACTAGGATATAACTTCAATACAAGTGTTTGCTATTTTTTGGGTGATAGAGAAATTAAATCCTGAAATCTGTATCCTAAGCTTTCAAGGCCTCAATCTTTATCAAATAAAAACTTTAAATAAAAACAATTAAAAGTGGACCTAAATCACTATCATAGGTGACATGGTCATAGGTCATGTTTATTGTTGACGTGGTCATAGGTAACACGGTTGTAGGTCAAAATTTTCACTATAAGCAAGAAAAACATTAAAAATTTGAAACAAAGGATCTTTTCTCTAAAAATTTACAGAAATTTGATTTGGAGGCTTCACGCTCACAACCTCCATGCTCACACTTCACAGGCTCGCCACTCCAAGCTTGCATGCTAGCGAGCCAACTACTTGAGTTCGCCTTCTTGGCGAAGCATCTGTATAGCAAGGGGGGGTAAATTTTTTTATCTTCAGAGCCTTTGACGATTGTGAGAAATAGAGAATATTGTAGATGGTATTTCGGAATTGCAGTATTGGTTGCAGGCATGTGTGTCCTGCGACCTTTTTTTTTTTAATTCTATAACTACCACATGGTGCTTCAATACTTTTGAATACATATTTTGTATGCCTTCCGCATTGTAGTGTGCATAACATGCATGATTATGCCATTGAATCCTACTGCAATGATATAACAGAGTAGTGCATCCATTGACTAGTAGATAATGCTACTGAATGCTCGAGTCATGTTGTCTATGCGAGTGACCTTGGAGTGAGGTATGTACAATTACCGCAGTCGTTGGACTAGTCACGAGGGAGTCATTTAGAAGTGAAGGCATATTGCTCTGTAGACACCCTCATGCATTGTGAAGTCCAAAACCCTACACCCACTAGACAAGCAGTAGACAATCACTAAAAAATGACTGCAGTAGTAAAAATTATGACTAAGAAGGAACTCAGGAATGACTACATGCATCACTTGAAACCATGTTATCACTCACAATTTGTCACTCCAATATGACTGAAAAATGACTTAGTAAGTGTACAAGTTGGGCCTCTATCTGCTACTAAAAAATGTCTTGACAATGATTGGGATTGAAAACGGTCTTCAGTGTCCACATCAGCACTTCATAGACAATAGGATGACTGAAGAATGACTCTTTAATTATCTCTTAACAACATCCACGTCACTACATCTTTGACTTGAAGTTGACAGAAAAATGACTTTAGAATTGGATGAGTCACAACTAAAAAAAGACAACAGGAAGCCAGAAATGACTATGTTTCAGCCTCCAAAATTTCATGAAAAAATGGTCACCTGCCTAACCCAACCCAGAAATTTTCCTTGCCCTTACCGTGCCACGTAAACACTGCCATCCATGTCTTCATCATTCCTCCCAATTGGATGGTGATATTAAAACAAGAGTCATTTAAAGAATGACTTATCTTGAATGACTTCAATGGCCTAAAGTCATGTCCTTATCATTATAGTCCGGATTCACTATTATGCAGTCATTTAGGACAGTCATTTATACCTCTAAGTCCTTCTAGTGACCATTCACTCAAAATAATTGATTGATGTCAAAGAAGACAAGTTCCCCAATGCATCTGGCAATGTCGATAGGTTGGAACACCACCTCAAATCCAGTGATGTCAAAGAAGACAAGTTCCCCAATGCATCTGGCAATGTCGATAGGTTGGAACAACCACTCAAATCAAGTGATGTCAAAGAAGACAAGTTCCCCAATGCATCTGGCAATGTCGTTAGGCAAAAACACCCAATCAAATTGAGAGATGTCAAAGAAGATAAGTTCCCCAATGCATTCGGCAATGTCGATAGGTTGGAACACCCCATCAAATTGATTGATGTCAAAGAAGACAAGTTCCCCAATGCATCCGACAATGTCGATAGGCAAGAACACCAATTCAAATTGAAAGATGTCAAAGAAGACAAGTTCTCCAATGCATCCGGCAATGTCGATAGGTTGGAACACCAACTCAAATTGAGTGATGTCAAAGAAGACAAGTTCTCCAATGCATCTGGCAATGTCGATAGGTTGGAACACCCATTAAAATTGAGTGATGTCAAAGAAGACAAGTTCCCCAATGCATCCGGCAATGTCAATAGATTGGAACACCAACTCAAACGGAATGATGTCAAAGAAGACAAGTTCCCCAATGCATCCGGCAATGTCGATAGGTTGGAACACCCATTCAAACTGAGTGATGTCAAAGAAGACAAGTTCCCCAATGCATCCGGCAATGTCGATAGGTTGGAACACTCACTCAAATCAAGTGATGTCAAAGAAGACAAGTTCCCCAATGCATCTGGCAAAGTCGATAGTTTGGAACACCTATTCAAATCAAGTGATGTCAAAGAAGACAAGTTTCCCAATGCATCCGGCAATGTCGATAGGTTGGAACATTGATTCAAATTAAGTGATGTCAAAGAAGACAAGTTCCCCAATGCATGCGGCAATGTCGATAGTTTGGAACACCTACTCAAATCAAGTGATGTCAAAGAAGATAAGTTCCCCAATGCATCCGGCAATGTCGATAGGTTGGAACACCGACTTAAATTGATTGATGTCAAAGAAGACAAGTTCCTCAATGCATGCGGCAATGTCGATATGTTGGAACACCGACTCAAATTCAGTGATGTCAAAGAAGGCAAGTTCCCCAATGCATCCGGCAATGTCGATAGGTTGGAACACCAACTTAAATTGATTGATGTCAAAGAAGACAAGTTCTCCAATGCATCCGGCAATGTCGATAGTTTGGAACACCTACTCAAATCAAGTGATGTCAAAGAAGACAAGTTCCCCATTGCATCCGGCAATGTCGATAGTTTGGAACACTGATTCAAATTGAGTGATGTCAAAGAAGACAAGTTCCCTAATGCATCCAGCAATGTTGATAGGTTGGAACACCGACTTAAATTGATTGATGTCAAAGAAGACAAGTTCCTCAATGCATGCGGCAATGTCAATAGGTTGGAACACCGACTCAAATTGAGTGATGTCAAAGAAGACAAGTTCCCCAATGCATCCGGCAATGTGGATAGGTTGGAACACCCACTCAAATCAAGTGATGTTAAAGAAGAATTCAATAATCCTTTTGGAAGTAACTGGAGTTGAGGACATTGAAGCTTTATTGATCTCATGGACCTCATATTTTCCACTTCCTTTGGTAATTTCTTCAAATTAGAACTATATAACTCCAGTAATGTTACATAGGTCAAATTCTTGAAGTTATAAGAGATTTCTTCTTCTTCTGCATATACACATTGATTGGAAAGCATTAATATAGATAGAGGAGGCGTAAAACTTCATACATTAACTTTTGTTCTATTCTTTAACAATTAGTATATAGAAGGTGCTGATTTAGGTAGTGACTTTCATTGATTTAAATATTAAAATTTTTTATTTTATTTATTACAGAATACTTTAATTAATATTATATGAATGGAAATTTACAAAGCATACTATAAAGTCTCCTATAACATGCTTTGTGCTAGTAAGTTCAAATGTTGTTTCAGCAAATAAATACAAGTATGTATATTAGTTTCTATTTGAAACCATTGGTTAATATTCTTAGTAATTTTGCTTGCTTTATCCAATGAATAATGAATGCAATGTACATAGAAATTTGATTAAATTTGATAATAAATCTAAGTTTGCAAAATTAATCTAATTATAATGCACAATGAATATTGACTTGTGATGCACTTACCTGTTTTAACTAGAAAAATTCGAAGCTTTGGATAATTTGATTCATTCAAATAGTTGTTGAGGATAACATCATTTCTTGATACTCGATACAAAATCCCTTCAAGATTCTTGAAATCAAACTTCTGCTTATACAAATAAAAATCCACATTGTAATAAACCCTAAACCATGAGAGTGCACTAAATAAATGAGAGGTATAAAAATCCACATTGTAATAAACCCTAAACCATGAGAGTGCACTAAATAAATGAGAGGTATAAAAATCCACATTGTAATAAACCCTAAACCATGAGAGTGCACTAAATAAATGAGAGGTATAAAAATCCACATTGTAATAAACCCTAAACCATGAGAGTGCACTAAATAAATGAGAGGTATAAAAATCCACATTGTAATAAACCCTAAACCATGAGAGTGCACTAAATAAATGAGAGGTATAAAAATCCACATTGTAATAAACCCTAAACCATGAGAGTGCACTAAATAAATGAGAGGTATAAAAATCCACATTGTAATAAACCCTAAACCATTTTAGGATTGTAAGAGTGCACTAAATAAATATGAACAATATGAGCATGCAATCAAATCATAGATAAAACTAAATGCAACAACTATCATCTAAATAGGAATACATTTCTAAAAAGTCATCACAACTACAAACTAACCTCTCTTTTCATTTGCTCAAACGTATTTGCACTTGGATATTGAAGACGAGTCCCAGCATACTTTTGGTATTTTTCAAGGCTAGAAGAGTGACCTTTAATTTTAAATTCTACAATCTCTAAACCCATGTCACAAAGGTGATCGTGCATGTGCAACATTCCATCACGTATTTCTACAAGTGAACGAAGTTGCAATGTCTCAAATGCTTTTATCAATGAACTTTCACCATAAGTAAGTAAATTGGTAATATCAGAGTGAATATGCAAACTTCGACCGTACACACCTTCGAGGAAAAAACAACAAATGTCCAAAAACATGGATTTTTCTATCTCCGCCAATCCATCAAAGCTAATTTTCAATACTTCAAAGATTTCCCAATCACCTCCAGTTCTACATGTTTGTGGTGATCTACCCCTTTTCATTTGTTGCAACACTCTCTCCCAACTTCTCAACCTCTCCTTGTCATGTAAGAAGGCACCAAGGACTTTTAGGCTCAAAGGCAAACCCATACAACATTCCACAATCATTGAACCCACCTCCGAGAGTGGATTTGGCAAGTTGGCCTTTCCATCACCAAAGCAATGAGTGGTGAATAATTTCATAGCCAATTCTCTATCCTTCAATGGTTCTAAATCATATCTTTCTTCAACATGACCCTTTATTGCATCCCAATTGCGTGAACACACAACCAATGTTGAATTGGGGCATGAAGAAAACGTGTCTTGTGATATGATGTTGTTGAAATGGCTTGAATCCCATACATCATCCAAAATAAGGAGTGTATTGTCTTTTGCCAAGGCTTCTTTCAATTTGCTTTGGCCTTTGACTAGACTTTCTACTTCCTTGTCAACATCCAATTTTTTCAATATATCTTGCAATACTTCAAAGCATTTTTCATTACTTTGAAGACTTCCGATGTAATGGAAACATCTTTTGTTGAACTTTGTATTTCCTTCTTGACCATGAAGTAAAGCTTGAGCAATAGTGCTTTTTCCTACTCCACCCATACCAATGATGCCCAATGAATTTTTATTTTGGAGGCACTTTTGCACCTCTGTGACTTTTTCATCAACACCAAAATTTTTTGAATACTCTGTAGTTGGCTTTGCTTCATGGACCTACAATAATAAGTTCAATCGGTTCAAATTCTCACAACAATTCCATTCATCAACAAACAATATGATAAGATATAATTATAGATATGGGTACAAGAATACAAATGGAGTTGGACTAAAGTGCATTTTTTATTCAAGCAATCAATTTATCAATAATAAAATGTACTATAAGTACAATTTTACAGGAATGATTTTTATACCTCTCATTCTTCAACAATAAATTCAAACAAAACATAGAAAACAAGCTCAAACTTCAAGGTTTAAGATGGTTCAATCTTTACAAAGAAAGAGGTCACATTTAGTTCATATACAATGACAATATTCTAATTTAGGAATCTAAGAACTAGAAATCATAAATTTAAGAAATCTCAATGAACTCAAATCACATCAATTTTCCCATATAGAAATGTAAAATCATCTTTGAGCTTCTCTCAAAAATCAAAAGGAGTATTCATTCAAAATTTGAAAGATATCAAAAATGATCAATCCTATTTGAAAATGCTTATCAAATGGGGCAAGAGGTGACCCAAAAGATTCTTTAATAAAATTGTTGGTGTTATAATGAAAGCCTGTGTTTTACTTGCAAGTTACTCCAAACTCTAATACCAATAAATGTACTAAATAACCTTGTTAACACTTCTTTAGAAAGATAAATTATATTCTTCTTTTTGTAGCTTGAACTCTTTAGAAAATTGTGTCATTATAGTATTTGTTAATTGCATGTAACAACAAAAATTCACTTGTAAGATTTAAGCATAAAATTGCTAGTGGAAGATATATAGAATACCAACTTTTCTTGATCAATAGGTAAGAGATTCTCATTTTGTACATTCAATAACTCCACAATTGTAACCTATGGCATATATTTTCAACACTATCTATGTGATCCTTCTTCTTGTCTAAGCCATAATATGGGGGCATGATTCAATTATGACAATTTGCATTATACCTTGCTTGAAGAGCAAATGGGTGATCCAAGTCCTTCCAATTCAACCAAATGATTGATTTTCATAGCTCTTAGTCGCTTCCATATCTCAGAAAAGGTTGGCCTCTTAGAAGGATCGAAAGCACAACAATCGCTTATTAAAGTGCTCAATTCTCCATAAGAGCTTGGCAATATAGGACGTAATCCAGCTTTCATCTTTTCATACCAATCTCTTGGAAAAGTGTATTGTTGTTCGAACGGAAATTTTCCACACAAAATCTCAGCACATGTGATGCCAAACGAATACACATCGGCTTGAAAATAATTTGCATTGCCCTTAGTATGGGATTCCAAGGCCTCTGGAGCTCGATATATGGATGTGCCCATACTGTCTGGCTTAAAACCCTCACTCCCAACTTCAATCTTAGAGATACCAAAATCAACCAATTTTATGTATCCAAAGGAACTTGAAGATGAGAGGGGTTGCTCTTTACTCCTCAAGGGAGTCCAAAGAATATTGTCTGGTTTCAAATCACGATGTGCCACATGCATATCATGCAAATAATACATACCACTTGCTATTTGTTGAATAATGTCAAGCAAAACATCATAGGGAGGTAGGTCATGTCTTTCCAAAGTGTGTTTAGCAATCAAGCTCATGACACTTGTATCCATCTTTTCCATCACCAAATAAGGCCATCCATTATCATCTTTGTCCATTCCCATGAATCTCACAAGATTGGGATGATTCAACCTTGCGAGAATGCTCGATTCTATATGAAAATTCTCCTGGATTTTCTTCAAGGTCTTCTCATCGATATCACATGGTCCTTCGGAATTTTTCAAGACTTTGGTAGCACAAGTGAGGTCCATCCACCTTGATTGGTAAACAGAACCATAACCTCCCTTACCAAGTTGTTTGCCTTTCTCAAAACTTCCACAATCGGCAAGCTTCAAAGTATTCAATTCACCCCCTTTAACGTCATCAAGTTCCTCCAACCTCTCCAACAAATAATTTGCAAGTTTAGGAGACAAGTTGGACACCGAGGCAATCTTTGCTTTTTGCAATATTCTTTTGAAGTTTTCTTCATCAAATTGAACATCCTCACTAGATGCCATATCAAAGTCAATTGAATTCATCACATCTTTGGATTTAATCTTTATACACATGGATTTGAAGCAACATTCCAACTCCAACAACAACTCTCGAAATGATTCTTCATTTTTCAATTGAAAAATGGCTGAAATACATATATCTTCCCCTCCACATTCTTCAACTAGTGAAAATGCTTTGAGCACAAGACGGTGCATTTCTTTTAAGATGATTTTGAACTCCTCAATATTACCAGGAGAATATATTTGCTTCAATATTGAATCCACTACATTTTGAAGCTTCTTGACCAAATGTAGACATTGCTTTGCATTCAATGTACTTGAATTGTCTCTTGCCAATATGAGGTCTATCTTCTTACAATACTCTTCATACCACGATTTGAAATCGTCCGCCATTGGAGTCGATGGTGAAACCAATTGGTTTTCAAAACACCACATACTGGAAGGCACCTCTGTGTGAAGAATGCTACCATCATCACCATCATTCCTTTCAATAGTTGGATTTTGCAAAGAAAGAATCCCCTCAGTTTGACAACCTTCTTGGTCAATTGAAGGATGTTGCACATGGATTGTCTCCGGTTTCCAACAACAAAAACAAAGAACTCTTGATAGTTTCAAAGTAATTGCCTTCAAAAGTTTCAAAGGTTTGTCCATTGTTGAACCAATGGAGGATGTAGAAAATCATGGATGAGTTACAAAAAGTATCGCATCACATTGTAGTAATACAAGCCTGCAAATTCAATTGAAAATATAAATTAAAAATTTACATGACTTGATTCAACCATTTACTATCTGCTACAAAATATAAGATATTCAATATTGATGATTACCTTTACAGATAGCTAGTGTTGATTACAAACTCTAGATAGGAAAAATGATGTGATCAAGAAATCTAGTCATTGCCATTAAATCACTTACTTACCTTATACCACTTCAACATAAGTCTTAGAAGCATGTATTGAAAAGTTAAAAAACCAACAAAAATGTTCAAGAAATACTCACATTGTAGATATAACATCATCATAGAATGGCACTGCAAAATTTAAACTAATGTGTCTAAAACACTAAACTACCAATTTTACATCCATCAAAATTGTTTGGAAAACAATTCCTTATTTAACCTTAATCAAAGGTGTAGAATCAAAAGGCAAGAGCTCTCTTCAATGATATCACCTTCAATGCACAATTATAACACCTTCCAAAACTATAAATTCTAAAGAAATTAAACTATTTCAACAATTTTTGTGTAAAATAGCTACGCCCAAGTTTTAAAATTGCCAAGGGAGAAATACACATTGATGACAATTCCACCACAAGTAGTCCAAAAGTTTCATCAACAAAGACATCTTACAAAAAATATGGAGGGCATTAGCTATTTTTGAATTTTTAAAATCGAAGTTGGGCATGGAAGCTTCAAGCTTGACAATATACATGGATACTTCAACACAAAGTAGTACTACCTATTTGTTACCCCTTTCAAAAATGGAGTACTTTCAAATATTGCTTATCAAAATATAATTTCACCATTAATAGGAATCACAATCAAACTTTAACAAACTTATTTCAATACTTTGAAAATTTGTAGTAAAATACTCTCATTAAAAACCATTTATAGGAGTTCATACTCAAGCATTGCATAGAGAGAACACGATTGTATCTAATATTGGTACATTTATTATTACTTAATGGAGACACTCTTAATTTGAAATGCTTTAAATCAACTATAGGTGCTTGCATGTTATTATAGAATAAATCTAAGAACATTCAAATGACTAATAAGTAACAAAGATGAGCTCAAGACAAAGTTCATTCCTAAACACATAATTTAATTTGAATATCTACAAAAATGCATTATCAACAAAAAATTTGAGAAATATTGGGGCATTTGCCAAAAATAATTCAATGAATAATTAATTTTCATGTAGCAATGTGCTATTTTCCTCAATTTTTCATCATTATCAAATCTTCAAAACATATATCAACTTTAGAATCTATCCTACTATTTTGGAAAAGAAAAATTCATATAGATATTACAAATCACAATGTCATTGATTACAAAAATATTTAAAATTTAAAAGAAGGAAAGTATTGATAGTTCACATGGAATATGAATTAAAAGATCAAAGCATTGACATTGACATCTTCAATGCATTCCAAAATGTAAAGCATTTCAAAAAGATGTCAAGTCACTAGCTCTAAATTTTTTCAAAAGAGAAATATATAAAGTGAAATCAAGTATTTTTTTTCTATTTTTTTCAATTGAATTGTTCACATTCATATACTTTAAATGATTCATTGATTTTCCATGTAAAGAAATTGTTAATGATTTATATATTTTTTGAAAACATGCTAATAGGTTGTGTGATGAAAATTCAAATATAGAATTAATTTTGGTCCGTTCAAACCCTCTAAGAATTTGCATTCACTAGTCAACATATCATTCAATAAGAGGTTTTTAATTGATATATCTCCAAAAGAAATTTAAATTTAAATAAATTATTTTTGTCTGCATCGCTTTAAAAGATGGTTCTCTAAATTTTACAGTAAGAATTTAAAGGCATACATTTTAAAACAATTTAAGAATAAAATTCTATCAAAATGAAAAAGAATGCTAATTGAATATGCAAGAATGCACCAATACTTTGTCAAGGAACAAAAATATTATAGCTTACAATCACCATTTACTAATAAGTGAAAAGTCATAAATTTTGAATTTTACATTAGATATGTAGGGTTTGCTTTACAATTGATGTCACCAATATATATTTGAAAAAAACTTAGAACAAAAAAAAAGAAAATTGTTCCATATTTGATTGCATCCTTGATATTGCCAATTTAAAAGTAATTTTCTTGATAGATTTATGATTGTAAATTCTAACTACAACTACTACTATTTGTGTATTATCCAAAATCTAAAAACTAAAGCTCTACTCCAATTTAGTGGCAAGCCTTTTAACAATTAAAGTCAAGGACTTCAATCAATTGTCTAAGAAATACCAAGAGTATCAAAAATTGATTTCAATTTTTGTAGTACACTTGAAATGTGTTGGAAAAATCTAGTCATATAATAAAAAAGAAACTACAACAAATATAACAAAACATTCTTGAGTCAACCAAGTTTAGGTAAAACACAAGTTATAACACAATATTGTATGAGATAGTTCTCTTACATTGATTGTACTAAAATTGACATATATATAGAAAGGTCCAAAATCTAGAACTTGCTTTCTAAAAGCTGCCAAAGTATTTGAATGCCATCAATTTAACAAAAAAATTCATCCATTAATACTTTACAAGAATGGCCAATATCATATCTTGATAGATCTCATTAGTTCACACTCAACTAAAACAAGCCATAGACATAGTAGCAAATTGAACACTCCTTGTCATAGAAACTCACCTTCACATATTTTTTGAAAAAAGCAAAACCTCTCTATATCTTCTTGAATAGATAATCACCCAAGAAAGATTCCATCACCTAGAACATCAAGCATTTTATCACCAAAGCAAGATATAGAAATTTAAACCAAAGAAAACATTTGATAGTAGACAAACATGACTAATATTGAACACCAAAATCATTTTCTAAGATCTATCACATTTTCTATAATCTTTATACAATTTTGTACTTTACATCAATTTCATCACATTAGTGGATCATAAAAGATGAGTCATCTTTCAAAGATTCAAGCATTACTTGGGATGAATGGAAAATTATTAAGATAAGATATTGTCAAATTGAATACCCTATATTCACCGTTCAAAAGATGGACTATGAAACACTTGGTGGATGAATAGACTTGCCATCTTGTAAGAAATGTTCACAACCTTTTCATGTCGCTTCAATGGAATAACCCAACAACAAAGAGATTGTTTCCAAAATGCATGAAGAATAGTTGCCAAACCTTTGTTTCTTAATGTCGTTGAGATGCCAAGTTTCGAATATTTGCAAAAAAGAAAATAGGTAGGTAATATGTAAACCTTTATAGTGGTGAATGGTGACAACAACATGCACTTATAGTCACGTGCACTAAACATTAATTTCATTACATTGACAATATTCCAATACAATAAGGAAGATTTGAGAGCAAAGGGGGGCCATTTCAAGGTTGTCCCCCTACTTCTTCCCTATGTTATCTAGAAATTGTAAACCATCACCTATAATGCTTGATTTTTGAATTAAAAGAAAATTTAACTATAAATTAAATCTTTTAAAAAAAGTGTTAAGAAAACTTAAAATTGATTTATAAAATTATTTTTTTTCAAAAAATATCTTAAAATTAATTTTAAAAGTTAAATTTTTTGGTGTAGCATTTTCTCAATCATTCTAGGAGTTTCACAAAAACTACTAATGTGGCACATTCTCACAATTCAAGAATTCAAGATAACTTACAATCTCCCAATGCCTTCAAATCTCCTCTAATGCTTTAGCAAGTTTCAAAAAAGAAAGACAGAAATTTATATCTATACTTGTGCTACTTTGAAGCCTACGAGTATACCATTGTAAAGATATATGTCATCATTTTTAACATCATAATTCCACCAATTTTATGAAACTTTCATACTAGTTATGTAAATAATATATGTATGAAAAACTTTTGCCTCCACAATAATCAAATAAATAGCAAAATCACAAATATCAACCAACTTTGCCTTGAAGATAGTCCTCCTCAAAAGTGAATATTTTTGGTTGGTGCTTTGTTCTTTTCTATCAAACTTTTCTAATATAAGCTTTTAAGTAAAACATTAGAGAAAATATGGGCTCTCCGGAGGGCCGCTAAGCGCTGCCGGAGAGACCCATCGTAAAGATTTATTTTCATTTCGACAGTTTTTTTCCCCTATTGACGTTCGTGTCAGTTTTGGTGTTGTCAGAGCATTTAATCGTAAAGGAAATACAAAAAAAATTTCAAGTTGCAGCTTCCAACTTCCAGGTGGACTGCGAAAGAGGGAACCTGTCATCTCTCCCTAACAGATCTAGAATTAAAAAAGAAAGATGCTTAAGATATTCACACAAGCTGAAAGGCATTTCTGTCAGTAATTTCGTCCTTTCAGTAGCTTAGTAGAAGTGCAGTACAGGTGCAGTAATAGACTGGTTTGTCAAAGTCTGACGGCCCTCCACAGAGTCCATATTTTCTCTAATGAATAGGGCATAGCACATCAAAATCATATCAACTCTCAAGCGCAAAGAAATGGCTCCAACTCCGACCATGACAAACAAGCACTACCATGACCATTATCAACTTACAAACCAAAATTTGAACCTGTAATCTTGCATGAATTCAATTTTACTTGTTAAATATGCAAATTTGAAGAACTTACTAGCGTTGCCCCTCCACACACACCCCTGCAAAGAGTGGCTCCCATCCTCCGCCCCCAATTGAATTGAATAAAATAAAATTCAGATTTGCCCACCCACCCACGAAACCAATTTTTGTACGGGTATAATACAGAATACATACGTTACGGATGTGCATGGAATACGGATTATTAGTATGGAATATTGATATGTACGACGTACGGTACATATACGGAATGTGAGGCGTGGTATTATACAGGATGTGGGCGGGTTATACGGATACGTATGCGTCGTGAATCCCACATCGATCGGGTGCAGTCGAACATGTTCGAAAAATATGTAGAGTAGATACGGGGTAATGAAAATGCAGATCTAAGGGGCACTGAAAATCCACTCACTTATATAGCTCACAAGTTCACTCATTGGATCACTACCCTCTGTAAGTTACTGAGCATGAAGCTGGGGCCTACGCTTCCTCTGTCGATGTGCAAAGGAAGGGGATCCCCAAATCGCCACCTCAAATCGTAGACAACTAAGACACACAGACTCAAGAAAGATGTACACCGCCTAAAAATCTGAACCAATTTGCAATCATCTACCCCAAACTGGATCCCGGATCTTTTGCAAACGACAATCCATTTCGTTAAAATGGCACGAATCCGGCTCCATGCAGAAACAATGTCACAGATGTGCATGAAGGTCTGAAATCTACGACAGACACGGTTTAATGTTTCCAGAGACACAACCATGAAGGTTGAAAGGTGCCAAAGTATTGCATATCTTCCGCCCATTTCATCGAAATAATCGGTGTCCGAAGCAACGAAATCTCTGGTCTGCTGGGCTTTTCCATCCTTTATCACCATGAAATTGACCAAGTCTAACAAAAGAACTCACGACGTCAACACTGTCGAGTAATGTCGATTTCGTTTCAAGTAAAGAGTCTCCACTCGACATGAAAAACGAAATCCAACTATAATTTCAAGGATTCCGGCTGGGTGATGACAAAGTGGGCAGAAAACGCAAGGCACTCACCTCATGCGACCGAAAATTCCTTCAAGAGGCGCAAGTTTCCGCTGATCACCCTCAGAATACCGTCTCTCATCTCGCAAACAAAAGCTCGTCGACACGACTTCCACTTTCTCACAAGTCTCACAGAGCTCCTGGTTGCGGTTCAAGGGCTGGACGGAGAAGAGAATCCTTGCGTAAGAAAAACGCCAGTCGCCCAGAGGACCGCGTCTTCACGAAAACACTGTCGCAACGCAGGATGCAGAGCTGCCGGCCAGAATTGAATTCCTGCCGTACGTACCAGTGAGTCCCGTAATATAGAAATGGAAAATACACTAGAAAAGTTAACTGGGAATTGGCACTAGGTGGGAGACCAATCGGGCTTGATGCTTTCTGCACGATGAGATACTCGTAAGAGAATACTGTAAGATATAATAATTGAAGGGCGGCCGGCAGGTCTGGCGTAGAATGTACTGAGTGTGAGCATTCGTTTGTTTCGTTGCGGTAATTCAGAGTTTCAGTTGGTGGTAACTCAACTCTCGTTCATTGGGATTTATCCCCATCCACGGTCGATGATCCAGCAAGAAAGATCGAGAATGAGTCCTCCCAGCTAGGATTCGGCCCTCTACAAATATCTGAAATGTCGAATAAAACAGATACTCCGTATTTAATATAAGAAATGAAAATTGTGTTATTATCAGTTTTTTGTTGGTTTTGGAAATTACGTGATATGTCTTCCTGGATTGAAGTTCAGAGTCGTCTGCAGATGGTCAAGCTTATCCAACGAATCAATATCAGCGACCTCCTTCCATCATTTCGGTGGCTTGATATTCAAGGCATTGAAGCCGAGCTGAGAGATGTGGAGATCCAGCTACGGAAGAGTATCATGGTTTGATTGAGCAGAAAAGACTGGAAATGAGCAGTTGGTCGTCGTCGGAGGTAGAGAATGGTGCGAACAAAAGGGATATCATAATCAATTGCAAGCTCTTCTTGGATCTGCTGGGTTCGCCCGCTGATGTGGAATACCCGATGATGTCATGTGGTAGGTTTGTGTTGGCTTGTGTAAGCTTTGCAGGTTTCGGCTACATGTCCATAACGCTAGCTTTGATGGGAGCGGTCCCGTTGAATTAAACAGCTTGAGGCAAGGTTGAATTTTTCAACTTTGAGTGGTCTTTATGGATGACTCCCAAGTTCTCAGTGCCGTTGAAAGCGTCGGAATCAAAGTCATGCTGAAACATCGAGAGGGAAGATAAAATGGAGGGAACGCAATTGAACGGAATAAAATGGAGACGGAACAAGGAAGCCATTGAGTAACCAAGCGCATCAAGCCAACCCTAAAGTGGTGGGTGCCGAAGTGTCCCATCTAGACAGAACATCAGCAAACTCGAAGGATTTCAGTATCAAATCGGCAATTGGATTAAAAGAGTTCTGTAAACAATAGTAATGTCTTTCCAATTCCCTGTCCAATGGTCTCAAAGTTGGATGACCTAAACCAAATGGGGTCTCCAACACAAATCCATATTGAAGTCTATCTTCATAATCCGTAGTCATAACGACAATTTCAAAATCCATATGAGCAGGATTCCTTGTAATGTCATGTCAAAGTCCAGGCCAGAAGCTATGCTGGCAGAGGCCTGAGGTGTACCTCGGAGTTAATGGATGTGGATCCATAGAAAAGTTTTCGGCAAATTGCGACAGGAGTTGTCGCTGGAGTGACAGACGTCGATGTTCAACAAAACATATGCCAAGTACATCACTAATGCGAAAACTAACTTGTTTGCATGCAAGGAGAATCGTATACTTGAAAGGTTGATAATTTCAGTCAGAGTTCCAGGAAAAAATCCAGTTCGCTCTGACTGCAACAAAAAGATGGGCTGTCGAGTGTGACATATTAGGGGAGTGAGCGTCCAATTCGGGGAAGAAGTACAAAACCCTAAGCTAATCCTTGTCTGCATTTGTCGCGGTGTAGGGTCTTCATTTAGTACCAGATTGAGGGCCTCATGCAGGGCCTGGTGTAGAGTCTTAGCCAGCGCCAGCTGGAGGGCCGGGAGCTGGGCCGGGTGCAGGGGCCGGCAAAGGGGCTGGCAATGGGGCTGGAGCACGCTGCGGAGGAGGTGCGTTGAGATCTGGTGCATCGAATTATAGAAGTCCGGTCAGTGGTGAATACATGCAACACTACTTCAAATAAAGTAACTCCACTTAAGGTGAAAACATTCAAACCTGTCCTTAAATCCATTTCTGACAAGTAGACTTTTTATATAAGTGTCCCAAAAGTGCAATTAAATTGTAACAAAATGAAATTATACAAAATTTTATATGTGCCTGGGTGAATGCAAGAAACACTTGTACTATTTTTTGTCACAAGCTAAGTGCTGATCTGTTTTCTGGTCATAACTTTTGCATTTTTGCTTGAAATGACTCAAGATTTCTAGAGAAGGTACTCATGTCTATCATACACCTTACATAATTTTTTCATAATTTTCAAAAATAGTTTAATGCTAAAATAGTACTAGTGATTAAATGTCACAAATGAGAATTTGGAGGTTTTTAGTACTAAGGAGTACCTTTTTTTAATGATTTTGAGATGAAATTTGGATGGAATGGTCTTCTAGTAGATTTACATCTCTCCACATGAGGAATTTTGAAAAAAGTTATTTTTGTGTGGTGTAGAAGTCTACAAAGTGAGCTTCTTTCTGCTTGAATTTTGAAACATATAAAATATTATTTTGGTATTTTTTTTGGTGAATGACCATCTCCATAGAATTGTTGCAAATGGCCACTTTTCATTTTTTGAATTTACTTATTTTTACTATTTTTTCCAAATTAAAACATGAAGGTATGTATTTTCTTGAGGTTTGGTGCTTTTTTAATTCTCCTACTTAGAGAATTTCTCTATCAATTTTCTTCGGTGAAAACCTTCATCTTAGAGGTCTATACATTGTTCATATTTTTCAAATATTTTTCAAATTAATTTCCTAATTTTAAAGCACTCTAGAAAAAGTCATGAGTACTGTAGTAAAACGCAACAAATAGTACAAGTGTTTCTTGCATTCACCCGCCTTGACATGGGGAGAGCTGCCTGTACATTTGTAGCAGCTGGAGATGGATACAAACCCTCACTCGATCCATCTCAAGGGTGAATGCAAGAAAGACTTGTACTATTTGGCGTCACACTTTGAGTGACGGAGTTGTCATGAGCTATAACTTTTGAATCATTAACTCTTTGAACTTGAAATTTTTATTGAAGATGACTGACTTGATAGTTATCAAAACCCTTATTTTTCAGAAATTTTCAAAAATCATTTTATATTTAAATTCTAATTTCTCTAATTTGTCACACTTTGCGGTTTAGGGGTTTTTAGTACTGGGGAGCACTTTAAATTAATAATTTAGAGCTGAGATTTCTAGGGTCTATTCCTACACTAAGTAGGCATGTTTCCATCGAAGTAAATTTAAAAAATCATTATTCTCTTTCCTCTACATGTGTGCTAACAGGCCTCCCTTGCGCGCACATTTTTGAACAATCAAGATAGTTTTTGGATCATTATTTTGGTGAAATACCTTTACCATAAAGTCTTCCCAAATGGACAATTTTTAGTTTTAAGAAAAATTTCTTTTCCTATTTTTTACAAATTAAAATGTGAAAATATAGTGAAAGTTACAATTTTCACGAAATTCAACACTTTTCTAGTTCTCCTACTTAGAGAATTTTTCTATGCTTTTCCTTCCTAGGGTATCTTCTTCTTAAAGGTATATACATCAAACATATTTTTCACTTTTTTTAAAAATTGATTTACTATTTATACAGTACTCCTAAAGAAAAAAGTGAGTACTGTGCAAAACACTACGCTTTGCCGCAGGTCTTTCTTGCAATGACCCTCAAGTACATGGGCATTGTGAGCACTCCCCATCTCGTAATGTTTTACCTATGTTCAAGATTTCTAGGTACTTGAGATGGAGAGTGCTCACAAGATTCATCACATCTGAATTTATTAAAAATACTATTAGTGTTAGTAAATTACTATTTATAAAAGTGTTTATGAATGTACTCATCAAAACTACATATCAACATATGCTAGCATACAAAGAAGCTTCTGTGAGCTTCATCATATATCTTTTTCCAATGTAGAGTTACTTTGTAATCACCACTCCTCGTGAACTCTTAAAACATGGCATATTGTGTATACATCATTTTCCTTGTGAAAGGAAATCATAATATGTATCATTAAATTGTATGATTTCAACATTAGAATCCAAATTACTCTGACTAAATTTCCACATAGAAAACTTATTCTTTGGTTCTCTCTGCAATTCATGGTTCCTCCAGTTGTTGCCAAAATAAAGAAAGAAGCAAAGTGGGAAAAAACGGACCAAGCTTTGGAATGTCGGTAGGTTGGCTCTTGCGACTGAAAGGATTCATAGTGTCCCTCGCCAATGCTTCGCCCACCCATATGTTAGCAAAATCTTGTTGGCCAGCCATGATGAATACCAAGTAGGCCCTTCACAAATACAAATGAGAAGTTTAGCAGCAAGCTCGAGCCTCCCAAATATCAAGAGTTTCTTGCATTAAATGTTAAAAATCGACAAGAAATGTTAGAAATGCATCCATTATAAAAAAATGACCAATTTCATTAGATAATCTGGTTTGAGACCACTGATGAATCATTTTACTTGCTAGAATGGAGCTCTATGAAATTTACATGAATAGGAAGACAGCATGCACCTACATGGAGAAATACCAGATACATAGCAAACCGAATTAAGCCCTTGACAAACTGACTGGTCTAACCCTTGAAAGATCAAGGATTCAAGGTTCTCAAATGACCACTCTGATTGTATTTACAAGTCAGAAAATAAGGAGAAGAATTAGTTTTATCTATTTAAATTTTCTTCAAGTGGAAAAACAACAAACACCAGAAATAAATTCGTAAATTAAGAGTACGCTCATCACACCATGGTTCACTTATTATTTAAACTGATTAAAGGAATAGGGTTTGTGCTCTCACCGTATTCTAACTCAAATACTCGAAACCTATCAATGGAGAAACGAAGTACGAAGTAATAAAAAAGCGAAGCAATAGGAGAGGGAGTGAACTCGGTTGGCTCAAATTTTTCTCAGGACAGTGCAGTTTCCGTGCAGGAAAGCAACTCGTAAGTCTAAGGCAAGAGACTGGTAAATGCTGATTCCTTCATGCACTGGCTAAGGCATTAGAAAAGGAAATATTTCACAAGTGAATCTTTTTCAACTCGGATAGGGCATGATAGGGTAAGTCATAAGCTCTGCCATTCGGTAAAAGCACTGAATTTTGAATTCAGTGCTTGGAATAGAATTAACCAATTGCAGAGTAGGGAACTACCCATGGGAGACAAAACATCACAACAAATCCTTGTTGTTGTGCTTCTCCTCGTGACTCGTTTCTTAGGTGTGGATACAATTTTACTAAAATAGAATTATGATGGTCAACTTTTACTAAAATAGAATAATGATGATCCCTCTTTCCAAACAAAATTTTGAGGAAGATGAATTGTTGTTCTTCTATCTTACATAGAAAGATATTTTATCATCCATCACACACAAAATGGATGCCTTGACATTTAATCCTTGAAGGACGGAATTGGTAATGGTATTTTGATACCGTGTGACATCATCTACTTTGAATAAGCCAAATATACTCATTGAAAGTCAAAGTACTGTAGAATATAGTTAACCCTTAAATGACACCCAAGCCACTTTCTAGTTGATGAACTTCAGGGAATCTTTCTATGTAGGACAAAATTGCAGACAAAGTTGCAATCATTCATCTTCGGAATTAGGGGTGGAAAAGGAAGATCTTCTATAGTGCTTTGACTTCCAACGTGTGTTTTTAGATTTTTTTTGAACCAATGATTCCCGTGGTATCAAAATTCCTCAATTCCACGGCCACCGGCTCGTCGTTTAGGGGTTAAGGGTTCTCCTTGTAACAAGAGAGCCCGGATAGCACGGCAATCATTAGATTTCAGGAAGTCTCTTTCTTAGCGAAACCTGTCGGACCTTTAAACCCGCGCTGCAGGCAGCCATTAGAAGGACCACGTAACGAAACCCTAGAATTTCAAAATTTCAGAAGGACACTCGCTTCCTCTTCTTCATGTTGCTTCTCGAAATACGCAAATTTGAAGAAAACAGCTACATTTCTTTCTAAAAAATCAGGTGTTCTAAACCCCGTTTACTGTACAGACAAACGATGGGTTGGAATCGAGTGTCCCACGCAACCGGCAACGACAAATGATCATTCCAGCACGCTCTTTGATTTCTAGATGGCAGAACAAACATTTCAGAAGATACTTCCTAAAAAACTTGCAGGCGCCATTCGATACATTCAGACGAAACCGACAACTAAAAAGCATCAAGAACTTGTCAGCTTCCGCCGACCGTTTGCAAGCCAAAGTAAACGATCCGTAGAACCGTAAGTCTACGACTTTCCGCTGAATCGAACCACAAAGACGACGTTGAATCTAAGTCAGAAGAAGATGGGATCGAAAACGTTTCAAAAGTCTTACAGAATCGACAACGGTCGGAGCGCCCCCGGGATCGCCACGCCAATTCCACGATCCTTTCCCTTCCGTGAAACCGCGGTACTTCGATCTGTTCTCACAACGACTTCCCAGCGCTCGTAGAACCTGTCGATCGACGTCGATAAGTTGGAACTCATTTTGTCTCTCTCTCTATGGCGCCAGGGTACAATGAAAGCTGAATTTTAAGATGACGCTTGAGGCTCAGGCACCATTCGTTCGACGGAATTTCAAGCACACAGATAATTTTGAATTCAAAAAAATGAATTTTGGAGGTGGGGAATGGAGTAAATTCTTCCTGGGAATTCTGATTCTAAATCGTGTTAAGAAAATTTACACGATGTGAATTAGGACTTGGATGGTGCTGTTGGTTGTGCAGACAATAATTATACAGAATTTCTACCGTGATGGGAAAGCAATGTGAGGTTTAGATCGACAGCGTCGCCCTCCTGTCAGCCGTAGCTCCGCTAAGAGCAATGCCATGACATTGTTTCCAATGAGGCAGTGGTTCCCTGAGCTAACCCCAATCCCCCATTAATTGAAAGTATAATACCTTCTCCACATGGGTGGACCATTGTCGATCAATCACCAATAAGTTTTAAGAAAAAAATCTTTAACCCAATCACTACATGAGCCGGCAAGTGCTCACTGACCATCCGATTGGGAGGAGTACCGGCCGGGGAAACGCCCAGTATCCATCCTGTACACTCTACACGGCAAATTGCATTGCAGGGTGCACTGCTTACATCTTCATCTCACACTGGGATTTCAATCAAGTTATAATACCAATGGAAAGAACAAAGGATGATCAATGGTGTAAGGATTTTCTAATTACTTCATAGAAAATTTCAGAAGAAATCACACAAACTTTATTCCTATCAGAGACAATCATTGAAATTCTGGAAGTGAGGTTAAAAATGCCAATTAAGGATAAACCAACTCAGCCTAGTGACGAGAAATTCAATGTTCTAGTGCATGAAATTATACATCCAGATGGATGACGAGGTACCACCAATACTAGTACAGCACTTCGTAACATCCATACCTGGATTGAAAATTCTTCCAAAATATGGATGAGATAAAGTCCAGGGATTGTAAGTTGGTATCTGCCAAGTCCACACGCTACCTACAGCATACACAAGTTATCTGCATTTAGCATTTCCGCCATTCTGCACATCAGCTGGAACAAAGCTCCGTCATGAAACAAATATATACCATGACGCACAATGCCTGCAAAATCCTCCCGACGTCTACATGCAGTACGAAATGAACTCAGTCGAATACGATGAACACAACGAACCTCGATCCTGACGTTCAGCTGGAAAGGAGAGAGACGAGACTCTGAGACACCATCGATCGATCCATTCGCAAGAAAAATGGAAGTAATCAGCAATTCAGCATTGGAACAGCACCCAGATCGAGATCGCAGTTATGGATCAGCAGAAAACCAAGCCAGCGCTGAGCCCTTTCCACTTACTAGGAAACACCGGTACCGTCACAGACACCAAATGATCAATATCGATCGATCAACTAGCTCCTGGAACCCCAAAAACATCGATCAGAGACTGATCAAAGAAGTTGTGAAGTTGCAGCTTCTAACAGTGCCGAAGCTAGCTCGTATTGACAGGACGTACGACGACAACCTGGTCTAATTTTGGACAGTTACTGAACCTGGGTTCGACGCTGAATCTGGTCTCGACGTACAGGAGATCGAGCAGAGACGAAACCTGGTTCGACACTTACTGAGGGTTTCGACACTGACTGTGAGTTCCAAGCTATCAGCTAAAGCTCCTCTCGACAGAAGCTGAGGAGATCGAGTCCCAGCGGAGGCTTTTATACTAGTCCTGATTCCTGATAGCTCTCCAGTTCCGGAATACATGGCTTGCAACTTCAAGCTCGATCAGTGGCTGAGCTTGCGTGGAAGACTACACCATCTTCAATCCGTCACCGAAACGTCACCAAAAAAACCATCCCGGCGCGTGAAGGGTTCGTGGACTTTTTGTACCAATCGTTAGATCTTGTAGAGACGGATGGTTCAAATGGAATGGGCGGTGGGTGGGGCCAGAATCAAGTTATAAATAATCTTTGGGCAAGGGGGCCGGGGGCCAGGGGCCAGGGCCCAGGTGATGGCGTTCTCAAACTTTGAATGCCTGAATGGTCGGGGTGAACTGACCTGCTGGTCCTGCTCGCTCGGTCACTCCAAGCCAGTAGTTCCAGGGGCAGGGAGAACTGACCCCCTTATTGCCCCAGTGAATAGCAGGTTGACTAAATTGCCCCCTATTTTGTGCCGTGTATTTCGGATTTTCTCCACACCTCCTAGCTAATTGAGGGCCTCTGATTCCATGTATGAATTCAGAATTTGCAAAAAATAAAATTTGCAAAAAATAAAATATTCCAGGGTTTGCCCCGGCGGGGCAATAAGGGGGTCAATTCACCCTGGCCGTAGTTCCAGGGGTGCCAAGTGAAACCAAAAGCCCCCTATGATGTGCTTGACGAATTTATCTTACACACTCTTCTTAGCTAATATAGGGTCTTTGATTGCAAATACAAATTTAAAATTTGCAAAAATTTATTGTATGTGGCAATTAAAAATTTCAGCATTTTTCTGAGTAAGGGGATTAGTTCATTGTGACCTCATCATGAAGTAATGAAGTAAGGTAGGGGTACCAAGTGTAAATGTGTAATACTAGTCATTTTTAGACATCTAGAAAATAACTTAACCCTTTAGGGCCTAAGAAGCCCCAAGCAACCTCTTGAATTCTTCTAGAATCAAATTTTCATATCAAAATTTTATAATTTAATTTAAATTATTATTTTCCTACAAATAAGAATTCATGTCTTCTATCTAATGTGATTTTTAATTTATTTTTGGAAAAAAAATGAAATTTATATGATTTTTTTAATTTTATATCTTTGAAAAATCATAGAAATTACAAAAAAACTCAATTTCCCATAAATTTTTTATTGAAAATAGAGTTCATTATATTGAACATTATGGTGAAGTTGGCATGCTCTCTTTAGTTATACACAAATAAATTCAATAGAGAAACATGTTCCACAGTGCATTTTGAAACTCTAAAATTTCCAACTTCAAATTGCAATAGACAAATCATCATTGCTCCAAATTTGATGGCCAATGGCTCATTGGAAGCAGAATACCTGTGCCCTCACATCTTGTTCATACTCCAAGAGGAACTAAGGCCAAGAGAGTGTTCCAATTTCCAAAATTCAATTTAAAAGAACCAAAATTGGCATGCTAGGCCCTAAAAGGTTAAATCCAAGGACAAGAGGATCCAAAAAAGACATGTTGAGTTCTAAAGTAGACAAATGAGGTTTCAAGAATTTGTCAACTTGTCATTCTTCCAAGAAATGGCCAATCACCCAGATGGGATCCAAGAATAGAATGTGTCACTTTTGGGGGCTTCCAAGTCATTGTAAGAAAGGATGTTACTATTTCTTATCATAATTGGGGTATACTCTTTCATTATTTGCAATAACTTTTGAAGTACAAGTCCAATGAACATGAAATTTTTATTGATGATGTATAAATTTATGATAATGGATGAATGTGCAAGAAATACTTTTACTATTTTGCGTCACATAACATGTGCTAATCAATCTATTGTTTGGCCAAAACTTTTGTGTTTTGATTATAAATGACTTAAGATTTATAGGAAAGGTACTCATGACTATTGTACACCTCATCTAATTTTTTGGTATATCTTTAAATCATCAAACTATTTAAAAATAGACCCCAATTGAATGTCTCACTTGCCAATTTGGAGTTTTTTAGTACTATTGGGTCATTGCAAAAAAAACCTATACTATTTTGTATCACTTGGTGCATGCTGACTTGTTTTTTGGCTATAACTTTTGTGTTTTGACTCCAAATGACTCAAGATTTATAGGAAAGGTATTTATGACTATTATACATCATCCTCGATTTTTTCATAATTTTCAAAAATATTTTACTATCCAAAAATAGAACCCAATTGAATGTCACACTTTACAATTTAGGGATTTTTAGTACTATGGAATACCCTTTTTAATGATTTTGAGATGAAATTTGGATGAGATGGTCTTCTAGTAGACTTCTAACTTTCCAGAGAAGGATTTTCAAAAATAGTTAATTTTATGTGGTGTGGAGGTCTACAAAGTGAGCTTCTTTCTGCTTGTATTTTGAAACATATAAAATATGATTTTGGTGGGTTTTTTGGTGAATGACCATCTCCATAAAGTTATTTCAAATAATCACTTTTTATTTTTTGAAAATACTTATTTTTACTATTTTCCCTCATTTTTGAATCAAAGTACCTATTTTCTTGAGATTTGGCACTTTTCAAGTTCTCCTACTTAGAGAATTTTTCTATCAATTTCCTGTAGCAAAAACCTTCATTTTAGAGGCATATACATTATTCATATTTTTGAAATTTTTTCAAAATTAGTTTTCTAATTTTATAGTACTCCTGAAAAAGTCATGAGTATTGTTGCAAAACGCAATAAAATCAATAGGTGTTTCTTGCAATGATCCTATTTAGCACCCAAAAAAACTAATCTTCATGTGAAATTTGGAGGAGATGGTCTTCTAGTAAACTTATAGCTAATGGTGAAAGGAATTTTCAAAATAATTATTTTTACATGGTGTAGAAGTCCACAAAGTGAGCCTCGTTCTATGTGCATTTTGAAACATGTAAAAAATAATTTTGGTGAGTTTTTTGGTAAATGACTATCTCCATAAAGTTGTTGCAAATGGAAAAATTTTATTTTATTTTTTAAAAGAAATTCCTATTTTTTCCTAATTAAAACATCAAAGTATATATTTTCTTAAGGTTTAGCACTTTTCAAGTTCTCCTACCAAGAGATTTTTTAACAAATTTCCTTTGATGATTTTCTTCATCTTAAAGGTGTATATATTGGTTATATTTTTTCAATTTAAAAAAATATGTTTTTCTAATTTTAAAGTACTCCTAAAAAAATTTTGCAAACGCAGCAAATCATATGAGTATTTCTTGCATTCATCCTAATCAGATCCCTTATATTTTAAATATTTTTAAAATCATATTTTATTTTAAAACTATTGAGTAGTTTGTTAATTTGTCATTAGTTGAAGTTTAGGGGTTTTACTTTTCACTACATTACAAGTCCCCAAATTTAATGATCTAAAGCTCAAACTTTTATGGCCTATTTGCATAGTAGGGAAGCATGTATCTATCAATTTTTTATTTTAAATTTTGCTACTTTATGTCCTCCACTTGAATACAAACAAGTGAACAACACTTCCAATGACTTCTATTGCGTACAATTTTTGAATATTGAAGACAATTCTTTAGATAATTTTTTAAATAAAATTTCATCACCATCAATTCTTTTCAAATGAAAAATTTTTAGCTTTGAAAAGAAAAGAAATTCTATATTTTATAAATTAAAATTTGAAATTACAGTGATAATATCTACTTTCATGAGATTTAGTAATTAGTACTATCCTAGTTCACCTAGTTAGAGAATTTTTCTATACTTTTCTTTCTTAGCATATCTTCTTCTTAAAGATGTATATGAAACCTATTTTTCACTTTTAAGAAAAAATTATTTTTCTAATTTTAAAGTGCTCTTGAAGAAAAAATTGAATATTGTAAAAAACACAACACTTTGTGCATACTTTTTCTTGCAATGACCGTATTGTGCCAACTTTGGTGTTAGTCTAGTGTTGCATCTATATGGTTGTTTTCAAAAATTCATATTTTGTTTATGTAAGCTCAAAAAATATAAAACCAATTTTATTGGTTGTCCAAACCATTTCCTAACAAACACACATCATTTTATTTTGTAGCTACCCTCAAATTTTGTGAGTTTGGAACAAGTGTCACTTTTAGGTGCTTCTACTTTAATACCTTAGTTTTTTGCTTTGGGTAGGATTTTCTTCTGTGACACCACGACATCGTGACAATTAGATATCATGCAACGTCTTGTATAGAGCCAATATGACGTCTAGTAGACTCAAATTTATTTTTGACTTTTTAAAAATTTATCCCACTTTTACCGAGACCAACTGAATGCTATACAGCATCTACATGTTACATTTTGGGGTGCATGTGGATTCAACAAAGACATGTGTCTATGAGTATAAGGTGGCTACAGGGAGGGGCAACCTCTTCTACTACAATTTAAAATTGTCAATATTGTTGTACTCATCCAAGAATAGAAAAAATAATTTTTTAGAATCTAACAATAAAATCTTGTACTCACTTATCTAAGATCATGTGGTAAAATTTTTATGAAGTTTGACATTACAAATGAAAAAGTATTAGCATTAAAAGTTGAAAAAATAAAATTCTTAATATTGGCCTACAATTTTAAATGACTTTCACCGCTATTTGTGGAAAACTTTTGCACTGAAGACTTTGTTTTTTTGTTAAATTATATCAAAAGAATTGATTTAAAATTTTTTTTAAACAAATTTGTTTTCAATCTCTAACCCCTTAAAGCCTGAGGGGTTAGGACAAAATATAAATGTATTATAAAATATAAGTTCTATAACTTTTGAAATTAGCATCAAAGAAGATAATGTAAAGTAGGAAAAAAAAAGTATTTATACAATCAAAGTTCTAAAGTTGTTTTTAGATTCCCTTCAAATGAATTTTGAAGATATAACTTCAAAAATTCACAAAAAACACAAATTTTTATCTTTAGCATTTGAATTTTTTTTATTGATCAAAATTGTGGTTTCTATTCATTTGTGAAAAAATGAAAAAGATCTGATAATGAGAGCATAGGTGAATGCAAGAAACACTTGTACAATTTGTTGCGTTTGCATGATTTTTTGGGGAGTACTTTAAAATTAGATTTTTTTTGCAAAATTAAATTAAAAAGTATGACTAGTGTATATATACCTTTAAGATGAAGAAAACCACCAAAGGAAATTTGTTGAAAGAATCTCTAAGTAGGAGAACTTGAAAAGTGCCAAACCTTAAGAAAATACATACTTTGTTGTTTCAATTGGGAAAAAATAGAATTTTTATAAAAATAAAAAAATTTAATTTCTAATGTTAACAACTTTATAGAGATGGTCATTCACCAAAAAATTCACCAAAAAATTCACCAAAATTATTTTTTAACATCTTTCAAAATGCATGTAGAAGAGGGCTCACTTTGTGGACTTCTACACCACATACAAATGGGGTTTTTTTCAATTTTCCTTAGGCTATTATCTACAAGTCTAGTAGAAGATCATCTCCTCAAAATTTCAGCTCAAAATTCATTTTTTTTGGGTGCTAAATAGTACTAAAAATCTCCAAATTGATAAGTGTGACATTCAATTGGGGTCTATTTTTAAATAGCTAACTATTTTCAAAAACTTATGAAAAAAATTAGGCAAGTTGTATAATAGTCATGAGTACCTTTCCCATGAATCTTGAGTCATTTAAAGTCAAAACACAAGTTATGGGCAAAGAATATATTAGCACATGATGTATGATGGAAAATGATACAAGTGCTTCTTGCATTCACTCGCATCAACACTTTCTCCAAATAGTAACTTTTCCAATACTATACAATTCTTAATACTTTGTGCTAATTCTCTTATTATTTTTGTTTGACTGTATTGATCTTAGTTTTGAATGTTAATTATGTTGAAAGACAATCCAATTTTTTTTTTTAAATTTAAAAAATTCTACCCAAAAATTCTACTTGAAGTTAGGCAACAATTAAAAAATGTCTGCTTAAGGACTTAGGCATTAAGGAATTGTTAAGTTGAAGTAGGTGTAAGATCAAACAAAAGAATAAATTGTTAATAGGTCTAAGATAAAATTGAAATACATAAATTCCAATTGTGAGATTCTTTTAGGAAGAAAATTTAACCTTGACAAACAATTTGTTAGAAAATTTGTGAAAATTGCATTCAATATGAAATCTAGTACTTTATTTTTTCAAGAGGTTTTTATAATTGCTCAAAAAACAAGATTGTCTACAGCTTTTTCATCACTAGTTCAAATAGAATGAATCATAACTTTATAAGTAGAAAAAAATATAATATTTGAGGAAAAAAACTTCAAACTAGGGGAGGACACTTCCCGTTTTTTAATAACCTACATGCGGCGGAAGATAGGGTACATTTAAATAATCTTGGGTAAAATTTATAAGAAATTTATATATAAAATAGGGGACATTAAAAAGGCAAAGTGTTTTAAAAATAAAATAGGGATGATAATATGGCTGATTTTTCCGCTTTATGGTAAAATAGGGGCTCTTTTAATGTTGCCAAGTAATGATTACAAGTAATTGGTAGCCCCCCTAAAAATACCCCACCGCCGCACGTGGGTCCCCCAAATACACAAGAAGTGTCCTCCCGGGACTTCAAAATTTTGATTTTCACTTTTAAAAATTTTTGTGCTGCTAACCTCCATTTTTTTAATTAAGGTGACATAACTTTTACATTTTGACGCTAAATGAAGAAAAAAATTATATTTTTACAAAGGTGATGTATTTTACTACCTTCAAAAAACATTTTAAGAAATCACAATGAAAATTGAGACAATAGGTATCTACATGAAATCCCTAGAATCTCCAAAGGAATTCTTCAGCAAATTTTATGACAAAATTACAAAATACTTGTACTAGAGAATTCAAATTTGAAATTCCATACCTCGATTTCAACCTCGATTTCAACACCTTGCATATAGGATATTCAATATTTTTTTTAATGGCACATCATAATAAAGATTTTTTTCACTATATAGAAGGACAATTTGAAGAACAAGGGCAATTTAGAGCACTTGACTTCTTAACCCCCAAACAACTAAGGCCATTTTCAGCAAAAAAAAAAGCACTTAAAATTCTTATTTCTATAGCAAAGAGAAAAGAAATTTGAATTTTTTTTCCACATGAAACCATACAATCTTACATCTAAATAGTATAAAAATTTGTGGAAAAAATTTCAAAAACTTTGACTGTACAAACTATAAAGTATGTGTTGTTTTCAAAGTGAGAAAACAAATAAGTTTTGCAATACATTGCAAAGACTAGATTATTTGACTTTGAACCTTCTTAATTAAAATTTTTTTTTCACTACAAAATTTTGAGCTTTAAATCTTTATGGTGAAAAATTGAGTTGAAAGTCTACAATATATATATATATATATATATATATATATATATATATATATATATATATATATATATATATATATGAAATTTTTATTTTTATTCTTCAAGAAATTGTTAAGGAGATATAGGTTTAAGATAAGAAGGAAAATCTTAATTATTAATATTTCTATGATGAAATTAAAATGCACTAATTTCAATGGTGAGATTGTTCTAGAAAGCAAAATAAATGATGTGGAATTTTTTTTAATAATTTTAAATATTGCATTTAGATAGGAATCCTACAAATTATTTTTTCAAGAAAATGATCTAATTGCCTGAAAAACAAGATTGTCCATAACTTTCTCATAACAAATCCAAACGGATAAAAGCTTTCCATGTAGAAAAACATATAAACTACAAGAATAAATTGAAGAATAAAATTTTAATTCAAATTCTTCAAATTATTTTTGGTTGCTTTTCTCCCTTGTTTTGAACTTATTTGGGTATAACTTTTGATCCTAGGCACCAATTGAAAAAAAAATTATATTCATACAAAGCGAATCAATGTTTATATCTCCAAAAAAAGTTTTAAGAAATCACAACAAAAATTGAGACTATAGGTACCTACAAGAAAAATTAATCCCATGTCTCCCCCAAAAAGACAATGGTTCTTTATGGGTTAAAGACCCTATAAATCAAGAAGAACTCCTAAAAACAATCTTAAAGAAAAGGATTAAGGCATTTAGCTCTAGGAACTCAATTGAAAAAATAAAGGGAAGTAAACAAAAAATCATTTTCAAAAATTTAGAAAATATTTTATTGTAGGGCTTTCATAATGTATGATGATATGTGGACCCTAGGACCAAAAATAATAATAAATAACTTTCCAAGTGGAAAGGAAAAATAGTAAATAAGCTAAAACTTGAAAATCTCTTCCTAATTGCCAAAAAAAATCCAAAATAAAAGAGGATGTTATGCTATTTAACCCCTAAAACCCCATTGTCTACTCAAGGGACAAATTGGATTTTGGATAGGTTCCAATGATGTCAAGTTTTGGTGAAACCTTAAAAAAAAATTCATTAGATAGGAAATTTGATTGACTTTGTGGAAATATAATTTTTATTCCAATTGGTATCCAAGAGCAAGTTATACCACAAAAGCCAAGAGGTAAACTTGTCAGGCAACATAAAAAATTGCAAAAAGTCAAAAAAAAGAAAAAATTTAATTTCCTAAAATATTATTTTTTTTCTAAATATGAAATTTTGACTCATATTATTTTGACTAGTAATGAAAAAGTTAAAATTTTAAGGCAATCCAAAATTCCAAATATATTATTGAAAAAATAATTTATAGAATTTGTTTTTGAATGTGGTTTTCATATTTTTTCAAAAGAATTTATTCAAAAAGGATAAGTTTGCTTGCCAAAACAATTCTAAGCTAGGGGATTATAGTATGTCAAATCTGTCTTAGAGCTATTAACAATTTAGTTTTTCTTTCAATCTTAAACCTACTTCTAATTATAAATTTAAAAATAAATAAATTTGAATTCTTTTTTCTTAAAATGTTTTTTTTCTAGACTTTTAAATCAATTCTTCAAGACAAAAGTTTAACCTCAAAGTGTGAAGTACAAAAACCTTCTACTAGTGTCTCTCAAAGCTATCTAATTTTGCAGGCTAGCACTAAAAGAAAACTTATTTTTGAACTTCAAAGGCTAATATCTGCTAATTTGCAAGATCAAACTTCATGAAATTATTACCAAATGATCTGAGACAAGTGAAGTATGAGATCCTATAGATAGATTAAAAAATCATATTTTTCTATTTTTATAGCTAAACATAGCAAAATAGGCAATTTTGAGTGATCATTACCAAAAAAATAACTTTGGATCTTTAGATGTTAAACCTCTACCTTTTGTTTTTTATTTATAAAATATATAGGTAAAAACAATGTGTAGCCATATTTTAGAGGAAGAGATAGCTTTGTCCCCATTTGAGATTGTCTTAAACAACTAGACAAGAGGTCGGCCCAACCTAAAGTTGCGCATGGAACCAAAAAACACTAGTTTATCAAGACATAAAAGGCAATGGCTCCCACCTCCACTTGAGGTCACCCAAGATTGTCACAATGGTATACATTTCAGAACTTGAATATGCACCATATTACAGTTGTGCCCACAATGGACTTGCTTCCATTTTATCCATAGTAGAGCAAGGTTTTTTTTTAGGCGATAAAAAGACTAAAAGCACCTAAAAATTATCTTCCGCACCAAGCCTTTAGAAAAATTTTGAGGAAAAAAAATTAAAAAAGCTAGATGTAAATTTTCACTCACACCCTAGTAGCCACTACATTGACAATGCCTACTAGGATTTTCCACCCTGTCGCCACCTATCCAAATATTGATTCAACAACTTTGCATCTTCAGTCGCCTAAAATATACCAAAGTTGGAGATATAGGTATAGATTGTAGCCACATATACAAGGACACCTTCGTCCTACCACTAGATTTTGTCACTTCCTTTGAAGCTACAATTTTCTTGCTCTCAATTTTACTTGCCTTTTCCTACCAATTGCAATCTTTGAGGTTGCATTTTTGTTGTAGAAACCATTTAAAACTTCATGCACATGAATTAGGAAGGAATTGAACTTTGAAGCCCAAGTACATGACTGAGTTGTAGTTCATGTGCTTGAACTTGTGAAGTTGTGGGTTGTAGTTTTCATAATTCATGAGCATCCCATTTTGCACCACTTTTTGAAACATGGTTGCCCTATTTTGCACCAATCTAAGAGCTCTAGTTGGTGAAGATGTTTTTTTTATTTTTTGTTCTCAAACCATACAGCTTACACTAATTTCTAACTTGGAGCCAAATTTTGCACCAAAAGAAAATTTGAGTGTCACCTAACCTCAACCACTTACTTTTCACCTGGAGCCGAAATCCAGAGTCTCTTAAAATTAAAAAACAAACAAACTGTAGTGGAGTAGTTTACCTTGTTACTAATTTGGCCCATGTTAACTGGGGGGCTTTTAGGAATGAACAATTTTGCAAGGAGGTTCACTCACAGATTGAGGTTCACTCACGGATTGAGGTTCACTCACAGATTTTTGAATTTTTATTAGTGTTTTTTTAAACAAAAAAAACTCACTCAGGATTTCATGTATGAGCAAATAATTGCTGAAAATGAAATTCAAAAATATGAAGGGAATTTTGGCAACATATTGTCCTGTTCTCAATGGATGGAATTGACATATGATTACAAAACCTGTGTGTAAAGGTTACACAGATTCAAAAAGTGATGCTGAAAAATTTCAAATTTTCACCTGGATGAATAAAACTTAAAAATTTGTAGTTGGCAAATTTTATTTGTTTCCCCCAATTTTCCATGGATTTGGGGTCCATCTATTCCATACATCACGGTTTGATTCAGCATTGAGGTAAGTTTAGTAAAAAAACATAATACCACACTCCATCAGACCCCTACTTTGGGTGTTCCTTTAGTTCCTTGACTATGTGTAATCCAAAAACAAGGGATTCATCTTTTCAATCTAACACCAAATATTTTGATGTTTATGAAGTTTCCTTGTACTAAGGTAGAACCACCCATAACCGATCATTTAAGGTATTTTAGGCATGATCTAGTGTAGTGCAAAGCAAAACAAATATTTTCAAAGGTGTAAAGATAAAAATGATTGGGATTCCAAAAACTTTCGTAATTTTATCACATGAATTGAAATTACTATGAATTTTAGAAGGCATAAAGTGTGCTTGACCAAATACCAATCTGTGGAGTCTTCTAATTTCGATCACGCAAAAAACTACATTTTTACTCACTCTTTTCTACTTTCTTACACACTACATTGGAACATGTGCCGTGAACTTTTAGTTTCAACTTTAAAAATGAGAAAAAAATTCATTCTAGCCTTGGTTGGAAATATGTCCATTGAAAGGTTGATTATGGGGAGCCTATTGGTTATAGGTGGTTCTACCTTATTGTAGATGCTTGTGGATAACAATGAAAGCATGAGTCCCACTCAACAAAATTTGAACTTCTAAATCCTTGAGTTTCCTAATTTGAGATTATTTAGGATTGAAATGTTTTAGATTCATTTTTTTAAACATGAATGAGCATGTCTCCTAGAAGTTTTTTTCAAAGCTTTTTTTTTTGGCAAAATTTTGCTAGAATATTAGAATGTTGATCTATGATGGTTTGTCCCTCTAAAAGCTAGCATTTGTAGTGAGACCAATAAGAAAGACACTAGTTCCAAAAAAAGCATTTATTATTATTATTATTGTTAAAAATTAAAAAAATACTATGCACTTAGAAAGAAAATATTCAAAAAATTCACATCAATGACAAAACAGGTTGAAGAAATCTGAAATTTTCTCTATACCTATATATGATAGTGTAGAAAATCATGTTCAAAATCAAAGTTTTTCTACACCTATATTGACTTTAGAATGTTTTGTACACTTAGAAAAAATGCTCTAACTAATTGAGTATTTAGGAAACTTCAAAAAAATTTGGACATGTTGTAGAACACTTAACATACTTGCATAAAACAAATTTTCAAACATTTTGAAATTTAATTTTTATATTTAAAGAAATCAATCAAATTCCTTGGTGAAAAAAACTTCCTATACAAACAAAATTCTTCAAAATTCTTTAGTAAGTGGAATGAGAATTCTTTTAGAATTTTCTGATAAAAGTTTCACGAAATTGAATTGAAAAACTAAATTTATTGGGAGAAATATTACTGAGTAAAATATGACTCCTAATATTTACAATTTTCATCAAATACTTCAACAATCATCAAAAAAACTGTTAAAGAAAGGAACTAGAAAGGAACTGAGCCTAATATAAGATTTAATATTTTTATTAGTATTTGTACAGTAGATACTTCAATTAGAACAGAACCCACAGAAGATTTAAGCTTATATGAAAACATCCAGAAATTGTGTGTGTATTACCGGACATGACACGTACCAGGCATGACTTTCTCCATAGAAGTACCAGAGAGTATGCTGAAACATAAAGAACCCGTGAAAGAAAGGGATTAGGGTTTGGGGTTTGGGGTTTAGGGTTAGGGTTTTGCCTTGAATTTCAAAGGGTCTTATTTCTTCTGTATTCTTGAGAGGAGAAGACGCTCCATCTCCAAGCGAGACGTACGCCCTTCAGCACAGATGCCTCCCACTAATTAAGCCACTCAACGGACTGCCTTACCTGACATCATACAGCAAAGTCCCATTGCAAGCTCGTTCCAAATCCAAGTCCTGAGGAGTTCTGGCAGAAAAATGACTTGTTGGGAGTGAAACAATTACCAGCACAACTCTGAAGCAATGAGCAAACAGGAAGCGTAAACTGATAGGAAACGGAACAAGGAAGCCATTGAGTAACCAAGCGCTTCAAGCCAACCCTAAAGCTGTGAATGCCGAAGTATCCACCTAGACAGAACATTGGCAAACCCTAAGGATTTCAATATCAAATTGGCAATTGGTTTAATAGAGTTCTGTAAGCAATAATAATGTCTTTCCAATTCCCTGTCCAATTAATGGTCTCAAAGTTGGACGACCTAAACCAAATGGGGTCTCCAATAGAGACCCATATGAGTCTATCTTCATAATCCGTAGTCATAACGACAATATCAAAATTCATATGAGGAGGATCCTTTGTAATGTAATGTCAAAGTCCAGGCCAGAAGCTATGCTGGCAGAGGCCAAAGGTGTACCTCAGAGTTAATGGATGTGGATCCACAGAAAAGTTTTCGGCAAATTGTGACACGAATTGTCGCTGGAGTGATAGACGTCAATGTTCATATGCCAAGCGAATCACTAATGCAAAAACGATCATGCTTGTATGCAAAGAAAATCCTATAAGGTCGATAATTCTAGTCAAAGTTCCAGGAGAAAATCCAGTTCACTCTAAATGCAACAATAAGATGGGCTGTGGAATGTGACATTAGGAGAGTCGACGTCCAGTTTGGGGAAGAAGTACAAAACCCTAAGCGAATCCTTGTTTGCGTTTGTCGCGGTGTAGGTCTTCATCTAGCACCAAATTCAGGGCATGGTGCAGGGCCCGGTGTAGAGTTTTAGCCAGCACCAGCCGGAGGGCCAGGTGCAGGGGCTGGCAAAGGGACTGGTGCAGGTAGCGGAGGAGGTGCGTTGAGATCTAGCGCATGGAATTACAGAAGTTTGGTCAATGGTGAATACGTGGAACACTACTTCGAGTAAAGTAACTCCAACTAAAGTGAAATCACCCAAAATCATCTTTAAGCCCATTTCTGACAAGAAGATTTCTTATGAAAGTGTCCCCAAAGTGCAATTACTTTGTAACAGAATGCAATTATACAAAATTTTACAAGTGCCACGACATGGGGAGAGCTGCCCGCCCATTTTCGGTATTTGGAGATGGATACAACCTTCAGTCATTCCATCTCAAGTTCCTGAACATCATTAGCTCCCCATCTTGTACTACTTTTTATTAGCTGTGTCTAGGTGCTTGAGATGGAGAGGCCAATTCATTACATCCGAACTTATCAAAAAGAAACTGGCACTGAGTACATTAATATTTTGAAAAGGCGTTTATGAATGTAATCAACAAAATTACATATAAACATACGGTAGCATACAAAGAAGCTTCATCATATATCTTTTCTCACTGTAGAGTAACTCTGCCACTCTAATTACACTCCGTGTGCACTCTTAAAACATGGCACCTTGTGTATACACCGTTTTCCTTGTGAAAAGAAATTATAAAATCTCTCTTTTAGATTGTATGATTTCAACATTAGAACCCAAATTACTTTGACTAAAATGTCCCACATAGAAAACTTATTCTTTGGTTCTCTCTGCAATTCATGGTTCCTTCAATTGATGCAAAAAGAAAGAAGCAAAGTGGAAAAAGACGGACCAAGCTTTGGAATGTCGGTAGGTTGGCTCTTGCGACTGAAAGGATTCGAAGTGTCCCTCGCCAATACTTCGTCCACCCATATGTCAGCAAAATTTGGTTGGACAGCCATTGCTGGCCCTGCACAAACACAACTGCAAAGTTCAGCAGCAAGCAGGATATTAAAACATTGAAATTTCGAGTACAGTATTGAATAAGACATTCAACTCCATAAAGAAAAAGGAGCAATTTCATTAGATAATCTGGTTTTGAGACCACTGATTCGATCAGTATGAAATGAATCAATTTACTTGCTGGAATGGAACACTCTATGAAGTTCACACGAATTGTTAGGCAGGTCTAAGGCAATTACATGAAGATACATAGCGAAATGAAAGTGTCCTAACAAACTGAGTCTAATCCCTGAATTCCTGAAAGATCAAGGATTGAAGGTTTGAAAATGACCACCATGGAATAGATAAGTTGACCATCATAATATCAAGCAACACATCATCATCCAAAATGTGTTGTCAACAAATAAGAATGAAGCATCAATATCAGAAAGAAATTCGTAATTTGAGAGTAACTTTATTATACCACGAATCACTAATGACGTTGTGATGGGGTAAGCCATAAGCTGGCTCTGCCATTTGGTAAAAGCACTGAATTTTGAGTTTACACTTGGAATACGTGATCCGCAATTTAGCTAAGGAAATACAAAATTAGCCGATTGCAAAGTGGAGGAGTCACCCATGAAAACAAACCATGAGAGACAAAACATCACAAAAAATATTGGCTGCTGTTTACCTGGTGGATTATTTCTTAGATATTGATACACACTTCTATTAAAATAAAATTATGATGGCTGCTTTACTAAACTAATCCGACATGCACTAGAAGAGACAACCTTTTTTACTTAAAAGAAAGACCAATATCTACATTGACTTCCTTTTAATAATACCAAAATTCGCAACAAATAGCATTTGTTGGGAAGGGAAGAATGTAGATCTTTAATCATAAAATCTACCCCCAAAAAATCCATAGGAACATATGATTTATTTTAGGTGGTAAAATTTGAAGTTTTTGAATTGAAACTTAGATTCAATCTTTATTTTTTGGTAGATTTGCACCAAAATCTTATCTAGATTTGGCAAGTGTTTTCCAGTACATTGGAAGGAAAAGAGGTTTAATTTGGATGAAATTGTCAAGAACATTTCAGTCATTTCTAAGTAATAAGAGATTCTCCAAATTTTCGATGAAGTTTATTAATTCTTGATTATATTGTGGATGAACATTCATATCATATAGATGGATGTCAAAAAGAAGATGATAGTTCTAAGTGTTGTAGACTTCGATTGGAGTCCTTCTAATAAGATGAAAATAGGATTTAAATGCTACCTAGAAAGCTTGTTGAACTAGAATAATATAATTTGACAAAATAATAATAAATTAGTTTAAAATCTTTTTATGTAAGAAAGGAATGCAAATGTTAAAGTATAAAATTTTGTGTGAAAAGCGAGGTTTTACTCAATATCTTAACCTCCAATAAGTGTTTTTTGGGTTTTAAAAAAACCAAATGCACACAATACACAAAAGGATATTGTCATCCTATCCTTCCAAGGTTAAAAAACTAGACGTACAATTAGTTTTTTGCTAAAAGCTCCCTGAATTAAAAGCTCTTTCTGCAAAATGCACTTCTAATCAGCTAAACTAAAGTACTAAACCCTACCTTCAAAATTCACTTCTGGCCCACCTGCTTCACCATAAGAGCATCCCTTATGATTCTTTAAATTTTAGCTCTCCCAACTGACTGGCGTTTGAGGCATGCATGCCATGCATCTCAAGGTGGGGACAACTCATTCCACAAGTTAAAAGGTCGACCGACAAAGGTAGGACCGATTCGGTGTACACAAAGAAAATCTTTCCCTTCTGAAAGGCTCGCCAAACAGAGGTCCTGATGGCATGGCAGTCAACAAAATTCAGTGGCATTTCAGAGAAGGGCTGGAGATCTCCTCTCTGGACAAAACCTGTCTGACCTTGAAACCGGCACCCAGGCAGCCATTTGAAGGACCGTAACCCCAGTAGGAACGCTCTGTCGAAACCCCAGTATTTCCAAGGACACTCGCTTCCCCTCCATATCGCTTCTCGAAGTACGCGAGTTTGAAGAAAACAACAACCTTTCTTCCTAGTACGAAAACCAGGAGTCCCAAACCCCGGTTTCTTACTTCTACTACTCCTGAACAGTAATCTGAGACAAACCGACGATTGGTTGGAATACTGTCCCACGCAACCGGCACCGACAAATGATCATTCCAGCAGGCCCTCTGATCTCTAGATGGCAATATAAACATTTCTTAAGATATTTCCCTGGAAACTTGCGCGCACCAGTCGATACAGACAAACGAAACGGAGCACTATATACCATCAGCAACTTGACGATTTCCGCCGATTGCTTACATGCCAAAGTAAGCGATCGGTACAACCATACTGCGACTTTCCGCTGAATCGAACCACAAGACGACGATCGAATCTAAAATAGTTCCTGCGTTTTCCCCAGGGTTATAAACGGGGGGCAAAACGGCCTCCGCAATCGCCTCGTCGCACTACGATAGACGCGACCCAAGACGACGTTGACAGGTAAACAGAGTAGAAATCAGACAGAGTATATCGCAGTGAAGATGGGATCGAGGACGTTTCGAAGTCTTACAGAATCGAGAACAATCGGAGCGCCGAGCCAGCTTATGTACACGATCCTTTCCCTTCCGAAAAACAGGGACCTTACTTCGATCAGTACTCCTCTCAAAGACTTCCAAATTCTCGCTGAACTTGCCGACGCCGATAGGTTGGAACTCTTTCTTGTCTCTCTCTCTCCTCTCAACACACATCAGCGGGCAAACCAAGCAGATCCGAGAAGAACGTCGACATCTGGAGCTGGCGAGACTCCAGAGCCGAAGTCGGACGACTCGGTCAAAAAGGTGCTAGATGAGCGAACAGATTCATCCCTTGAGACACCATTTGTTCCAGAGAATCTCAGTCAGACGGATGATTTCGATTGCAAAGAAATGAATTCTGGAGGTGGGGAATGATGAGAGTAAATTCTTTGTGAAATGATAGGAAATTCTGATTCTAATCGTGGTAAGAAAATTTACATGAAGTGAAATCAGACTTGGACAGTGCTGTTGATTGTGCAGGCAATTTACAGACTTCCACCGTGATGGCCACGCAATGCGAAATTTAGACGGACAGCGTAGCCTTCCTATTAGCGGTAACTCGGTTAAAAGAAACAACAAGATATTGTTTACCAATGAGGCTGGGGTCCTTTGTGCAACCTGAAAACAGGACCCACATTGAACAAAATTGTCTTATGTGCCTCCTCAGCCAACCCCAATACTTCCATTAAGCCATGATCTGAAGGTCTGTCCCAGTCTCCCAGGCATCTTGGTAGGCATAATACCTTCCCAGCAAAGAGGAGGACCATTGCCCCATTATACAATGCTACGTAAATGATCACCAATTAGATTTCAAAAACCTTCATGCCTACCACTGCATGAGCCGGCAAGTATTGCGGGAAGTGCCGGGGAACGCCCGGTATCCATCCAGAACGCTACACAATAGCAAATTGCATTGCAGGGTGCACCGCTCACATCGCACTTCGCCTAGTCCCCTCACACTTGGAATTTAAGTCATATAATGAAATCAATGAAAAGAACAAAGGATGATCAATAATATTTCTGAGGATTTTTAATTGCTTCCTAAACAGTAAACATATTCAGAAGTAATATTCAGACTTAGTCCCTGGCTGTCAGAAACAAACATTAAAATAAAAACTGGGTCAGGTCATTTCCATGCATCATTATGTGGATGGAAATACAGGGAGGCTCGTTAAGAGTTGTAACCACAGCAACCAAACATTTCTCGGGAGAGTGATGAACATGGTATAAAAAAAATTGGGGGGTCATTCTTTAATTTGAAAGTGAGGTTATGAACACTGAGGCCAAATTCAGCCTAATGACAATGCATGGCTTCAAGTGCATGTATAAACCTATACATGCAAATGTACGTCCAAATTAGTCCAGCCAGTAGCCGTACCATCCATAATTCCATACCTGGATTGAAAATCCATCCAGAATATGGACGACACAAAGTCCAGGACTCCAGGGATCGTAACTGCCGAGTACACTAAGCAGCACTCCAGTAACACCTGCAAAGAGTACGTAACTAGCTTACATTACATAGCATTCAGTGCCGTCTTCCGCCATCCTGCACATCAGCTGGGACAAAGCTCGTCATGCAGCAAATACAATGACGCATGCTTGCGAGTGGCACCAAATGAACACAGTCAGTTACCATCAATACGGTGGACACCATGAACCTCGATCCGACGTGCAGCTGGAAAGGAGAGAGACGAGCCTTTGATCTAGACTCCATCCATCCATTCGCAAGAAAAGTGGAAGTAATCAGCACTGGAACGGCATCCAGAGATCGCATAGATCAACAGTAAACCAAGCCAGTGCTGAGCCCATTCCACTCACTCAGCCGGTACCCTCGTCGCAGATACCAAGTGATGGTCATCGATCAACTCCTGGAACCAGAAGACGTCGGTCAGACACTAGAAAGAGAAGATACTGCAACGGTGAACAGTACTGCAGCAGCTGATTTCGATAACACCTCTGATGAACCTCGCTCATCGACGGAGTCCTTATATGTAGGTTCAGGGATGTGCCCTGATTCAGGAAAACCTGGCTCACAAGCTGGAACTTCAAGCTCAGCGGCGGAGAGCTTTGCGTGGACGACCAGATCATCGTCGATCGGTCGCCGAAGCGATGCGGAGAAAGTCTTTCTGTCACGTGAAATGTTGTGGACTTTCCTTGCTGATCGTTAGATCGTTCGAAGACGGATGGTTCGGAAGAAATGGACGGTGGAGTGGGGCCAGGTATCCAGAATCAAGCTATAAATAATCCTGGGCATGGGGGAGACGGGCCCAGGCGATGATTTTTAGAAATTCGACACTGTAATCGACAGCACGTACTGCAAACGTCGCCAGTTGTGAGTTGTCTATGCGGTCCGTAACTTCGTTTTTTAGTTTCTTGCTTTTGGGAAAGAGTACGTAACCGCGTGAGTGCAGTGACAAAACAGACTAAAATATATACAAGTCAGTGAGTGAGGCGCCCCAGGGCGGGCGGGGTGAACTGACCCCCTCGCTCGGAAAACGCTGAAATTTTTTTTTTTCATGCGTGAAAAAAATTGCAAATTCTGTATTCGTATTATTTTGCAATCAGAGACCCCAAAAGGCCTATGCGGTGTGAAAGATAAAATATTCAAGCACAAAATAGGGGACTTTTCGTTTAACTTGCACCCTGACCGGTCCTTGGAATGATTTGGAATGACTTGGAGTTCACCCCAACTGGCCCCACGGAGAAGAAACACCAGAAAAATCAGCCAGAGAGGGTCCCATTCTACGCGACGGGTAGGGAGAACTGACCCCCTATTGACCCCCTTATTGCCCAAGTCAACAGCAGGTTGACTAAATTGCCCCCTATTTGGGGGCAGGGAGAACTGACCCCCTCGCTCAGCCATTTGGGTAAAACGCTGTAATTTTTTATTTTTCACAATGATTTTTTTTTGGAAATTTTGAATTCATATTTGTGATCAGAGACCATAAATTAGCTAGGGGATGAAGAAAGTAGGGGTGATCACAGCCCAAACTAGGGGGCTTTTTGTTTTGATTGCACCTCTGGTAAAACATGGTAAGGCCGGCATCTGGATTGGTGACTCTAATGAAGACAATGCCAATGTTGTGCCGAAACAATGCGTGTTCAATTGCTTTGATGTTCAAAGCCTTCCCATTTTGTAATCAATGTTGTAACAACAACAGTTGTGACATTACTAACTCAATGATGCAAAAATACTAACTACTAAAATGCATTCATATTGCATCTATGAACTTTACAAGTCCCATTTAGTATGCAAATAGCACTAACTTAAAGATAGTATTAGTAACAATTGTATACTACATGGTTGCAATTGTTTTACTTATTTATATACTAATCCCTATGAAATTCAACAATGAAAAGATTTTGATTCAAAACTAAACAATGCATTGCTTGTTCAAACAATGTTATCTTTGACTTCAAAGGTATTAATTCAAAACTATGGCCACTTGAAAAACACAACCAATTGAAAAGTTGTTTGAACAATTCATATTTATACAAATGATGTTTTGAAAAGTGGTGACTGTGTGAACTATAGAAAGTCTCACCATAGAATCTCACAATATGGAACACAACCCTTACAAACCTACATCATAGTGATTCACTAGATCCACTATCATGACCCGGGGATGCCAACGGAAGGTCTATGATTTTCACTCGTTTCATGAATGGGGCACACTCCTGTAAATGGACTTCAATTTTTAACATTTCTGCCTCGTGTTCACGAAAGTCCCCTTCTCTCAGATTGCGATTAGCCATAGCCAACTCCATCTGAAAATCAAGGAAACAACAAATGAATGATTAAAGCCAATAAACTCATCAAATATTACTAGACATTGCATTGTGAAACACTATAGAGTCTATTTTAAGCACAACGTAGTGACGAGTTCTCCAATTGCAAATGTGAAAGTAGAAATTTGAATGCAAACATGAAGAACCAAGTCTACTTACCACATGCACAAAGAAAGCTGCCTGATTCATGAGGAGTTCAACCTTTCCATTTCGAGGATACTTGAAACCTATCATTGCTTTCGAGATGGCTCCATAAATTGCAACTGATCCGTATGGATCTTCCAAATCTGAACTGAATCGCCATTTATCCTATAAAGCAATTACAATGTATTATATGTATTAGAATGATTATTTTAGAGATGACAAAAAAATAACATAAAGCAATTTCCAACATTACATGTACAATTTGTATTTAATCAAGAGTCTCTTATTCAACTTCACAACACATGGAACAATTAAGAAGCCAAGTTTAAGGTGAAAATTTAATATGATTATTTTAAAAAACAAACTCAAATGAATTTCAAAAGGAAAAAACTCAAATGAATTTACATACCTTCTTGCACCTCAGCAAGTTTGGTTCTCCACATATCCTTCACTTCAATATTTTCATTGGCAGGGGGCTTGGGAATCCCTAAGAGACGAAGTAACTCATCTCTCACCACTCTTGTCATATGACCTCTTGCATCACGAAATTTTCTTGACACTCTACTCTGGAGGCCAGGTTCTAAGCTTGACTGTGGTCCCCATCCTTGGTCAAATTGTTTGCAAACAATTGGATCATCCAAAGCACCAAACTCCTCTAATATGGCTTTTTTAATTTTGTCTTGCTGTAGATGAATGCAACTTGTAGTTGGATCCTTTCCAAGAAAGAAGGAACGAATGATGGGAGTCAACTTCCGCTGTAACATTCAAATTGAATAATTAGTAATGCAAAATTGAAACAACTAAATCAAAACACACAAACTAAAAATACTACTGCAATACACTTGAAGGTATAAACTCCGTAAAACTTGAATCATACCTTGACAAACTCCCACTGAGTGCATCGAGGAGGTGGTATGGTTTCTCGAACAGTTACGGCCAACATGTCCGTAAGCTTTAAAATTTGAGTAGATTGCTCTTTCGTATCTTTCTTCAACTTGTGCAAAAGAATTCAATCGGAAGCAAAGATTCCATCAAGCAAACCTGCATTAACATTAATACAAGAAAAAGCTATGTGACTTCAAGTAAAAAACTCATCACATCAAAACAAATCATAGCTAGTATAAAGAATTCATTGTATCACATTAAAAAACTCTCTAAATCAAAAAACACATCATTTAGTAAGACATACATAACGCATTGCATCCAAATTGTATCACATTAAGAAGAATAAAAAAAATTACCTAGAGGTTCCAAAGCCGGCCGATCTGGCGTTGTGACAATTGCATCGGATGCTGGTGTTTCAGGAGCCGCAACACTAGTTTCAGGAGCAGGTGTGCTAATTGAAGGCCCAAATCTGATGGACCTCCCAACACAGTGCTGAGCGTAAGGTGATTGATTAGCACTGGAGGAAAGAAACGAGGAGCGCCTTGGAGGCGGTCTCAATCTAAAATCCGCCATCGCTCACCTTGTGAGAGAAAGCACTAAGATCGAGAATGCAAAAACAAAAAACAAAGTAACGTAAATCAAACTGTAAACAAACTCTGAATCCCTTAGTACCATTACCTATCGCCATTGCTTAATTTGGCGCCATCGGCAACAAGGATGAAATCCTATAATTTTGGATGAATGACCTTGTAAACTAAAGAAATGCTCATTGCGGACCACAACACCAGTATCAACGCACTTCGACCAAGATGCAATTGACACGGCACCGAGTATGAATCGATCAAGCGCACATTCCAAGCGATCATCATCATCAATCTTGCACCACTCACGCCAATTTCTCAAGAATAAGTAGTATTTCTGCAATTGTCAAGATAAGCAAAACCATAAGAAATCACTATTTTGGGACACCACTCAAAAAGAATAAACACAAATAACAACTCCACAAGGTTGTAAGACAAATAAACAAGAACTTGAGATCTAAAAGTTCTTCTTACATGAGTGTGAAGTTGCGGTAACTAAAAGCATTGGTGTACTTGCCTGTCTGGTGTTTACTATACTCTGAAAGTAGTTTCGGAACAACGGTGGCCTCTTCACAAAACTCACTGCGCTCAAGAGTCACGCCAATACAACGTGCAAATGTAAGTTACAAGGAGAGAGATGCACGCAGATGTGTCCACAGAGATGAAGTCGAGAAGAGGGCAACTGGTTGCAGTCTTACAATTTATGTAACCCTAGTAGTTATTTGGCCGTTGATTCTTATCACCGATTGTTAATCTCGGCCGTCGATGGCTTCGTTAAGATACTTTCATTCCTTCTTTTTTCATCCAGAGGATGAGAATTTCCAAGACATCACATCCGACCACGCAGCCCATCCAAGACATCACATTCGGCCCAGTTACTTGTAAACCCTAGGTACTTGTAAATCCTAACTTGTGGTCTTCAGTTCTACTGCCAATTGGTTTCTGTGGCGGCCTGCACTTCGACAAGAATACTTGGGATCCCGAAACTTTACCAACCACTCACCGGCGATGGCGAAGGACATGTAAGCGCCTTCCTTCACTTAGTTTTTTGTTTTTCAGTCTACTTCTACTGCGAAGTAAACTGCCAGCCTGCATGATTTAATTGATTGTTTCGTTCTTTTTGCGTTGTGTTCATACATATTTTTACTCTGGACGGCTAGCTCGTTTCGGGTCATATTGAGTGAATGAGTGCTTGATCATTTTTGCTCTGGACTTGGTATGCTCTAGACCTTGTTTTCAAAGTTTGAATTTTATAGAGTATGTCACCTTGAATGTACATTCTTAATGTATTTTTAGTGTATCAAATTAAGTCTAAGGTTAATTTCTTATACTACTTAATGTACAAAAATTTATTGAATTGATTACAGGCTGTGGAGATTGGTCAAAACGTCTTAGCTGGATACCAAGCTACCTTATGCATACGAACTTTGGCACTTGACAACATTGCCAATTCTAGATACCCAAATCCAACCAAATTACAACGGATACTTTTTACACAGCTAGAGATTGGTTTGGAATTGGCAACAGCCTTGAAAGCCTACACCAATGACAACAATTTGAAAGATGCTGAAGTAAGTGTATAATGTCCACCATTTTGAGTTTATAGTTAGTTTGAGTTCAATTTCATGCTTCGTTTTGAATTCAGTTTTACACACATTTTGAGATCAATTTTATACTTCATTTTGAATTCATATTTGTACTTCATTTTGACTTCAAAATTTATTGTTGTTGATATGTGATGTTTCCTCCTGTCAATTACAGTTGTTGCAAGTTTATGGTTCATTGGCTATACCCCCCGGTGGTGGTTCTCGATTTGGCGACTGGCCAATGTATGCACGAGCATCTCATGAGTTCCATGGAAAAGAATGGTATAGTTCAATTGCCATTCAAATGGAAGATGTAGGTGAAGAGGAGAAGACTTCATATGGTCAGCTTCGTTTGCTATTTCGATGCAGTTTGTTGAATGCAAAAAGAAATAAGGTAACAAAAGATTTAGCACTTGTACACATGTATCAATATGTGAGGTTCAACACTACTTTGGAGTGTGTAGAGTTGAAGTGGTCACAAATAGAAGCTTATGTAGTAATAGAATTAGCTTCTGTCCTTAGAGCTGTGCAAGTGGTTCCTCACTTTTTGAAAGTAGGCCACTTCTTTGTAAATTCATTTAAATTTTGAATATCTTGTTACCAAAACTTGTACTTTTTGGTCCAATAGGAGTCCAATCTTGTACTTTTTGGTTTTGATTTCTGTTTGAATTTTCTTCATTGATAGTGTTGAAATAATGTTGAATTGATAAATAAACAACATCAAGTTTGTGACTGGATGTTGCTAGAATAAAGTTGAATCAATGTATGAAAAGATTGATTGGTGATTTAATATAGAAACAAGGTTGAAGCAACGTTGTATCTTGAATACTTGTTCATAAAGTATTGAATCAATTTGTACAAACTTGGTATTGACTTGGAATCGAAAAAAAAAATACACTATTTGGATGTTGTTACAATGTCAAATGTTTGATAAGTGTATATACAGGATTGTATCATTTAGTGTTGATTTATTGTTGCTTCAATGGGCATTGCCTAAGTGATGACTTAATGCAAAACAATACATTGAATTAGCATTGAACTTTAATGTAATTGAGTCAACAATGAACAAGTGTTAACTCCATGGGGGTCCAAATTTGAGATGGGGTGAAGGGGCCAATCCACCCAAATCCTATTTTGTACCGTATATTTCAGATTTCCTTCACGACCTATAGCTAATTGAGGGCTTCTGATTCCATATATGAATTCAGAATTTGCAAAAAACAAAATTTGCAAAAAATAAAAAATTCCAGGATTTGCCCCGGCGGGGCAATAAGGGGATCAATTCACCTTGGCCTTCTGGATGGAATAAGTGAATAACTGCCAAGAGGCGGAAGGGGTGAAGTGAGGTAACTTATTATGCTCACTTTAATTAACCCCACAATTTCCAAGGCCTTTAATGAGCTTCTTGGAATTTGCTTTAAATTTCAAGAACAAAGAACCAACATTTTGATAAGGGTTATCAATTTTTTTGGAATTGTAACTGTAAAATTCAAACAAGACATGTTATATGACAATATCTCTAATGAATTGAAATATTATAATGTTTGATCATGGAGGTGTTAACTCCTAAATGTATTTGACTATGTTTTGCCAAAAACACTCTAAAACTGTCACTTCAAGTACAAGACCCAAATCTTTACGAAAATATATTTTAAGAAAGATGTAATTGTAGGATCTTATAGTACATTAGTTTGAGAATATGACGAAAAAATTTCAAAAATTTTCACCGTGTATATTGCAAGGTAATAGTGTTTGATTTGTCAAAAATCCATATTTTGTCTCTATAAAAATTCGGGCAGCTATACTTTAGTAGCTCACTTTTGTATGAAAGAAGCCCAAAATGGTTGTTACTCTTTGAATTTATTCTTCTAGTCAAGTTGGCTACAAACCTAAAAAATTTCAAATCATTTGGAGTTGTACAACATGTAGAAAAAAATCAGTAAGTAAAAAGAGGTAGAAAATGATTCGAAATACTAAAATAATAATAATTAATTTGTGAGATTGAGCATTTCCAATCCCAATGGTTGTAATGTTGTAATAGACAATCTTCTACTAATGTTTGTATTATTTTTCAAAAAGATTAAAAATTCAATAAAATAATGGACTTCAAAGTTTATTTTGAAGTAAAGATTCAATAACTTCCGACAAACTACCGTCAAACTAAAACTCCCAAAACTTTCATCTCATAATCAAAATGAAATAATTAAAAACTTTCCAAGTAGATAGAAAATCTAAAGAACCAATTTCAAATTTTCCAAAAAGTGATTTTTGAAGAAGTTTTTTAGCTGCCTAGGTTGTCCAAATGCCCGCCGAGTAAGAGAAATCACATATCATGCAATAATTTTTTATCCATGTTGTCAAAAGTTATGAAAATTGTTGGGCCTTAAAGCTACTCTTTTGACACACGTTGCGTGAAAATTTCAAAGAAAAAAAAATTCCATTTGTAGTAAGCTACCCAAAATTGCTATATTGCCAAAAAAACATAGTTTGAACATTTTGGGATTAAAATTGTTAAAGTAGTTTGAACACTTTCAATTCTCTTTTCACATGTCAAATCTAAAAATTTGGTATACAAAAAATATCAGGTCAAAGGACATAACATGTATAATTCCAATCAATCTATAGCTTCTGAAAATCTATTCTATAGTTTTTAAAAATGAATTTCTAATGTCATTTTTTCTCCAAGATATAGTATATTTGTGGCTCATTTTCATGATTCATCATCACTAGAAAATTAAGATTTAAAATGGATACTATTCATTGTATAAAATCTTGAATAAAAAAATTGCAATCATTTACTTTCAAATTTTGAAAATTTGATGTTTGATACCAAAACTAAACTTTAAAAAGAATTTTTGAAAAGTATAAAGTACTAAAAGGGTCATTGCAAGAAAGACTGACTATTTTCTATAGTGTCTTCCACATTATAGTTGAATTTTTTGGGAGTATTGTATAATTAGAAGGGAAAAAAATTTAATGTAAAAAATATGTTTAATGTATACACCTCCAAGAAGAAGGTACCCTAGGAAGGAAAAGCATAGAAAAATTCTCTGAGTAGGAGAACTAGAAAAGTGCAAATTTTCATGAAAATAGGTACTTTGACATTTTAATTTGTAAAAAATAGGAATTTTTTTTAATAAAAACTAAAAATTGTAAATTTGGGAGAACTTTATGATGAAGAGATTCCACTAAAAGAATGGTCTCAAAACTATCTCAAATGTTCAAAAATATGCACGCAAAGGAGGCATGTTAGCGCACATGTAGAGGAAAGAGAATAATGATTTTTGAGATCTCTTTTGGTAGAAACATGCCTATCTAGTATAGGAATAGACCACAAAAATTTCAACTTTAGATCATTAATTTTGAATACTCTCCAATACTAAAAAACCCTAAACTGCAAAGTGTGACAAATAAGTATAATTGAAATTTAATTATAAAATGATTTTTTTTTAATTTAAAAAAAATAATTTGATTGTTGTCATATCATACAATTTCATATCAAAATTTCAAGTTAATCTAGTTCATGCTTTAACCCCTAAAGCCCTAAATAACGTTTTTTGAGATTATAAATTTTTTGGGCAGCTCACTATGGATGGAGTTTTTGTTTTGTTTTTTTGAAATTTTGATACAATGTGTGCCCTAGGAGTAGCTTTAAGGCCCAACAATTTTCATAACTTTTGACTTCATGGTTAAAAAGTTATGACAGGATATGTTGTTTTCTTCACTCGACCGGCAGTCCAGGCAGATGAAAAAACTTCTTCAAAAAAACTTTTTTTTTAAAAGTTAAATTTCAAATTGTTTTTTTAGGTTTATACAGACATGGGAAGCTTTGAATCAATCCATTCCGATCAATGAGTCAAAAGTTATGAAGATTTTGAGTTTGGGGCAGTTTGCAACCAGTTACAGAATCTCTACAGTACAAAAAAAGTTTGAAATTCTTCATTTAATTCAATTTTTCATATTTTTGGAAAAAAATAAAAACAGAAGGTGTAGATTGTTTATCACAACATTTTAGCCATTGGGATTGAAAATTTTCAATTTCATAAATAAAATGTTCACAATTTAGTATTTTGGCTCATTTTTTACTTCTTTCTACTTACTTATTTTTTCCTATATGTTGTACAATTCCAAATGGTTTGAAATTTTTTGAGAATGTAGCCAATTTGCATTGAAGTATGAATTCAAAGAGTAACCACCATTTTGAATTTTTTTTCACACAAATGTGACCTTGTGAAGTGCAGCTGCCCGGATTTTCGCAAGGATAAAAAAACAATTTTTGTCAATTCAAATGCTTATATCTTGCAATCTACACGGTGGAAATTTCTGAAATTTTTTCCTCATGTTTACAAACCACCTTACTACAAGATCCTATGGTTACATGAGTCAAAAATGTGTTTTAAGAAAAAATTGCACTTGTATTAGAAATGGCAGTTTTGGAGTATTTTTGGTGAAAACATAGTCAAAAACCTTTAGGGGTTAAAAGTTACAGTCAATGACAATTCCTTCATTCAAAGTGTGACACAAAATAGTACCACTCTTTCTTACAATCACTCCAAAATAGTATTTTAGTGATGTTTTATTTTAACTTAAACATTTTGACAACATCAAAATTTAGTGCCTTGGACTCTTAGGGATAAAAGGCTAGGGTTGATCTACTCTTAGCATAGGGCATCCATAGATGGAAAGATTTTTAGCTTAATTTTCATACAAAGAGAAAAGGATGTGGCATGTGTGATAAGTACTTTCATATTTTTGGAAGCATTATGGAATTACTTGTGAGTTTTCAAAGATTTATAACATATGCACTTCAAGAAGCACTTATTTATAAGTATAGATCATACAAGATCATTGCAAGAAACACTAGCCATTTTGCTTAGCATTTTCAAAATTGGTTTTGGAGAAGACTATAACTTTTAAATGTTGAATCCAATTTTTTTTTTAAATTTGTATTCGGATGTTTTGATTGTAATTCTATTGAATACTCTTCAAAAGAATTAAAAAGTCACTTAATATTCAGAAGCCAATTTTGTTAATTTGTTATACATTTAGATTTGGAGTTTTTGACAATGAAATGTGGGCTAAATTATTGATTTTTAGTTGAAATTTCTATAGTATGTTTGTATAGTAGCCTAAGAGGTAGACATGTCCTTGACAAAGGGCATCTAAAAATATATAATTTTACGTCCTCCATATCTTTAAAAGTAGGCCTCCCTTGTACGTGTAGATCCAATTATAATATTGGTTTTGACCTCATTTCTTGAATCAAATATCATGACCATCAAGTCCTTACAAATGAACAATTTTTAGTTTTGTTAATTTTACTATTTTTTATTTATAAATTAAAACCTCAAGATACCCCTTTTCTCTCCAAACTTCTATGTCCAAGAATATGTCACAAAAAATACATTTGTTGGTGTTTTGATTTGTAGAAAATAGGAAAAAATATTTTCAAAGAAACTAAAAATTGACCATTTGTAAAGGCTTAACAATGATGAGATTCAACCAAAAAACAAGGTCAAAACCATTTCTATTGTTTAAAAGTGTGCAGGCAAAGGAGGCCTACTTGCATAAACATTAGATGAAATTTGAGGGCATTAGGAGACTGCAGGTTTCCGGACTGCGGGAACATAGTTTCTACCTTGTGAACTTGAATCCTACGTAGTCGCGACCCTGCCATGTAATTAATTAATTTTTTTTCAAATTTTTTTTGGGACTTATTTTCATATTTCAACATCCCCCAATTTTAATTTTTTTTAATTTTTTTTATTAAAGTCGACCTAACACTCTAACAACGGCCAAAGGCATTGGGAGTTGTTTTGGAAACAGCCCCGAAACGGCCCTGTAATGCCCTCAAATTTCTTCTAATGCATAGAGGACATAGAATAATGTATTTCTAGATACCTTTTAATAGGAATGCTAGGGGGGTCACTCTCACTACATTTGGGGGATCCACGTGCCGTAGAGGGGTATTTTTTGGAGGCAACATTAAGAGAGCCCCTATCATTACCTAATGTAGAAAAATCTCCAATATAATTATCTATGTCATTACTTATGTATGTCAATGCAATTTTTTTAGCCTATATTTTTTGTAAGTAAAAAAATTATATTAAAAAATAATAAAAAAGTAAAAGTGACAAGGAAAAAGTTTATAGAAAAAAATTCAATTTCTAACTCAAAATCTTATGCAATCTCAAAGAATGCTATATTAGGGTTTAGAAAATGGAGTTTATTGAAAGAGCACTTTGAACATACATATTTTTGGATGCATGTAAATGTAAACAATAAGCACACTTCAATACCAATTAGCATAAATATAGTGAATTTTATTAAAATGGCAATCTATTTTTGCCATTTTCAATACATTCCGTGCCATTTTAATGAAATATTGTATCAATTAGGACATATTTTGTGCTATTTTAATGGAATGTTGTGCCATTTTATAAGAATATTGCCAGTTTAACAAAATTCACCTTGAATAAATCAAACACAAAACATTAGAATTGAAAGTTCTACCAATATAGAAATTGAGAAAGGAACTTTTGAAGACAATTGCTAATAATTAGGTGTTTTGTAATATTGTTGCAACTATCTAATTTAGTATGCAAATTGCTATGTATCATAATGTATAAGACATACTTTCAAGTATTTATGAAGTTGTTTTGCTAGTTAAATTCTAAAATTGATCACAATTATGAATTATCTTTGTTATTTTCAAATATGTAGCATAGGATAGACAACTCAACACCGTCAATTAATATTAGATGAGGCCATTGAAAATGAAACCACCAATAATTGTAACATTGTTTGTACCTTGTCATATCTTTGCTATTTCAATGGCCACCTATATTGCTATTGAAAAATGTGAACCTTTTATATTGACTATTGGATATCAACTCCATTGAAAGACAAAAATGTCTCCTCAAACCAAATTGTTGTTTTGTACTACTAATGCATTGCTTCAACATCTTGTAAGAATGTTTGTAATTTATATATATATATATATATATATATATATATATATGCATAAGTATATTTATTTGTTATATTCTTGCAATTTAATTCATTTTAATCACAATAATTTTTTCTTCTTAAGAAAATATTACCAAAACTACTTTTCTAATCAAAAGGATTATTTGCAAATAATTGAGAGTAACATTCAAATGAAAATTGCGTAGAAATAATTAAAAATTTACATAATACATATAGCTCAAAGATCCAATCATTTTTGGTATAAGCCATATAGTAATAGATGAAATTCACAAACAAGGGATGAATGAAGATCTTTTTTTGATTGTAGTATGTGAATCAGTGTTGATGAATTGACTTGAATTTAACCCCTAAAGGCTCAAGGCCATTTTTTTGTCAAAAACCACTCAAAATTGCCATTTTTGTTGCAATCATCCTAAAGAACAAAAAGAAAATTGTTTTTATAGAATCTAACTATAAGATCTTGTACTTTGTTTGTTTGAGATCATGTGGTAAGATTTTCATGAAGTTTGACCCTATAGATTGGAAGATATGAGCATTCAAAGTTGAAAAATATAGTTTTTTTAAACACAAATAGACCCTACTAAATACAATTCTTTGGATCCAATTCTCTTGCCCCTAAATTACATGTACATAAAATGAATGGACCATATTTTTGGCTACCTACATTTTTTATAATGAACTTGCCACTTTTCATATCCCCTACTTTATATGTAATTTTTTATAAATATTTATAAATATTATCCAAAATGAATTAAATCCACCCTATGTTCTACAACATGTAGGTTCCCAAAATGTGGGAAGTGTCCCCCCCAAGTAGGAATGTATCCACCTACTATGGAAATATATGACCAAAAATTCACCTAAAAATAATTCGTTTAGACTAATTTTCTTAGTCAAAAATCCTAAATCCAAGAATGTGACAAATCAACAAAATCAACTTAAAAATATTAAATGATTTTAGAGTTTAAAAAAGGAAAAGGAATAGAGGGTGACTGCAAAAAACATTTAACTCAAGATTTACAGGGAAGACATTCATGACTATCATACACTTTGCCTAATTTTTTTGTAATTTTCAAAAATATTTTACTATCCCAAAATAGATCCCAATTCAATGTCACATTTGCCAATTTGGAGGTTTTTAGTACTATTTAGAATCCAGAAATACAAATTTTGAGTCGAAATTTAGATGGGATGGTCTTCTAGTAGACTTGTAGCTTTCCAAAGAAGGAATTTTAAAAATAGATAATTTTACGTGGTGTGGAAGTCTACAAAATGAATCTCTTTTTATTTGCATTTTGAAATATATAAAATATTATTTTAGTGATTTTTTTGGTGAATGACTATTTCCATTAAGTTGTTACAAATGGCTAGTTTTGATTTTGTATATTTAATTAATTTTTACTATTTTTCCCTAATTAAAACATCAAGATATGTGTTTTCTTGAGACTTAGCATTTTTCTAGTTCTCCTACCTAGAGAATTTTTCTATGCGATTCCTTCCTTCAATACCTTCATTTTAAAGGTGTATACATTAGTCATGTTTTTTAGATTTTAGGAAAAAATTATTTTTTAACCCTAAAATATTTTTAAAAATCATAAAAACACAACAAAATCAACAAGATTTTCTTGCAATCACCTTAGAATTACAATCAAGATAGATAGAGACAAATTTTTTCTATTTTTTCATTGCTTTTATTATTCAAAAGTCACCAAATATGACAAAAGATATACTCTCATTGTGACAAAAAAACAGTGAGTGTTTCATGCAATGACCCTATAACTTGTTTAGAGATTTGGAAGAACCAAAGAGGATAATTGGCTCTTGCAATAAATAACCGTGTACCTTTGATCCACTTGATGAATTAATGGCTAAAGAGATCAATTTAAGAATCATCTTATATCCATTTTAGAACTAAATTAGAAAATAACTAGCCCTTTTAGAGGGTTGTTTAACTTTTGGCTGATGTGCAAATCAAAAGGGACAAAAAATTTGTTTTGTCTTATTTTAATGATTTTTTTAATCCTTGAAGGATGATTGCTCTAAATTTGGCAATATAGTAATTTCAAGCAAGTACAAGTGATTGGAGATTTCCATACTTTGGGCTCACATTTTTATAGAAGGTGGAGACAAGGAATATCGTATATGTGGGTCATTGCAAGAAACACCTGTACTATTTTGTGTCACATGTTGCGTGTTGATCTGTTTTTTGGCTATAACTTTTGTGTTTTGGCTCCAAATAATTCAAGATTTATAGGGAAGGTACTCATAACTATTATACATTTTCCTTGATTTTTTCATAATTTTCAAAAATATTTTACTATCCAAAAATAGACCCCAATTGAATGTTGCACTTTGTAGTTTAGGGGTTTTTAGTACTATGGAATACCTTTCTTTAATGATTTTGAGATGAAATTTGGATGAAATGGTCTTCTAGTAGACTTCTAGCTTTCCAAGGAAGGATTTTCAAAAATAGTTAATTTTATGTGGTGTGGAGGTCTACAAAGTGAGCTTCTTTCTGCTTGTATTTTGAAACATATAAAATATGATTTTGGTGGGTTTTTTGGTGAATGACCATCTCCATAAAGTTGTTATAAATGTTCACTTTTTATTTTTTGAAAAAACTTATTTTTACTATTTTTCCCTCATTTTTGAATCAAAGTACCTATTTTCTTGAGATTTGGCACTTTTCAAGTTCTCCTACTTAGAGAATTTTTCTATCAATTTCCTTCAGTGAAAACCTTCATTTTAGAGGTATATACATTATTGATATTTTTCAAATTTTTTTAAATTAGTTTTCTAATTTTATAGTACTCCTAAAAAAGTCATGAGTATTCTTGCAAAACGCAACAAAATTGACAAGTGTTTCTTGCAATGACCCATGTGTACTAAAAATTATGACATTTGGAAACATTAGTCAAAAGATATGGCCTAACATATGACTTTTTTTTTGTAAATGGGCAATTTCGGTAGATTAGAAAATTGATTACCTTTCTCAAGAACAAATATTTGAAATTAAAGTTCTTCATTTATGTATGCATAAAAATCCCGGGGAGGACACTCCCCGTTTTTTAATAACCTACGTGCGGCAGAATATAGGATACATTTAAATAATCTTAGGTAAAATTTATAAGAAATTTATATATAAATTAGGGGACATTAAAAGTGGCATGTCCTTTATAAGTAATATAGGGAACTGGGAAATATGGTCCATTAGAATTTACGTAGATATAAATTAGGGGCAAAAGAATGGAATCCTAGGAAAAAAATTTAGTAGGTTCAAATAATATTTATAGTACTAGTCAGATATAGCTCAAGATATAGGTACTATAGTGTATCTATAGCTCATCAGGTATTGTGGTATATCTACAGCTCATCTATAGCATATCTTTAACTCCTAAGCGCTCGTAGAGCCATTTCGTGGCTTTCGGATGACTTCTCCGAGCCACCAGAAGGTTTGAACAATAGTTTTTTCATCCATTTTTTTTCAATGACCTTTCATGTTGAGTTACAAAGAGTGTCCAACTGAATTTTTAGTGTAATTGATGTTTTTGTGCATGTAGTTGAGAAGTAATTAAGAAAAACGGATGGCAAAATTCGTCATTTTAGTGTATTATGAGAAATTGAGTAAATCTAAAATTTCTCCTTAAAAACGACATATTCTGAATTTGAGCCCACCTAATTAAATGGAGGTTCTCTATTCTAGTTTCTTCTCCGATTGAAATTTTGGAAAAATTCGTAAAATTGAATATTTTATTGCAGTTTGAACTTTGGTTGTATTTTTAATGTCCACTGCATTCTAATTATAGATGTACACGGCAAATTAGTTTACACCATGATGATCTCCACTGTATTTTTCACACATGGTGAAATTTTCAGATTTTTTGAGATTATTTTGTATTTTCTATGATTTTTTCTTCAAATTTTCTTCAAAAAATTTCAGAAAATACAATTTTCCTCAAAAAAATCTAAAATTTCTGTAAAGTACAGAGGACATGTAGTTTCATCTCTAAAAAATAAAAATAAAAATTTCCATACACATCTGGTTACAAAATGGTAACAAACTGAGTGACAAACAGTGCAACCTAAAAACCACTGGTCATAGGCCCGACGTTTCAAGGTTAAGTCATATCTTTAAGTCATATCTAACTCCATTGATGTTTGCAATCTGGTTGGGTGCATGAGTTCGTGCTATGAATGACCTCTCTGAAGTTAGGGTAGTACCATATCATAGAGCTTGATTTTGTTTTTTCACATGTGATGGAGGGCATTAGAACGGCATATTTCTGATGTAATTTTTTTTATATGAGGCATATATTTGTAGTCATAGTTCATAGATGAACTTCATGTCAGTGTTTTTAAACACATTTTTGTCCCTAAAATCTCTTCAATACTTTTTCAACCCTAATGTCTTGCTTTTCATGCATGTATTTGTATTGTATTTGTATTCATGCATTGTTATAACTTGAATCTTTTTTTCTATAAGGTATTTGTTAGTCACTTGTATTCTCATTATTTTTTTTTTTAGTTTTTTTCCTTACAAAGAAAATAGCCTCTAATATATTCCTTTGGCCTACATATTATAAGTAATGATAGATATGATAATATGGGTAATTTTTTTGCTTTATGTAATAATAGTGGTCCTTTAAATGCTTTCTAGGAGGTAAATAGCCCCTCCGAAAATACCCCACCACCGCACGTGGGTCCCCCAAATACACAAGAAGTGTCCCCCCGAGATAAAAATCTCTAAAACATTCCATTTTGATCTATAAGTCTAAGGGTATGAAAAGTTTTTGTTTGTGGGTGGTTATGGATTTCTTTACTCTAAAATAGACATGAAAGTCCTATATTTTATTTAATTTTCAATGTTTTTTCAAAAAAATAAAATCATAGGATGTAGATTGTTTATTAATTGCAACCATTTGTATTGGCAATTTTCAATTCCATAAATAAATTCTTAACAATTTTGCATTTTGCATCATTTGCTATTCTTTTCTATTTATCATGTTTTTCTTATATGTTGTACAATTCCAAATAATTTGAAATTTTTAAGGAAATATCCTACTTGGCATTTACAATGAATTCAAAGAGGTACAACCATTTTTGACCATTTTTCATATGATTTTTTCCTTTTAACATGCATCTGCCCTATCTTACACAGGGTGAAAAAAAACATTTGTGAGCATACAAATGGTAATATCTTGCAATTTGCATAGAAGAAGTTTTGTAATTTTTCTACACATTTTCAAACCAATTTACAACAAGATCCTACAATTATAAATCCTACAAATTGTTTAAAAAAATTGGTAATATTACTAGAAATGATTGTTTTTTACTATTTTTGGAATAAACATAGTCAAAGAACTTAAGGGGTGAATTTTGAAAAAAAAAATGATCTCTACTCCTATGCAATACACGGGGTGATTGTGTCAACCAACAAACAAAAATAATTGTTATTATTATAAAATTTTGTGAAAAGAAATTGTAATTGCACATTCTCATTCAATTAAATAGCCCTACTATAAGAAAAAGGGGCCCTTATCAACACAAAATGAAGTAGTTTGTCCTGATTGTGAAAAAAATAGAATTTGGTGTGTTGATTTGGCAATCTATCAAACATACTCTAAGTAGAATTTTAGACTTCATTTAGGCATGGTAGAATAATTTTTTTCAAAAAACTTTGAATTGATAAAATGTAGGAAATCAAATCAAGTTTCATCTCAAAAAATCCTTGTGACATTTCAAGTCTTAAATCAAAAGTTATAGGCAAGATTTAGAGAGGGGTTGCAAAAGACAATTTTTTTGACAATTTAAAACTTTTCTGTGAAATTTGTCCATAACTTTTGATTGGAGGATCTAAATGTCAAACGGATTTTGAAGATGAAACTTGGTTTAATTTTCCACCTTTTACTTATCCAAATTTTTGAAAAAAATTACTCTATTTTGACTAAATGAAGTCCAAAAATTTACTTTTAACACAATTTGTTAGTCATAACTTAGCTATGAGTAGTTGAGCTCCTACTCATCCTCATTTAAGTATCCCACCTACCTACCATCTCACTTGCATAAAGAGGTTTTCATCTCCATTCTCATGACACTAATTTATGAGGCACTCAAAACTCAAATGTGTATGATTCCTTTAACTACTATGAATATAGTGCTAGGTTAAGTAAAATTAAGTTTCAATTTAATTTTTTAATTAAATTTTATAGTCTTGCCTATGTAGAGCGTTTGTAGATGTGGTAGCCCTTCTTTTTTGCCTATGTGGCAATCTATATATTTAAATGTTTGAATATTAAAAATTCAATCAAATTTTGAAAGGAAATCAACATAGCTATGTTGATTATTTGTTTGAATTAAGATGTCCTAATCAACATATAAAATCAACATGTATCAATTCATTTCATATTATTTTGGACAATCAATGTTTCTTTTCTTCTAGTACCTTATGCAAGTCAAAGTGACATATCTTCTAAACAAAATAGTGAAATTAGTTTGTCAACTCGTTTGCCAAGTAGGGTCATTGCAAGAAACACCGACAACATTTCTATCACAATGAGAGTGGCTCTCTTGTCATCTTCCACAACTTTGGAATAATAAATTCAATGAAGTAATTTTTATTATATTCAAAAGTCAATTTTATCCATCTGTCACATTCTTGAATTTAGGATTTTTGACTACTAAAAGTGGCCTAAATTAATTATTTTTAGCTAAATTTTTGGTGGTATATTCCCAAAATAGGTAGACATATTCCTATCGAAGGGCATCAAGAAATAAATTATTCTATGCCCTCTATATTCATGCAAGTAGGCTTCCTTTGTGCACATGCTTCTAAACAATAGGAATGGTTTTGACCTAAATTTTTGGATCAAATCTCATCACTCTTAAGTCTTTACAAATGAATAATTTTTAGTTTATTTGAAAATATTTTTTCCTATTTTTTGCAAATTTAAAATGTCAACGAATGCAATTTTTGCAATGTATTCTTGGATATGGAAGTTTGGACAAAAAAGGGATATCTTGAGGTTTTAGTTTATAATAAATAAAAAATAATTAAATGAAATAAATTTAAAATTATACATTTATAAAGACTAGGTGGTGATGATATTTGATTTAAGAAATTAGGTCATAATCATTATGATTAATTGGAATTACACATGCAAGGGAGGCCGACTTGTATGGATGTGGAGGATATAAAATAAAATATTTCAAATGCCTTTTGTCAAGGACATGTCTACCTACTATATAAAAATACTGCAAAAATTTCAACTAAAAATCATTAATTAAGACCACATTTTGTAGTAAAAATCCCAATGAAATCTCAATGTATGACAACTCAACAAAATAGATGTTTAAATATTAATTTTTTTTTTAATTCATAAAATAATGTACAGAATTACAATCAAGACATCTGAAGATTGTTTTTTTATTTGTTTTTTGCATTGGATTCAACATTTAAAAGTTGTAACATTTTCTAGAACCAATTTTGGAAAACTCTATGCATAGCGGCCAATGTTTTTTGCGATGACCCCATAATAATTTCTTAACAATTGATACTATATAAATACTTACAATTAATGTGCAAGAATGCACTTCTTTTGAATTAGGTATTGTACTATTGTTGTAATAGGAACTCATGAACTTTTATATATGTGTTCAAATAGAAATATCTACAATTAATTTTGAATTAGGTACCTAGAAGAAAACTACGTTGTATTTGACAAAAACTGTGTTAAAACTGTGTTGCATTCAACGTAACGCGTGGAGTGGATTGTGTTGAAGTCCTGCTTTGTCATGTGGAATTTTTCATTCCAACACAAAATTTTGCGTTTTCCTTGTTGAATTCTGCATTTTCCTTGTTCAATTTTGTGTTGATACGTTGAAACGCAAAATTTTGCATTATGAAGGGAGAACTCAACACAATCCACTCCACATGTTACATTGAACGCAACGGGATCCCAACGTAGTCTTTGTTAAATAAAACGCAAGTTTGGCAAGTTTAATGTAGTTTTTGGCATGAATAGTGTAGTTTTCTTCTAGTGGGTGTTGTATTAATCTTGTAATTGGGACTCATGATCTTCAATGTGTAAAAATGAAAATATTTGTAGATACAAATATTTGTTGACTTTGATGGCTTGTACAGTAACTTTAATAAAATAAAGCAATCTAGTTTCACTATTTTGTGTAGTGATTATAGGATTGAATCAAAGAAGACGGTGGCTTTTAGGACAAACTAGAAGAAAATAATAGTTTCCCCCACTACAAATGGTGTGACATGAGACATTGATTTTGGTATCCTTTTAATATTATTTTATTTATTTGTACTATAGGAGTATAGGTTCATGTATTGAACCCTTCATAAAGCCCTATTCTTCTTTTAAATGATTATGGCCCTATTGGAGAACGATTGACTTTTTAAATTCATAATCTTTCATAGCTAATTTAAAGGGCATTTTTATTCAAACTATGAATTCAAGATTTTTCAATTATTATCATGTGTGGTAATGAATTGAAATAGTCATAAAGGTCTCTCTAATTTGTAAACAAATGTGTCAAAAGATGGTTTAACTAAAAATAGTACAAAAACCCTATTCACCAAAATTTGAATTTCTAAATCCATTTGTTTGCTATTTCTTGATTTGAGATTATTTATAATTGAGATGTTTAGATTCATTCTTTCAAAGATGAATTAGCATGTCTCTTAAATTTATTTTTATTATTATAATTCTTGTTAAAATTAAAATTACTACAATTTTTAGAAAGAAATGTTCAAAAAATTCACATCAATTACAAGACATGTTCAAGAAATCTAAACCTCTCTTTATATTTGTATATGATGGTGTAGAAAATCATGTTCAAAATCAAAGTTTACATATACCTACATTGGCTTTCACAATATATTGTATGCTTACAAAAATTACTTTAATTGATCGAGTATTTAGAGAATTTCAACAAAATTTGGACATGTTGTAGTACACATGCGACACTTGCATAAAATAAATTTTCAATCATTTTAAATTTTATTTTTGATATTTAAGAAATAATTTAATCAAAATGATTAAAGGAAAAAAATTCACAATACAAGCAAATTTTTTTTGAAATTTTTTAGTAAGTGGAATGAGAATTATTTGTAGACAATTTTGATAAGAGTTTTCCGAATTTGGAATTTTTTTGAATGAAATGTTAATGAGTAAAAAATATTTACAATTTTAATCATTTATTCCAAAAATCATCAAAGTATAGTTACAAAAAGAGTTGAGACTAAAATAAGATTTAATATTTTAGTGTTTGTATAACTTCTTGTGTTAGATACATGAATTAAAATAGAAACCCTATGAGTGATCAATTTCTATACCATAAAATAGGATATTTATTGGTTTTGTTGGTTGGTTGGTTTTATTTAATATATTGAGAACACCAAGACTATATATACATCCCCTAGTCTTGATACTATCAAAAAACATTCTTGTTAGGATTTGTTATGGCATTTCAACCTACAATGAAAAAGTTACCAAATTGAATTAAAAAAATTAAAAAATTAGTTTTAATTATATGGTAGAACGTGCATAATTCAATCTTCTCTAACTTAATAAAGTGATCTTAGAGGACATCGATTGCTAGTTTAGACTTAATAATATTAACTACATACAAAAATCATGCCCCTCTCAAATGCAATAACTTCTTTTATCCAATGTGCCGAGTTCCAATCATATTGAGTTAGGGAGGTTTTATCATATTTTGGTTGTGCCAGAAGGCACTTTTGATTGTGGCAACAACATAGGGCACAGTAGTATCAGTGAAAACATCTAGACATTGAGTGGGTGTATTACCAGACAAGACACTTACTAAGCATGTCTTTGTCCATAGAAGTTCTAGAGAGTATGCAAAAGTGTAAGGAATTCATGAAAAAGGGGGCTTATGGTTTTGGATTAGGATTTTTTCTTGAATTTCAAAAGGGTGCAATTTCTCGTATATTCTTGAGAGGAGAAGACACTGCATTGCCAGGAGGGACGTATGCCCTTGACCACAGATGCCTCACACTACTTAAGCCACTCAACAGAGTGCCTCACCTGACACGAAAAAGCAAAGTCTCATTACAAGCTCATCCCAAATCCAAGCCCTGAGAAGTTCTAGTAACTTAGAAGGCCAAAGACTCTAAGAGATGTAAGAAAAATGACTTGTTGGGAGTGAAGCAATTACCAGCACAAACCCTGAAGCAATGAGCAAACAGGAAGCGCAAACTGATAGGAACCAGAAGAAGGAAAGCCATTGAGTCACCAAACGCATCAAACCAACCCTAAAGTTGTAAATGCCGAAGTATCCCATCTACACAGAACATCGGCAAACCCGAAGGATTTCAGTATCAAATCGGCAATTGGATTAATAAAGTTCTGTAAACAATAACAATGTCTTTCCAATTTCCCGTGTGCAATACTATAATGGTCTCAAAGTTGGATGACCTAAATCAAATGAGGTATCCAACACAGATTCGTATAAGTCTATCTTCATAATCCGTAGTCATAACGACAATTTCAAAATTCATATGAGCAGGATCCCTTGTAATGTAATGTCAAAGTCCAAGCCAGAAGCTACGCTGGCAGAGGCCAAAGGTGTACCTCGAAGTAAATGGATGTGGATCCACAGAAGAGCTTTCGGCAAATTGCGACACAAATTGTCGTTGGAGTGATAGATGTCGATGTTCATATGCCAAGCGCATCACTGATGTAAAAACGATCACGCTTGTATGCAAGGAAAATCCTATAAGGCCGATAATTCCAGTCAGAGTTCCAGGAGAAAATCCAGTTCACTCTGAATGCAACAATAAGATGGGTTGTGACATTAGGGGAGTCGACGTTCGGGGAAGAAGTACAAAACCCTGAGCTAATCCTCGTCTGTGTTTGTCGCGATGTAGGGTCTTCATCTAGCACCAAATTCAGGGCGTGGTGCAGGGCCCGGTGTAGAGTCTTAGCCAGCGCCAGCCGGAGGGCCAGGTGCTGGGCCGGGTGCAGGGGCCGGCAAAGGGGCTAGCAAAGGGGCTGGAGCACGTTGCGGAAGAGGTGCATTGAGATCTGGTGCATCAAATTATAGAATTTCATTCAGTGGTGAATACATGAAACACTGCTTTGAATAATGTAACTCCACTTAAGGTAAAAACATTCAAATCTGTCCTTCAACCAATTTCTCACAAGTAGACTTCTTATGAAACTATCCCCAAAGTGCAATTAAATTGTAACAAATTGCAATTATACAAATTTTATATGTGCCTTTGCATGGGGAGAGTTGCCTACACATTTTCAATAGTTGGAGATGGATACAAACCTTCACTCAATCCATCTCAAGTACGTAGACATCGTGAGTGCTCTCCATCTTGTACTACTTTAGTTGTGTTCAAGATTTCTAGGTGTTTGAGATGGAGAGCATATGTTGATATGTTCTCATCAAAACTACATATCAACATACGCTAGCATACAAAGAAGCTTTTGTGAGCTTCATCATTTATCTTTTTTCAATGTAAAAACTCTGTAATCACACTCCTTGTAAACTCTTAAAAACATGGCATGTTGTGTATACACCTTCCTTGTGAAAAGAAATTATAAAATCTCTCTTTTACATTGTACGATTTCAACATTAGAACCCAAATTACTCTGACTAAAATGTCCCACATAGAAAACTTATTCTTTGGTTCTCTCTGCAATTCATGGTTCCTTCAATTGATGCAAAAAGAAAGAAAGAAGCAAAGTGGGAAAAAACTGACCAAGCTTTGGAATCTGAGTAGGTTCGCTCTTGCGACTGAAAGGATTCAGAGTGTCCCTCGCCAATGCTTCGCCCACCCATATGTTAGCAAAATCTTGCTGGCCAGCCATGATGAATACCAAGTAGGCCCTTCACAAACACAAATGAGAAGTTTAGCAGCAAGCTCCAGCCTGCTGGATATCAAGAGTTGAGTGCATTAAATGCTAGAAATGCATCAATAAGAAATTCTACTCCATTATAAAAAATGACCAATTTTATTTGATAATCTGGTTTGAGACCACTGATGAATCATTTTACTTGCTAGAATGGAATTCTATGAAGTTCACATGAATAGGAAGACAACAGCCACTTACATGGAGAAATGCCAGATACATAGCAAACTGAATCTAGTCCTTGACAAACTGACTGGTCTAACCCTTGAAAATCAAGGATTCAAGGTTCTCAAATGACCACTCTGAGTGCATTTGCAAGTCAAAAAATAAGGAAAAGGATTCATTTTATCTATCAAATTTTTCTAAAAGTGGAAAATTGACGTCCAATTTAACAACACATAGTTGACGCCCAATTTGGGCTTCTTCGTCCTTTGGGCATGAATCTACAGAAGGAATAATCAGAGTTTACATCCGTTGCAGTACAGAAGCAGAGCAGGGGTCAGTTATTATTTACACTGATAAAAGGAATAGGGCATGTGCTACCGACTGTGACTCACCCTACTCTACCTCAAATAATCTAGAAATACTCGAAACCTATTGATGAAAAAAACGAAGTAATAGGAGAGGGAGTGAACTCGGTTGGTTCAAATTTTGTTTCCCTGTAGGAAACCAACTCTCAAGGCAAAGGCAAGGGACTGGTAAATGCTGATTCCTTCATGCACTGGATAAGGCATTAGAAAAGGAAATATTCCACAGTGAATCTTTTTCAATTCGGATAGGGCTATGAGAGGGTCAGCCATAGGCTCAGCCATTAGGTAAAGCGCTGAATTTTGAGTTCATAAGGTCAGAGGTCCTGTAATGGACCATCTAAGAGCTGAAACTCAATTTCAGGGAGTTAAAACTTCTAGATAAAGTTTTCAGTAAATTTTCCTTGAAAGACAAGTAGAATTGACTTTTAACCCAAGTCGTTTCATATTTTTTTGATCATTTTTGAATTAGATATCAAATTTTGAAGTTGAAAGGACATAGGGCTCTAAAATGGTGCCCTAGCCAAAATGTACACCATCAATACACTGTTGAAGGCTATGAAAAAGCAACATGTACAAGTATTGTACATTTAAGATAGGACACCATTTTAGAACCCGCTCCATTTAAGAGCCTTCTACCTTCCTTGAAATATGAGACTCCAAATTAGCTACGGAAATACAGATATAGCCAATTGCAAAGTAGGAGGACCTATGGAAACAACTGACCCATGAGACACAAACCATCACAACAAGTGCCTGTAGTTGTCGTCTTGAATCGTTTCTTAGGTATTGACACACTCTTTTCCTAAAATAGAATTATAATGGTTAATTCTTTAAAACAACCAACCATGCATTCAACATTGGAATTCAACCTTTTAAAGCTTTTTGGCACATTTGCACAAAAATCTTACATAGATTTGGAAGTCTTTGCCAAATGCCAATACTATAGAAGAAAAAGAGATTTAATTTAGAAGAAATAGAGATTTAATTTAGATGCAATGGTTAAGAACATTTTCAAGACATGTGAGATTCCCTAGAATTTGGATGAAGTATACACTAGTTCTATATGATATCATATAGATGGATGTAGAAAAGAAGATGATAATTCTAACCATCTAGGCTGTGAATCAATTTAGGTAAGAAGATGAAAATAGAATTTAAACGTCTACAACAATCTTTTTGGGTTCACTCTTGAAGGATAGATTCGGTTGGTGATCATAGAAAGTTGGAAACCATTCATTTTGGTATTGTAGGAATCCTTTCATTGAAAAAAATCTAAAAGCTCTTATAAGAACTCTATTGTAGAAGGTCCTTCTTCTCAAACAAAATTCTAAAGATGAATTGTTGTACTTCTATCTCACATGAAAAGAGTCTATCATCCATCACGCACAAATGTCTACTTTGACATTTAAAGATTCACCTCGTAACATCTTTGGAATTTTGTGTGAAAAGGGGAGGTGTTGCACAATCACTTGACTTCCAATGAATACTATTGAATTTTTTTAAAGAAATAATTCATAGGATATCCAAATGGTGATGTTCATGGTGACTAACTTGTTGTTTTAAATAGATATTTCGTTAAAATGATAGTATGCCACAAACTTGCGATTTTTTGGGTTTAAACTGTGTAGTCTAAAACATATACTACTGCAAGATTTCAAAAACTTAAGGTCTAAAAACTACATTGGTCTAAGAAAAATAAAAAATGAATGGTAAAATGGCACATGAATACTACCATTTCAATGAAATATCTATTTAATACACGGTTAAGAAACTATAATTACATGTAATTCTTGGGTGAAAGTTCTTGGAATAAAGCTCATCCTAGGAGATGGCACTTCTAATCAACTAAAGTAAAGCCAACTTGAATACCAGTTGCCCTTCATCACTTTAAAGGCATGCTTACATGTCAGCCCGGTAGACAAGAACAGTGCACCGTTTAGCAATAAGATAAAAGACGCTTTACTCATTGTCTTACTGGGATGGGCAAACAGGAAAGAAAGAGGGGAAGTGTCATTGATGAAGACTTGGCAGGCTTGAGAGAATCTAACGAGCTTCTCTAATTGTATCTCTCCCACCTACTTGGGCTCCATAAAAGTGCAAAGACTATTTTCCCCTTTGCACTCCCTGTGAAGTTAGCATATCTACCAATACATGTAAGGAGGCCCTAAGAACATCCCGTATCGTCCTTTAAAATTTAGTTCTACAAATTGCTTGTCGTTTGAGGCGTTTGAGGTCTGCATGAGACATTGATTCCCATGCAAACCAAGACCACGACAAATTCCACAAAAGGACAAGAGAGTGAAGAGACTAAGGCAGGAGGACCAATTCTGCACAACACTAGAATCTTTTCCCTTCGAAAGGCTCCTCAAAGAGAGCCCGGACAGCACTGCAATCATCAAATTTCAGGGGCCTGCGGCAAAGGCCCCCCTTTCAGCGAAGGACAGGAAATCTCTTTCTTAGCAAAACCTGTCGGACCTTTAAACTTAAAACCCGCGCTGCAGGCAGCCATTAGAAGGACCACTTAACGAAACCCCAGCAAAACCAAAAAAAACCCATCTCAGTTTCCGCCGATCGCATACAAGCCAAAGTCAGCGATCCGTGGAACCGTCAGTCTACGACTGTCCGCTTAATCGATCGAATGACAAGACGACGTTGAATCTAAGTTAGAACAATCTAAGTCAGAAGAAGATGGGATCGAAAACGTTTCAAAGTCTTACAGAATCGAGAACAGTCGGAGCGTACCCCGGGATCGCCAATCCAATTTTCACGATCCTCTCCCTTCCGTAGAGCCGCGGTACTTCAGTTCTCCTTACAAGGACTTCCAAGCGCTCGTAAAACCTGTCAACGTCGACAAGTTGAAACTCTTTTCGTCTCTCTCGCTGTCTCTCTCAACAGATGAATGGCTCCAGGGGTACAATGAAAGCTGAACCGGTACCTTCGAGAGCTGGGGTGGGGAGACGAGGTCAACAAGCCCGAGACCGATGAGCAAAGATTTGTCGCTTGAGGCTCAGGCACCATTCGATCCACGGAATTTCAGGCACACGGTTGATTTTAAGTTCGAAAAAAAAGAATTTTGGAGGTGGGGAATGGAGTAAATTCTTCCAGGGAAATTCTGATCCGAAATCATGGTAAGAAAATTACACGATGTGAATAAGGATTTGGATGGTGCTGTAATTTGTGCAGACAGCATACAGACTTTCCACCGTGATGGCCAAGCAATGTGAGGATTAGATCGACAGCGTAGCCCTCCTGTCAGCCGTAGCTCCGCTACGAGCATTACCATGCCTCATTGCTTTCCAATGAGGCACTCAGTGGTCCCTTGTGAATCCTTGAAAAGGGGACCCCACAGTGAGCAAAATTGTTCTGTATGACTTCTCAGCTAACCCCAATCCTACCACCAACCCCAATCCTACCACCAATTGAAAGGCTCTCCTAGGCATCTAGATAGGCATAATACCTTCCCAACATGTTCTGTAGATCGATCACCAATGAGATTTTTTTTTAAATCTTTATCCCAATCACTACATGAATCGGCATGTGCTCAACCATCCGATTGGGAGAAGTTCCATGGATTGGAAGTCCCACTATCCACCCTGTGCGCTCCACACGGCAAAATGCAGTGCACGATGCACCGCTTACATCTTCCCCTCACTGAGATTTCAATCACGTAATGATACCAATGGCATGAACAAAGGATGATCAACGGTGTAAGAATTTTGGAGGATTTCTATTTTCTAATAAAATTCATCAGAAGTAATAACTCAGACTTCATTCCTATCAGAAACAATCACTCAAATTCTGGAAGTGAGGTTAAAATGCCAAACCAACTCAACCTAGTGACGAGAATGTTCCTGAGCATGAACGTATACATCCAGATGGATGAAAGGTACGTCCGACTAAAATAAGTTCAATAGTACGGGCGGTACTCTGTCAGTAACATCCATACCTGGATTGAAAATTCATCCAAAATATGGATGAGACAATGTCCTGGGATTGTAAGTTCGTAACTGCCAAGGACACTCGCTGCCCCCAGCACACACATGTTATCTGCATTGAGCATTTAGCACTCAGCGCTCTTCCGCCATTCTGCACATCAAGCTAGAACAAAGCTCGTCATGCAACAAATACCATGACGCACAATTCCTGCAAAATCCTCCCGACATCAGCTGCATGCATGCAGTACCAAATGAACACAGTCATTACCGTCAGTATAGTACGATGGATACAACGAACCTCAATCCTGCCGTTCAGCTGGAAAGGAGAGACACGAGACTCCGATCGATCGAGACTCCATCGATCCTTCGCAAGAAAAGCTAGTGGAAGCAATCAGCACTGGAACAGCACCCAGAGATCGCATGGATCAGCTGAAAACCAAGCCAGTGCTGAGCCCTTTCCACTTACTAGGAGACACCGTACTTTCGCAGGCACCAAATGATCAATATCGATCCATCAACTAGCTCCAGGATCGAACATCGATCAGAGACTGGTCAAAGAAGTAGTGAAGATGCAGCTTCGAACTGTTACAGTGCTGTTCAAAGCTTGTATTGACAGGACCTAAGACGAAAACCTGGTTTGATTCAACTGTTGCCGAAGCTGGGTTCGAAGCTGAAGCTGGTCTCGACAGGACCTCGTGGCAGAGACGAAACCTGGTTCGGCAGTTGCTCTCATCCTCTGATATCGAAGCTTTCAGCTGAAGCCGCTGAAGCAGGTCTCGATAGAAGCTAAGGAGGATGAGTTCAGGAGAGCTTTTGAACTAGGCCTTATTCCTAAAAAGCGGTCTCCACTTCCGGAATACATGGCTTGCAATTTCAAACTCAGTGTCTGAGTTTGCGTGGTAGAGAACACCACCTTCAATCGGTCACCGAAATCATGCGGAGAAAGTCATGCGGCACGTGAAGGGTTTGTCGACTTTTTGTACTGATCGTTAGATCTTGCAGAATTCGGATGGTCGGGATGCAATGGGCGGTGGGTGGGGCCAGAATCAAGTTATAAATAATCTTTGGGCAGGGGGGCGAGGGGCCCAGGTGATAATTTCAAGGAAATTCGACAAACTTCGCCAGTTGCTTTTGGGGAAGTGTACTCTTGTGCATTGATTAAAAAAGGACATGGAAATCATTTTCAAGTGAGGCCCCTAGAAATCAGTAAGGTAAGACTGTAAGAGGCTCAAAAAGCGACCATCTAAGTGCTGATGTGCCTTTTTCGTGTATCTCCTGATATGGAAATATTTTTAGTTTATATTTTAGTGGAAGAGAAATAGACGAGGAATCTAACACAAGTCGTTTCATATTTTTTGAAGCATTATTGAATTAGTTATGAATTTTCAAACACAATTTGTCATAGGTCCCTATCTGTGATCATAGACCAACCCTAAACCCATCCATGCATAGTTTGAAAAAAACTAGGCCTTGTTCAAAAACCAACATTGCAAAATGTATAAAGTAATGGAAATGGTTTCTAAAAGCACCCCTTTCAAAATCTGAATTGAATGCTTGAATTAGTCCTTATCTCAAATTTTTTAGTACTTGTAAGATGATAGTTGAACAATAAATTTTTATTTTGAATTAAATGAATAGACACCTAGCTACTTAGCTAGGAATGAATTTAATGTGGCTCTTAACCCCAAAGGTTTTTGACTATGTTTTCACCAAAATTGCTCCAAAACTATCATTTTTAGGATAACTATCAAATTTTTTTTTTTTAAAGTTTTTAGAATAATGTAACCGTAGGATCTTAGAGTACACTAGTTTGAGAGCATGTACAAAAAATTTCAGAAAATTCCGCCATGTAGATTGTAAGATAATAGTGTTTGAAGTTACAAAAATCCATTTTTTACCACTGCGGAAATCCGGGCAGCTGCACTTCAGAAGGCCACATTTGTATGAAAAAATATTCAAAATGGTTGTTACTCTTTGGATTCATTTTCCAATTCAAGTTGGATACATGTTTAAAAATTTTCATATCATTTGGAATTGTACAACATGTACAAAAAAAATAGTAAGTAGAAAGAAGTAGAAAATGATTCAAAATACAAAAATGGTAACAATTTATTTATTGAATTGAAAAATGCCAATCTCAATGGTTCAAATGTTGTAATAAACATTCTACACCCAATGTTTTTTGTTTTTTTCAAAAATATTGAAAATTGAGTAAAATAAAGGACTTCAAAGTTTATTTTAGAGTAGAGAATCCATAACTACCCGCAAACTAAAATTCTTCATAACTTTTGACTCATTAATCCAAATGGAATGATTCAAAGATTTTCACATATATATAAATCTATAAAACCAATTTCAAATTTTGGTTTCCAAAAAAAGTGATTTTTTATGATCTGCCCGAACTGCCCGAGTTGAGAAACAAACAACATATTATGCAATAACTTTTCAACCATGTAGTCAAAAGTCATGAAAATTGTTGGGCTTAAAAGATACTCCTTGTCCACACCTTCTATTAAATTTTGGTTCCTAAATATAGAAATCTCTAGTCACACGTACCTGCCCAAAATCGCTATGTTGCCAAAAAAGCACTTTGGTCCTTTAGGGGTTAAACCATTCATTGGAGAAGTAAAGACAAATCTAATCAAGTTCTATTGTAATCCGTAGTTCATTTCACCCCGATTCAAGTATCCATTTCATAGCCCCTACTAGATGGTTGAAAATGCTTGGCCGGTTTTAGAACCTTCTCCTATATTTGAAGTCCCATTTGTGGGAGGGAATAACTTAGCCACAAGGAAGGTGGACTGAAACTTCCAAGAAAGCTTACTTTTGTATTGGGAAGAAGGTTTATTTTTCCAAACATTAAAAATTTGCTCCTAATTTGTAATTTTGACCCTATTTGGAATGGTTAACCCTAGGGTCATTGCAAGAAACACCTGTCCTATTTCATGTCACAATTTGAACCACTTTTTTGTTGTCTACAATAACTTTTGGAGATTAAGTCCAATGAAAATGAAATTTTTATTGAACATACCTAACTTGAAGTTTATTAGATCCCTTATTTTTCAGAAATTAAAAAAAATCATTTTATATTTAAAAAACATTTTCGTTGAGCGTCACAAAATTACATTTATGGTTATCATTACGTTCGCAGTGTCTAAATTTAATGATTTCAAGACGAAACTTTCATGGTCTATTTGTATAGGTGTAAAACCTATGAATTCCAAAAAAAAATCTAAAAATATGTTTTTTTATGTCCTCCACATGAGTACAAATTTTTTTTCGTGGCACGCAATTTTTGAACATTGATGATGGTTCTAAGATCGTTCCTTTGGTCAAATCTCATCGAAATCAACTTTCCTCAAATGGCCAATTTTTATTTTTTCTTAAAATTGATTTTCCTATTTTTTACAAATTAAAATGTCGAAGTACTAATTTTCATGAGATTTTGCACTTTTCTGGATTTCCTACTTAGAGATTTTTCCTATGCTTTTCCTTTCTAGGGTATATTCTTCTTAAAGGTTTATACATGAAACATATTTTTCAGTTTTTTTAAAACTTGTTTTTCTAATTTTAAAGTACTCCCGAAAAAAAAAAGACTACGTTGTAAAACGCTACGCTTTTTGGTAGGTGTTTCTTGCAACGACCCCCTAAGCATCTAGGCTCATCTCCAAAATTGACGATTTTAGAAATTCATCATAGAATACTATTTGTAGGAACATTTTGGAATTGAGATGCAAACAAATGTTGTAGAATTTGAATTTTAGATTCTATCCATTTGATTAGATTCACTAATGCTATCACCAATATTTTTCTATAGATTTTGAAAGGGAAAATTCAAAATTCCTTCTAAATTCAATCACAAGGAAAATATTGTCATTTTTTGAGTAAATTTTGTTGGAATTGATTTTAGGGTCATTGTAAGAAAGACCAACCGATTTTGGTAGCGTTTTCCACAGTACTGCTGAAATTTTCGGGAGTACTATATAATTAGAAAAACAATTTTTAAAAAATATAAAAAATATGTTTCATGTATATACTTCTAAAAAGAAGGTACCCTAGGAAGGAAAAGTGTAGAAAATTTCTCTAAGTAGGAGAACTAGAAAAGTGCAAATTTTCATGAAATTAGGTACTTTAACATTTTAATTTGTAAAAAATAGGGAAAAGAATTTTTTTTTAAAACTAAAAATTGGTAATTTGGGAGAACTTTATGATGAAGAGATTTCACAAAAAAAATGATCTCAAAACCATCTTAAATTTTCAAAAGTATGCATGCAAGGAAGCAGGGTTGTCACATTGGACGAGTTACTATTAATTTCTTGTCCAATTGGACATGTCTCTAGTTCATTTCTTGTCCAATTGGACAAGAAATGAATAGAAACTCGTCCAATGTGACAACCCTGCAAGAAAGGCTTGTTAGCACACATGTAGAGGAAAGAGAATAATGATTTTTGAGATTTCCTTTGGTAAAAACATGCCTACCTAGTATGGGAATAGGCCACAAAAATTTTAGCTTTAGATCATTAATTTTGGGCAGTACTAAAAAGCCCTAAATCACAAAGTGTGACAAATTAGCTTAATTGAAATTTAATTATAAAATGATTTTTGAAAATTTATGAAAAATAAGGAATTTGATTGTTGTCATATGAGACATCTTCAATCAAAATTTCAAGTTAATATGGTTCATACTTTAAAAGTTATAAGCAATAACAACTCCGTCGTTCAAAGTGTGAGGCAAAATAGTACCAATCTTTCTTGCAATCACCCTTTAAATGAGGTTCTCTTCACATGGTGATTTTTTGGAATTTTTTTCTTTTTGAGACCATGACTTCATTTTTGCAATTCCAAATTTTAAATTTTAAACTAAAGTCAACGCAATTTTGGCTTGGTCAATGGTCATCCACTTGACATACTAGTACTTTTGTGATTTCAGAAAAATATGTACACTCATATAGGGCTTTTGCCTTTTGTTTTGGCTTTTTGATACTAGTTTGCACGAAAAAAAATAATTTGGCTAAAAACACCCAAGAAAATTTGGAAAACTTAGATGGAATCACCAAACAACTTTAAAATAAAGAAGAAGATCATATGAATTTGCCTAATTTTGGATGAAAACTATACTACACATCCAAAAAATGGATGAATGTTGCAATTTGGAGCATCCCTACAACATTTAATGTTGCCACTATGGCTATTCTCTAAAAATGACAAAAAAAACTTTGCTCTTATAACACCAAATTCAACCATTGGATAGGAAAACTTCATAAAATGTCTATAAAAATAAGATGACTTTCATCCAAGCTATAATGAGAAAGAAATCTAAGTTTCAATTTGTACATCGTCCAAAAATTAAACGATAGAGCACTTTAGGGTTAGTTTTGCACATTTTACGAGGTGGTCACTTTTGATAACTACAAATGATCACTTTTTTTCAACTTCAAATCTTTTTAAGTATTTCCATGAAGCTCCAAAAAATATGAAACAACTTGGGTTAGATGCCTATTGACCTATTCCACTTGTCTTTCAAGCAAAATTTACTGAAAAATACATCAAGATGTTTTTTTGGGTTTTTTTTTGAACAAATGGAAAACCATTGCATTAAGAAATAAGATGAAACTCCACAAGCCTGAGTGGCACCTCTCTCTTAATTTGCCTCCTAGGCTGAACCGTCCGCGTGAACCGGACTAGTGTGTTTTTCTTCCCTTTTGGTTTTTAATGGTCACCTCCTTTTTCAAAAAAAAAAGAAATAAGATGAAACAACCACGCCAAAGGCCTGAGAATGAAGAGAACGAGTACATACAAGGAAAACCACTGAGCTACCTATCTGAGATAACAAGATGGAGGGTTAATATTATTCCACACCACTTGACTACCAATCCTCTGCCCTCAGATGGGAGATTGAATCCAGATGCAATCAAACTTGGTCCAAATGGTGTTGATTTGATGAGGTCGTTGGCGAGCAGCAAGACATCGAGGTGTTTCACCTCCCAATATTCATGTGTGGTAAATAAAATGTTTCTGAGTTATCTTTGAAAATAAAATTTTCAAGTATGATATTCATGTGTGGTAAATAAAATGTTTCCAAGTTATCTTTGAAATTTCCAAGCACGATATTCATGTGTGGTAAGTAAAATGTTTCCAAGTTAGCTTTGAAACTTTTCCTCCTCCAAGAAGTGAGGAATGCTTGAAGTACTAAGTTATTCCAAACAGATCCATAGTTGTTAGATTTATCATTAAATTAGGCTCCAGTTGATTATGGTTTTCACTATCAGTGTAGGGCACAGCCAGTTATGAAATTCAAATAGAAAAATTGAACATTAATAACCATAGGATCTTGCACTTGCTAGTATGAGAATCAACCCCTTAATGCCTGGGGAGCCATTTTGTGGCTTTTGGATGACTTCCCAGGGTCATAAGAAGACTTAAATAGTAGTTTTTTCATCCATCTTCTTTTTAATGACAATTCATGTTGAGTTACAAAGAGTATCCAACTAAGTTCTTAGTCTAATTGATGTTTTTTTCCATGTAGTTGAGAAGTAATTACGAAAAACGGATGGCAAAATTTGCCATTTTAGTGTATTTTGAGAAATTGACTGAATGTGAAATTTCTCCTTGAAAATGACATTTTTTGAGTTTGAGCCCAACTAATGAAATGAAGGTCCTCCACTCTAGTTTCTACTCCAATTGAAATTTTGAAAAAATACATAAAATTGAATATTTTATTTCATTTTGAACTTTGGCTGCATTTTTAATGTCCGTTGTATTCTATTTATAGAAGTATACGGAAATTGAGTTTCCACCATGATGTTTGTCACTGTAATGTACACACGTGGTGAAATTTTCAGATTTTTTGAGATAATTTTCTATTTGATATGATTTTTTCTTCACTTTCTCTTCAAAAATTCACATTAAAATCAATTTTCGTCAAAAAAAAATTTGTGGAGTATAAAAGACATGTACTTTCATCTCTGAAAAATAGAAATAAAAAATTTCATACATATCAAATTCCAAAATGGTAACAAATTGAGTGACAGGCAAGGAGGCTTCAAACCATTGGTCAATTGGTCATAGGTCCGTCCTTTAAGGGTTAAAATCTGAAAGAAAGTTCAAAAACTTTGACAATGTGAATTGCAAAATGTTTGCATGATTGTATTTGAAGTAAAGATAACCTTTCTGTTTGTATTTTTCTTGATTAGATTCTTAAGGCTTTGAATATTTTTGGTTTAAAATTTTTGCATTGCTAATATTGATGTTGGAGAATTGAATCGACAGTCTAGGGAAAAAAAATCTATGGTAGGAGGCTCTAAAAGCGACCAGCCTTTTCAAACAGTCCCTATGAATTGATCAAAAACAGACATTAAATACACCATAAATGGATACAATTCAAAAGAGAAATAGACACCTTATAATGTTAGGACCATAATCCATCCAAAAAAGGTTTATTCAAAGAGCATTGGCAGATGCAATAAAGGCCACAATAGAACGGTTTTATAATCAGTGGCCACATAAAAATTTAACTTTAAAAAAACTAAATTTTACTCCAGAAAAATCCATTTCAGCAGTAAAAAATAAAGAAAAGCAAAGGTCCATTTTTGTTGCATCCAAGGACTTATTTTTGAAAGTAAGGTAGAAGGCTCAGAAACCGCTCATCTACGGGCTGGTTCGCATTTTTACAGTATTTCTTTAGATGGGAAAATTTTTAGCTCATTTTTCAGACCAAGAAAAATTGATGGAAAATCTAGCCCAAGTGGTTTCATATTTTTTGAAACATTATTGAATTACTTATGAATTTTCAAAGGAGATGTGTCCTAGGTCCCTATTTATGTTCCTAGGTCCTTCATACACTGTTCACTTGCAATTCTAAAGAAAAATGGGGAAAGCAAAGACAATGATTGGCTCTTGCAATAAAGAATACTTTTTCCTTCACTTCATTCAATGACTTGTAAGGTCAATTTATAAACTGCATCATGTCCATTCTACAACCAGTTATAGGGGCGGTTCTTAATGCCCGAACTGTTTTTGAGCCCTCTACCTTATTCAGGCCCTTCTTGCATGCCGGGCTGGTGCTTGTCAGGCCATGTTATGTCTTTTTCCAATTTTACTGTGCACACTTCAAGGGAACCCTAGGATCACAAATAGGTGCCTACGCCTCGTATCTTTAAAAATTCATAAGTAATTCATAACTACTCCGAAAAATGTGAAACCACTTCCGTTGGATTCTGCTACTATTTTTCTATGTCAGAAAAATTACTGAAAATACTTTCCATCACCATTGCCTCATGAAAACTGCGATCAGCCCTTAAAGTGTCGCTTTTAGAGCCTCCTACCCTATGTCAAACAAGATATCCATGACTTCCTCACGATCTCTAGTCTAAATAGAATGAAAGTCAAGTCTTTCTATATAGACGAAAACACTTTCTATGAGAGATGAAATTTTCAAATTTTTATTTTGAGTTTTTTTTATTGATTTTGTCTTGCCTTACAAATCCCATTTCATTAGGAGAGTTTTCAGGCCCCGAGAGGCTATTTCAAGGTTGAACCCCAAAACAATTCCTAATGTTGTAGAATGTAGACCAACTTACAATGGTTGGTATGAATTTTCAAATTAAAAAAAAATATTTAAAAATATTAAAATATTAAAATGAATTAAAACTACAAAATGATTTTTTTAAATCAAATTTTTAAAGAAAATTTAATAATCAATTAACTAATTAGTATTATCTAATGTGGTGGTCACCCAATTGCATCAAATTTATGAGATGGTAGCATTTCTGAAGTTCTCACAACTTTTCGACACTTTAGAAATTCACAATCTCTTGGAGGTCCAAAAACTCCCCTAATGAAACTTTTTAATTCCTTGTTTGCAAATATTCTACAATTCTAGGAGATAATAAGTTTGAACCTCCAAAATATGTTTTTTAAATTAAAAAATGAACCATCTTAATTCACCTAAATAACTAAATAAAATAAAAAATCTTAATTTTTTTTTATGATAAGAATTTAAAATTTTAAAAATAAAGAAAAAAATATTATTAAAATTACACATATTCAACCTAAAATTAGTTTTTGAAAAAAATTCAAATGTTAATTTTAATTTTTCTTGAAAATTACCAATAAATGTAGTATAAATTTATTTATAAGCTTATGATTTATATATCATGTTTATTATTATTTTTCAATCAAAAGACATAATTAAATTATTATTCTAAATTTTCATTTCATACTACTTTATGGCAATTGTACATGAAGTTGTATGTGGCTATTACAACCACTTTATGGTGTATAGTGAGACTTTTGTGTCACTATGCACTATGAAAATTAAAATTAAAAATTTTAATTATTTCCACCCTGCCAACCTCCTATATAATTTAAAATAAAAATATTAGATTTTCTTTTATATTTGAGCCCCCCCCCCCTCTTATAGTTTTGAAAAGGTAGGCCTCCATACAACCAATATGGAATAAATGGGATTTGGTCATAGATTGTATATTGTATCCATAATTGTATTAGTATTCATATTTTGTACTATGTTGAAATTCCATATTGTATCAATATTCTGTACTCAATTTCTATATTCAATATTTGATCCATATTTTAGTATTTGTATCCATATAATTAGATTTTCAAGATCAACGGTAGGGAAGAAGGGGAGTGTTTTTTTCCCTAGAAAGAATCTACGGCTATTGATTTTCTTTTAGGGAAGGGGGGCCCTGGTATTGGAATTAGGGGTGACATGCAAATCACCTCAGGTAGTATTGTCTAATTCCTAAATACAATGAGCCAATAACGGATTATAAGTGAATGAAGAATGACAAAAATAATTTAGAAGGCCTATATTGTAGATTTGTTGATTTTACGTGGATAAGTCATTTATAATTCCATGGAAATTTTTTCACTAAGTATAATTTTGGTTAGGGTACCTAAAAAGCTCTGCCTTCATTACAATTTGAAATTTGTTATTATGAGCCTAAGAGTATAAGCCCATGAGTCTAAAAGACTATATGCATATAGTATGAGTGTCTATTATATAGATATCTTCTATGATTATAGTACATTTATAATGTGAATATCTATATTATAGGTGTTTTTGTTATAAGCATCTTGAAAAGTCTAAGGATATCTACTTAACCCCTAAAGCCCTGAAGAGCATTTTTTGAGATTATAAATTTTTTTGGTAGCTCACTACGGATGGAGGTTTTATTTTTTTTCTTTGAAATCTTGATACAATGTGTGCCCAAGGAGTAGCTTTAAGGCCCGACAACTTTGATAACTTTTGACTTCAAGGTTAAAAAGTTATCGTAGGATATGTTGTTTTCTTTACTCGGCGGGCAACTCGGGCAGCTGAAAAACTTCTTCAAAAAAAATTCTTTTTAAAAAGTGAAATTTCAAATTGGTTCTTTAGGTTTATATAGACATGGTAAGCTTTGAATCAATCCATTCCGATCAATGAGTCAAAAGTTATGAAGATTTTGAGTTTGGGGTAGTTTGCGGCCAGTTACAGAATCTCTATAGTACAAAAAAAGTTTGAAATTCTTCATTTAATTCAATTTTTCATATTTTTGGAAAAAAATAAAAACAGAAGGTGTAGATTGTTTATTACAACATTTTAACCATTGGGATTGAAAATTTTCAATTCCATGAATAAAATGTTCACAATTTAGTATTTTGGCTCATTTTTTACTTATCTACTTACTTAATTTTTCTTATAATTCCAAATGGTTTGAATTTTTTTGAAAATGTAGCCAACTTGCATGGAAGTGTGAATTCAAAGAGTAACCACCATTTTGAAATTTTTTTCACACAAATGTGACCTTGTGAAGTGCAATTGCCCAGATTTTCGCAGGGATAAAAAAACAATTTTTATCAATTCAAATGCTTATATCTTGCAATCTACACAATGGAAATTTCTGAAATTTTTTCCACCTATTTACAAACCACCTTACTACAAGATTTTACGGTTACATGAGTCAAAAATGTGTTTTAAAAAAAAATGTACTTGTATTAGAAATGGCAGTTTTGGAGCATTTTTGGTGAAAACATAGTCAAAAACCTTTAAGGGTTAATATATGTGTCTTCAAGGTTCACATGCTCACATTTTAATGCTCACACACTAGCAGTGTTGATAACAATTTGAATACATATTAGTGTGCCAAACAAGTGAAAAGTGAAGAAAAACTAATTCTTAAATTTTCAAATCTATTGCAATCTTGTAAAAAAAGTTAGTATAATAAGGTTCAGTTTGCCTGCCTCTTGAAACATTTTCATTGTCTACAGAATGAAAAGAGATTTGAGGAGTTAAAAAGTTACCTTGAGTAAAATTAAAGTTCAATCCTTGCATTCTATTTTTAATTTAAAAAATTATGAATCTGTATGAAGGACTCCCACAAAATTAAGTACATCACCTCATTTTTATATACTTTTGCTTCACACTTTTAAAATAATGAATAATTACATGCTTTCTAATTAAGTTTTTTTCATGCTTTCTTTTAGTCCACTCTCACGTAGAAGAAATTATGAAAAGAGGATTAGTAGTACACTATTCCCTAGTGCTAAATCTTCTTGAAAAAGGTATAAAACTAGTAGTTTTCAAACTTTGGTAAAGATGTGATATTACAAAGGTATGAAATAATAATAATAATAATAATAATAATAATAATAATAAAAAAGTGTGACTTCATCAAATGTGGTTTTAGTTGTCTACACTTGTAATGTATTAAAAAAAATTCCATTACAATCAAAGATTTTAAAGAATTTTTTAATGATTTTAGTTGAAAAAACAAGTTGAACCATCTTTATTTGGAGTCTTCAAATGGAAGCATTTGGAATATCAAATAGCTTGATTTTAATATCATTTTTTGATATGACTTACATTTAGTTGTGGATTATATAAAAAAATAATTTATTTTATCAATTAAAAAATTATAAACTCTGCCCTATAATGCCTGCAAATCTCCAAACTAAGAAATTTTTAGCAATTGGTTTTATAGATTCAAAAAGTCAAAAAGTCAAAAAGTATGCAAATTTTTTAATTCAACCATAGGATCCTTTAGTTATTTATTACAATACACCTTCTTAAAATTTTAGAATAAGAAACTTTACTAAGGAAAGATGATGATGTTTGAATTTCAAAAAGAATAATTTTCAACTCTTTCTAAACGGCTAAGTTTCACCTTTTAAAACCATTTTATCCAAAATGTATATGTCCTAAAACTTGCATCTTTCCATAATATATTGAAGAAATAATTCAAAAATATCTATATAAAATTTCAAAAAAAATTCCACATTCATGCTTTAAAAAAATAAGGGAAGAGAAATAAAATTTTAATCTCAATAATTCTTCTATTTTAATAAACAATCTACATTCTACATATTAATTTTTTTGTAACAAAAAAATGAAAATGAAAATTGAGTTCAAAATAGGACTTCAAAGTTTATTTTGGGATAGAAATTCACAATTTCTTCCAAACTACACTCTTCATAACTTCAACTTATTAATCAAAGTAGAATGATTTAAAGATTTTCAACCATACATAAATATTTTTAACTAGTTTCAAGTTTTGAATTTTTTTTCAAAAGTGATTTTTTAAGCTACCTCTTTGACGCGTACTTCAAAAAAAGTTACACATCATACAATGACTTTTTAGTGTTAGATCCAATAGTAATTCAAATTTTTATTGTAGAAGCTTTGGTGCTCTTAGAGAAGCACTTTATTTAGCAACAATACTAGTGTGTAAGCGTAAACATGTGAGCATGTGAGCTTCTAATATGTATATAAGTAGATATACAACCACCTTTGAAGGTGTTTATAGTAAAAATACCTATAATATAGGTACTTATAGTATAAATACACTCTTATCATAAAAGGTTTCTATAGTTTAAGCACCTAAGTATACTCGAGGTGCATCATCTTTGAAGCTCACAAGCTTACACTTCTATGCTCACATACTAGCACCCGTGCTTTATTTAGTTCAAATTTGCCTCCCTGATTTAAACAACCTTTCCACTAAACCATGTGTAAATTATTAAGTTGGTAGATATCTTTGATCCCCAACAATCAATCAAGAAAAAAATGTCATTAAATAGAAAATACAATTTAGTGAAGTGTGTTTGGTATTGGCAGTTTTCAATTCTATAAATAAAATCTTAATAATTTTGTATTTTGAATCATTTACTTCTTTATATTTACTATTTTTACCTATATGTTGTACAATTTGAAATAATTTGAAATTTTTTAAGCAAGTACCCTACTTGGCAATTGGCATCATAATGAATCCAAAGAAGCACAACAATTTTTCATATGATTGTTGCCTTTTGACATGCAACTATCTTATCTTCCACATAGTGAAAAAAAATATTTTTGAGCATTCAAATGTTAATATCTTGCAATCTACATAGTGAAAAATTCTAAAATCTTTCCACATGTTTTTTAACCAAATTACAAGAAGATCCTATAGTTACAAATTGGTTTTAAGAAAAAACTAGTATTAGTATTAGAATGACAATTCTTGACCATTTTTGGAATAAATATAGTCAAGAAACTTAAAGGGTGAATTTAGAAGAAAAAAATTGATTCCTACTCCTATGCAGCACTCTATATGATTATTAATTATTATTATATTGTTTGAAAAAAAATTTAATTACACATTTTCATTCAATTAAATAGCCCCACTAAAAGAAAAAGGGGCCTAATCAAGAGAAGATGAAGTAATTTGTGTTGGTTGTGAAAAAAATGGAATTTGGTGTATTGATCCATCAATCTATCAAATATACTCTAATTTTAGACCTCATTTAGGCATAATAAAATCACTTTTTTCAAAAAAAATTGGACTAATAGAATTTAGGAAATGAAATCAAGTTTGATCACCAAAAATCTTTTTGACTTTTCAAGTCTTCAATCAAAAGTTATAAATAAATTTCATAGGGATTAGAAAGGACAATATTTTTGACAATTTAAAACTTCCTCTCTAAAACATATCTATAACTTTTAATTGGAGACTTGAAATGTCAAAAGGATTTTTGGAGATGAAACTTGGTGGGATTTTCCACCTTTTATCAATCCAAAGTTTTTTGAAAAAAGTTATTCTATTATGCCTAAATGAGGTTTGAAATTATACTTTCAACACAATTCAATAGTCATAACTTAACTATGAGCAGTTGAGCTCCTACTAATCGTCATTTATGTATCCCATGTGTTTTGTTCTACCTCCTACCATCCTACTTGTATAAAGAAGTTGTCATCATCCCTCTTGTAACACTACTGGATGAGGCACTCAAAACTTAAATGTATGAAATTTGTTGAACTACTTTGAATATAGTGCCAAATTAAATAAAATTAAGTTCTAATTAAAAATTTTAATTACATTCTATAGTCTTGTCCATGTAGTAGGTCTGTATTTGTGGTGGTCTTGCCTTTTTGCCTATGTACTAGTCTATAAATTTGAATTTTTAAATATTAGAAATTTGATCAAGTTTTGAAAGAAAATCAATATAGCTGTGTTGATTATTTGTCAGAATCAAGATGTCCTAACTAACAAATAAAATAAATATATATCAGTTCATTTTCATATTGTTTTCTACAATTTTTTTTCTGGTAGTTGAGTGAGATATCTTCTACACAAAATAGTGAAATTAGATTGTTGTGTAATAATTTATTAACAATTGATATTGTATAAATACTTACAATTAGTATATAAAAATGCACTACTTTTGAATTAGGTATTCTACTATTCTTGTAATAAGAACTCATCAACTTCTCTACATGTGTACAAATGGAAATATCTACAACTACTTTTGAATTAGGTATTGTATTATTATTGTAATTGGGACTCATGATCTTCTATATATACAAATAGAAATATTGTACATAGAGATATTTGTTGATTCTAGGGGAGGGCACTTCCCGTTTTTTAATAACCTACGCGCGGTGGAAGATAGGGTACATTTAAATAATCTTGGGTAAAATTTATAAGAAATTTATATATAAAATAGGGGACATTAAAAAGGCAAAGTGTATTAAAAAATAAAATAGGGATGATAATATGGCTGATTTTTCCACTTTATGGTAAAATAGGGGCTCTTTTAATGTTGCCAAGTAATGATTACAAGTAATTGATAGCCCCCCTAAAAATACCCCACCGCCGCACGTGGGTCCCCCAAATACACAAGAAGTGTCCTCTCCGGGTGTTGACTTTCACAGCTCATACAATAACTTTCTTAAAGTAAGGCAATTCTAGTTTTACTATTTTGTGTAGTGATTATAGGGTTGAATTGAAGAAGACGGTGGCTTTTAGGACAAACTAGGAGGAGATTATAATTTCCCCTACTACAAGTGGTGTTATAAGAGACTTCCATTTTAGTATTTTATTTTGGTATTATTTTATTTATTTACACTATGGGTTCATATATTGCATCCTTCATGAGGCTTGATTCTTTTTTTAAATGATTTTGGCCCTATTGGAGAATGGTTAACTTTTTTACTTCACAATCTTTCATAGCTCATTTATAGGGCATTTCTATTCAAACTACAAATTCAAGATTTTTCAATTATTATCATGTGTGGTAATCAATTGAATTAATCATAAAGGCCTCTCTAATATGATGCAAGTGTTTCAAAGGATGGTCTAACTAAAAATAGTATAAAAACCTGCTCACCAAAATTTGAACTTCTAAATCCTTTTGTTCATTATTTTTTGATTTGAGATTATTTATAATTGAGATGTTTTGGGTTCATTCTTTCGGAGATGAATTAGCATGTCTCTTAGAATTTTTTTAATTATTATAATTCTTGTTAAAATTGAAAATAATACAAATTTTAGAAAGAAAATGTTCAGAAAATTCACATCAATTACAAAACATGTTCAACAAATCTATACTTTTCTTTGTACTTGTATACGATAATGTAGGAAATCATATTCTAAATCAAAGTTTATATATATCTATGTTGGCTTTCAAAATGTTTTGTACACTTACAAAAATTTCTTTAACTAATTGAGATTTAGAAAAATTCAGACATGTTGTAGTACACATGCGACACACATGCATAAAATAAATTTCCAATCATTTTAAAAATTATTTTAGTTTTTTAAGGAATTTAATCAAAATCATTTGTAAAATTTTCTTATAATACAAGAAAACTTTTAAAAAAATTCTTTAGTAAGTGGTATGAGAATTATTTGTAGAAACTTTTAATGAGAGTTTTCTAAATTTTGAATTTTTCTTAAAATTTTATTGAATGAACCGTTATTGAGTAAAATATGACTCTTAATATTTACAATTTTAATTATTTATTTCAAAAATCATCAAAAATATTGTTACAAAAAAGAATTGAGCCTAAAATAAGATTTAATATATTAGTATTTGTATAGCTTCTTGCGTTAGACACTTGAACTAGAGTAGAAACCATACATGTGATTTTCATACCCTAAAATATGATATCTACTAGTTTGGTTGGTTGGTTGGTTTTCATTGTTATGTTGAGATCATGAAGACCATACATCCCTTGGTGTTAGTACTATCAAAAAGGCCTTAATAAGGAAGAATGCATATAGGCTTTGTTTCATGGCATTTTGACCTACAATAAAAAAGTTATCAAATTGAATAAAAAAATTAGAAAATTATTTTTAATTATATAGTAGAAGTAGAACTATAGAACCTCCATAATTCAATCTCTGCTAAATCAATAAAGTGTTCTTAGGGAACATTGATCGCTAGTCTGAACTTAAGAATATGAACCACGTACAAAGATCATACCCCTCCCAAATGCAATAACCTATATGTAAGACCAATCCTAATCATATTGAGTTAGGGAGGTTCTATCGTATTTTAATTGTGCCAAAGGTAGAAGGCACTCATTAGAGAAATTTTGAACTCTCAAAGAGGCCTCTAAAATGGCCTCAATTAGACTCCTCAATTGGATTTAAATGCGTACTTGTCAAAGAAAGGACAATTTTTCCCCCTATTTCTACCCATTCTAACATCATGATGTTTATAAAAGTACATGTTTTTTTATTGGATAATGGGACATTAGGTACTTCTTGTCATTCAAATTTTAAGTACATTGAGGGATTATTTTATTTGGAGAAGGACAAATTTGGTGCAATTAAGTACTAATGGCTCATGTGTTTTTAGTACAATGAGTGAGACTTTTTTTTAATTAACCCCTAAACCCCTAAACAACGTTTTTTGAGATTATAGATTTTTTGGGCAGCTCACTACGGATGGAGTTTTTATTTTTTTTCTTTAAAATTTTGATACAATGTGTGTCCAAGGAGTAGCTTTAAGGCCCAACAATTTTTATAACTTTTGACTTTGTAGATAAAAAGTTATGGCATGATATGTCACTTTATTTGCTCGGCGGGCAGACCGGGCAGCTGAAAAAACTTTTTCAAAACTTTTTTTTTTTGAAAAGTGAAATTTCAAATTGGTTCTTTAGGTTTATACAGACATGTGAAGCTTTGAATCAATCCATTCCGATCAATGAGTCAAAAGTTATGAAGATTTTGAGTTTGGAGTAGTTTGCGGCCAGTTACAGAATCTCCACAGTACAAAAAAAGTTTGAAATTCTTCATTTAATTCAATTTTTCATATTTTTGAAAAAAAATAAAAACAAAAAGTGTAGATTGTTTATTTCAACATTTTAACCATTGGGATTGAAATTTTTCAATTTTATGAATAAAATATTCACAATTTAGTATTTTGGCTCATTTTTTACTTGTTTCTACTTACTTATTTTTTCCTATATGTTGTACAATTCCAAGTGGTTTGAAATTTTTTGAGAATGTAGCCAACTTGCATTGAAGTATGAATTCAAAGAGTAACTACCATTTTGAATTTTTTTCCACACAAATGTGACCTTGTAAAGTGCAGCTGCCCGGATTTTCGCAGGGATAAAAAAACAGTTTTTGTCAATTCAAATAATTATATCTTGCAATCTACATGGTGGAAATTTCTGAAATTTTTTCCACATGTTTACAAACCACCTTACTACAAGATCCTACGGTTACATGAGTCAAAAATGTGTTTTAAAAAAAAATTGCTCTTGTATTAGAAATGGCAGTTTTGGAGTAGTTTTTTTGGTGAAAAACGATGTTAGGGGTTTAGGGGTTAAGATCATTGGTACTTCATTGGTACTTCATGCTCATGATGTTTGCACCATGAAATACCTCTTATTGGACAATAGAACAGTAGGTACTTTTTGTCATTCAAGTCCTTGGTACAATAAGTGAATTCTTTATTTAACAAATTCATAATTACTTGATGAATATTCACACAAGGTAGCAACACATATTGTGTACTAAGGCTATCATCTCTAGGCTCCAATAAATAGCTTTGCATGTCAATTTCTGAGGGCCTCTTTGAGGGTTCAAAATTTCTCTAATAGTGTTTGATTGTGGCAACATCACAAGGCTCGCAAGTATTAGTGAAAACATCCAGAAATTGAGAGGGTGTATTATCAAACAAGACACTTAGCAGGCATGGCTTTGTCCGTAGAAGCTCCAGAGAGTATGCTGAAGCGTAAAAAATTCATGAAATTAGAACCCATGAAAGAGAGGGCTTAGAGTTTAGGGTTAGGGTTTTGACTTGAATTTCAAAGGGTGCAATTTCTTGTGTATTCTTGAGAGGAGAAGACACTCCACCTCCAGGCGGGACTTACGCCCTTCAGCACAGATGCCTTCACACTAGTTAAGCCACTCAACGAAGTGCCTCCCCTGACACCAAACAACAAAGTCCCAACACCAGCTCGTCCCAAATCCAAGTCCTGAGGAGTTCTGGCAGATGGCCAAAGACTCTGAGAGATATAAGAAAAACGACTTGTTGGGAATGAAGCAATTACCAGCACAGACCCTCAGGAAATGAGCAAACAAGGAAGCACAAACTGATAGGGAGACGAAAGAAGGAAGCCATTGAGTAACCAAACGCATGAACCCAACCCTAAAGCTGTGGGTGCCGAAGTATCCCATCGAGACAGAACATCGGCAAACCCTAAGGATTTCAATATCAAATTGGCAATTGGATTAAAAGAGTTCTGTAAACAATAACAATCTTATTCCAATTCCCTGTCCAATGGTCTCAAACAACCTAAACCAGGGAGTTTACAAAATGGGATCTCTAATCAAGACCCGTATAAGTCTATCTTCATAATCCGTAGTCATAACGACAATATCAAAATCCATATGAGCAGGATTCCTTGTAATGTAATGTCAAAGTCCAGGCCAACAGCTATGCTGGCAGAGGCCAGAGGTGTACCTCGAAGTAAATGGATGTGGATCCACAGAAGAGTTTTCGGCAAATTGCGACAGGAATTGTCGTTGGAGTGATGGACGTTGATATTCAACAGAAACATATGCCAAGCGCATCACTGATGCGAAAACGAACATGTTTGCAAGCATACAAAATCCTATTAGTCCGATAATTTCAGTCAAAGTTCCAGGAGAAAATCCAGTTTGCTCTGAATGCAACAAAAAGATGGGCTGTCGAGTGTGACATGAGGGGAGTCGGCATCCAGTTCGGGGAAGAAGTGCGAAACCCTGAGCTAATCTTCGTGTGCGTTTGTCACGGTGTAGGGTCTTCATCTAGCACCAAATTCAGGGCCTAGTGCAAGGCCCGGTGTTGAGTCTTAGCCAGCGCCAGCCGGAGGGCCTGGAGCTGGGCCGGGTGCAGGGACCGGCAAAGGGGCTGGCAAAGGGACTGGTACAGGCAGCGGAGGAGGTGCATTGGGATCTGGCACATCGAAATTACAAAAGTTCAGTCAATGGTGAAAACATAAAACACTACTTTGAATAAAGTAACTCCACCTAAAGTGAAATCACCCAAGTGTGTCAGTAAACTCTTTTCTGATAAGTAGACTTCTTATGAAAGCGTCCCTAAAAGTGCAATTAATTTGTACCAAAACGCAATTGTACAAAATATGATAAGTGCCTTGATGCTGGCCGTCCATTTTCAGTATTTGGAGATGGATTCAAACCCTCACTCATTCCATCTCAAGACTTGGACATCGTGAGCCCATCTCGTACTGCTTCAGCTGTGTTCAAGATTTCTAGGTGCTTGAGAGATGGAGTGCGCTCACAAAATTCATCACATCCGAACTTATTAAAAAGAAATTCCTGTTAGTACATTAATATTTAGAAAAGTGTTTATGAATGTACTCATCAGAACTACATATCGAAGTACTGTACCATACAAAGAAGCTTCTATGAGCTTCATCATATATCTCTTCTCACTGGAGCGTAACTCTGTCACAGACTCTGTAATCACACTCCTTGTGCACTCTAAAAACATGACATGTTGTGTATACACCATTTTCCTTGTGAAAAGAAATCATAAGATGTATCATTAAGATTGTAAGATTTCAACATTAGAACCCAAATTACTCTGACTAAAATGTCCCTCATAGAAAACTTATTCTCTTGGTTCTCTCTGCAATTCATGTTGTTGCCAGAATAAAGAAAGAAGTGAAGTGGGAAAAGACGGACCAAGCTTGGGAATGTCGGTAGGTTGGCTCTTGCGACTGAAAGGGTTCGAAGTGTCCCCCGCCAATACTTCGTCCACCCATATGTCATCAAAATTTGGTTGCACAGCCATTGCTGGCCCTGCACAAACACAACTGCGAAGTTTAGCAGCAAGCAGGATATCAGGAATTGCGTGCATAAAACGTTGGAATTTCGACTACAGTACTGAACAAGACATTTCACTCCATCAAGAAAAAGGAGCGATTTCATTAGATAATCTGGTTTTGAGACCACTGATTCATTATGAAATGAATCAATTTACTTGCTGGAATGGAACACTCTATGAAGTTCACATGAATTGTTAGACAGGTCTAAGGCAATTACATGAAGAAATACCAGAAAAAATAGCGAAATGAATGAGTCCTAACAAACTGAGTAGACCTAATAAGACATTCTACTCCGTTAAGAAGAAGGGCTAATTCCATTAGATATTCTGGTTTGAGACTACTAATTCAGGGCTAAATGAATCAATTTACTTGTGGAATGGAACACTCGATGAAGTTCAAATCAATTGTAAGGCAGCAGGCAATAATACATGTGAAATACATAGCAAACTGAATGAGTCCTTGACAAACTGAGTCTAACCCCTGAAAGATCAAGGATTCAAGATTACTAAATGACCACTTTGATTGATTATATCAATGGAAGCAAAAACCAATCTCCACAAAGATTGTATTTTCAAGTCGAAAAACTAAGTGAGACAAAAAATTCATCTTTGTCTACTCAAATTTTCTAAAAATGGAAAAAGAACTTAACGCATGACTTCTAATTCGGGCTTCTTCGTCCTGGGGGGGTCAGTCTACAGAAGGAATAATCAGATTATACATCGGTTGATTGCAGAACAAAAAGCAGAGCAGGGACTCTCTATGATCTTCTGTGCTCAAAACTATCCCCAATTTCGCTGTTGTGCCAGTCAGTCCAGGTCTACAAGAAGAAAGAAATTAAAGGAAGTTCCTTGCACTCCATGGAATGGATAAGTTGACTATCATACTATCAAGACACATATCATCATCCAATATGCACTGTCAACGAATCAGAATAAAGAATCAATATCAGAAGTAGATTCATGTTAGTAATTTAAGAGTAAATTCATAACACCATAAATCACTTACTATTAGACTGATAAATTGCATAGGGCGTGTCGCTACACCCTACTCTGTCTCACATAATCTGGAAATAATCGAAACTTATCAATGCAAAACGAAGTAAAATTTGAAGTTTACTCGGGACACTATTTGTCTGTTCCCCTGCAGGGCTGCAGGAAAACAACTCGCCAGTCAAAAGCAAGGGATTTATAAATGCCGATTCCATCATGAACTGGATATAAGGCAATAGAAAAGGATATATTTCACATGTGACTCTTTTTCAACTTGGATAGGGCCTTCATCTCCAAGACGATAAAGATACGCACTTGACATCTGAAGTTCATTAATTCTTCATAATATTGTAGATGAAAATGGATATTTTTATTGAAATGGTGGTATTTCCACGAACCTCACACTTTTATGTTTGGTCTGAAATGTACACCGGTTCTAGATTTTACATCAAGCGGTCTGAAATCTACACCGACGGATCCTAGAAAGTAACTGTAAAAATGGAGTGAGCCATCCTATGGGTTATCAAAACTTTACTCCACACCAACGAAAGGTGACCCTCCGAACCGATTGGAGTTGGAGGCATGCATGCGACAGCTGATAAAGACTCATGCATCGCTGTGCAGCTCATGCGGCGACAACTCATGCCACCGAACAGACGCCGACAAAGGCAAGAGGACCAATTCTACAATAAAAGAGAGTCAACCTGCAATCATGACAAGTAGTGTGCCCTGTGCCAACGCAACAGTCAAATCTAATTTTGAATGCATAAAAACTTTGAAATTCAATAACTCTCACACCATAGGTCCACACGTCACGAAACAAGTCTGTGAACCCCTCCTCACCGAGGGCTTTCCGACGGTACCAAGATCGCGACTAAAATATAAATAAAAAGTAATTTTTTAATTTTTTAGGATAAAAAATACTCACAAAATCCGTAACTTTCACATCGCAGGTTGGAATGCCACGAAACTAAGCTCGCGCATCCCTCCGTGCCGAGAGTATCTTTCCAACGGTACCAAGCACACAACTGGGGATCTCAACGCGACAAATAAAACAAAACAAACTACTTGTCTTAAGGTAAGGTATGGATATTCTGTCTATTTCTTTTGAAAGGCTCACAAAAGAGAGCCCAGATATCATTCGACAATCAGCAAAACTCAGAGGACTCGCTGCCGCTGCAGTGACGCGCGTGGTAAGGCCTGTTACAGAGAGGCATGCGATCTCACTTCTAGCCGGAACCTTTTAACTTCAAACGGGCACTTCTGGCAGCCATTTGAAAGACCATTCGTAGGGATGCTCTAACGAAACCCCAAATTTCAGAAGGACACTCGCTTGCCCTCCTTGACATCGCTTCTCGAAACACCCGGATTACTCACTTTATTACTCTTGTACAAAGAGTATAATCGAGACAAACGACTGGTTGGAATTTGACTGTCCCACCCTACCGGCACCGACAAAGGTTCACTCCGACAAATGATCATTCCAGCACGCTCTTTGATCTCTAGATGGCATAGTAAACAATCCTTAAGACATTTCCCTCGAAACTTGAGCGCACCATTCGATTCAGACAAAACGTAACAGAGTACTAAGAAGCATCAAGGACTTATCAATTTCAGCCGATCGCTTACAAGCCACAACGACAAGGGATCCGTGGAGTCTGACCCTACTACGAACGATACTCCGCTGAATCGAACCAGTAGACGACGTTCACAAGGAAACAGACTCGAAGTCGGAAACAATCGATCGCAACGAAGGAGGGATCGAGAACGTTTCGAAACCTGAAAACAGTCGGAGGGCCTGCCCACTCACACGATCCTCCCCTCCCGTGAACGGCGTGAAGCGGCGGTACTGCAGTCCTTCTCCTCCCGAGGATGGGTGGGACAGTGGAATGAAGACGACTGCTCCAAGCCCTCGTTGCCACCGGCGATGTCGACAGGCTAGGGTAGCCGGCTCCATCAGATAAACACGCGAAGGGCTCAGGGGTGCAATGGAAGACATCTGGCGTCCATGAGAAACGAGGTTGGACGCGGTCAAAAGGCATGAGATGACTCACCAGATTCATCCCTTCGAACAGCATTCGTTCCAGGGAATTTCAGGCACACGGATGATTTCAACTCCAAAGGAGTGAATTTTGGAGGTGGGGAATGACAGAGTAAATTCTTTCGTGGAATTCTGAATCTAGATCGTGGTAAGAAAATTTACACGACTTAGCAGACAATTTTGCAGACTTTTCACCGTCAGCGATAGCCACCGGCCACGCAATGCGAGGTTTAGATGCAGCGTAGCCCTCCTGCTAGCCGTAACTCCACTTAAGGCATTAGATAAATCACGAATAAAATTATAAAAAAACTTCATGCCGATCACGACATGAGCCGGCGAGTGCTCAATGACCATCCGATCGGGAAACGTACCGGGGAAACGCCCGGTATCCTCCTGTTCACTACACACGGTTGCAGGGGGCACCACTGTCATTGCAATTCGCTTTGTCCTCCTCACACTAAGATTTCAACTATCAATTACATCAATGGAAAAATGGAAGGATGATCTACTTGCTTGCATTAATGGTAGCAGTATTTGGTGGATTCTAATTGTTTCGTGTAAATGTTCGGAAGTAATCACACAAACTCTGATACGGGTCTCTAAAGACATGGCCAACAGAAACGGATGAATAGATCTATTGAGACTAAGTGAGATGTATATCGAAATAACCAGTAATAACATCCAAACCTGGTGAAAATTCATCGAATTGTGGATGTAGTGAAATAGTAGCGTTTTCTGAAACTTTGCGAGCTCAGAGGAAGAGAAGCTTATATACTGACGTTTACTTCTATGACTTGCGGCCAACAATTGGATTGATGTTCTTCAGTTATTAATTCATAACTGCCCGTGTGCTTGGAACCGCGCGCTGGATGCACTCGCTGTCCGGCCAGTGCAGAACCCCCTGACGGCAGAGATAATCTGCATTCACAGCACGGCACTTCCGCTATCGATAGCTATGTCCGCTAACTTCCGTTCTAAAGATTGAATCTCATACTACACATCCTTCATGCAATAAATGCCATTACGTACAATGCCTGACAAATCCTCCGGACGCTAGCTGCTGAATGAGAACACGATACCGCAATGCCATTAGAATTCAACAGAGTACAACTAGTGGTGTGCTGGAAGAGATGCTGCGACGCAGACTGTCCAAGGACGAGAGACTCCATCCATCCATTCGCAAGAAAAGTGGAAGTAATCAGCACTGGAACAGCATCCAGAGATCGCATGGGATCAACAGTAAACCAAGCCAGTGCTGAGCCCATTCCACTCACTGAGCCGGTACCCTCATCGCAGATACCGAGTGATAGTCATCGATCGACTCGTGAAACCACTGACCAGAGAAGTCTGCGTTGCAACTAGCTGTGAACAGTATTTAAAGCAGACTTCGATTCGAGCTGAAATGAGGCCGAGTTGAGAACCATGTTGCTCCGCAACAACCCTTATACAAGCTCCTTAGAGCAGTGTTCTTCAATGAGACAGCCGTGCAGGACCAGATCGTGGCAATCGGTCGCCGAAATGATGCGAGAAAGTCTTCTCTGTCCGTGAAAGACTGAAGACTTTTGTTCTAATCGTTAGATCTCGAGAAGACTGAATGGATCGATTGCAATGGGCGGTGGGGTGGGCCAGATTCTGGTTATAAATAATCTTTTGTCAGGGGGGCAGGCGGGGATCAGGCGGAGACCTGGCGCTGAGTTCAAGGAGATCGAGAAACGTCGCCAGCTGTGAGGTGCTTTTGACTCAGTTATCTATATAAATTGTACGGTAAGGTAGGAGGTCCATAACTGAGACTGAGCGCCCCCAAGCCCCAATCCCCCATATACAGTGGAAACACCCAAAACCGTCCAAATAAGGAATTCAGCATAGTCGGAGGCAACGTTTTCTAAAAATGATATTTTTCTAGTATTAGCGAGTGAAAATCATGAATATTGAAAAAAAAAATTAGATTTTTCGGATACCGTATGTAATTTCTACAAATTTTCAAAGTGTTGGCTCCCTAGACCTATGGAACCGTCCTATAGGTGCCCCCAAAACTGAACCCTGCGAAAATCAGCACTCAGCCAACCAAATTTCCCTATGTGTCCTTCAATTGTGTCAGAAAATTACAATCATACATGTGGCAAAAACATTAAGGGAAGTCTACTGACGCATTTGGGTGAATCTACAGTCCACCTCAAGGAACAAGTGCGGAAATGGGTGTTTTGCCCTTAAGAGATGAAACTGATTTTGGGGAAGTCAAAGTTCGTCAAATATTTTTCAATAAAATTTCATTGAAAGACAAATGAAATTGGCACCTACTTGAAGTGGTTTCATAATTTTTGGAGCTATGTGGAGTTAGTTATGAATTTTTGAAGTTCAAATGACATGGGCAATAAAATCATCCACTATTTAAATGTAAACACACTTGTACAATGTTGGTACAGTGAAAAGCAACATGTACAAATCAATAGTGTCCATTGGAAGAAGTAGGCAATTGTAGAGCCCAGGCCTCAAGCACTTTACGAACCTCCTAGTTTATAGTGATATAGTAGTACTTAAATGTGAAAGGAGAAGAATTTTTGTTCTTCCATTGCTTAAAAATTTTATCCTCTTTTGGCCCTACTTTGATCCTATTTAATAAATTAAAAGGATAAATATATAACATTGGTTTATTGCATAGCAACAATGTTAATCTTGAAGTATATAGAATGTTGAATGAAGAACCCAAGTTGGTGAAAATCACAATTAGTTGAAACTCCTTAAAGCACAAAAACTAGGGTTTGACAAAGTTATATTTTTTTGTACACCATTCAATTTGATTATTTATAGAATCATAGTTAAACCTTCCTCTAACCACGCCTCTAACATTGTTGTTACAATTAAGAATAATCTTTACAATTAATTCTAACAAATAACAATCATTGAACCAAGGGTAACATTCACTTAGCAACTATCACCTTGTTTTGAAGTGGTTAATTTTGTATTTTGCAATTTATCTCTCATAGCTAATTTTGAAGGCTACCATATTTCGAACATGAATTTGAAATTTCTACGTATTATCATCTGTAGTAAATAATATGTTTCTTTATTTTCCTTTCAAACTTTTCAAACTTCTCTTTCTATAAAGAATACTCAAAGTTGTATTCTATAGTAGTTATATCATAAACCCCTAGAGTAATGAGGTTCTCTAACTATGTATTCAGACAGTCACCAAAAACATTCTAAAATTGTCATTTCTATTACAATTATCAAATTTTTTTTGAACATTTTTTGGCATACATAACTATAAGATCATAAAGAACTTTGGTTTGAAAAGATGTGGAAAAAATTTCTGAAATTTCTATTGTATAGATTGCAAGATATATATTAGTGTTTGAATTGACATAAATCTTTTTTTTGGTCCTACAAAAAGAAGGTCCTAGAACTTTACAAGGTCACATTTGTTTTAAAAAAATGTTCATGTTGTTGTTGGTTTTTTGAATTCATTCTTTAAGGTAATTTGTAAACATGCTTGAAAAATTTTAGATCATCTAGAATTGTTCAACATAAACTAAGAAAAAAAATAATAAGTAAAAGAAAATTAAATAGAGAATGATTCAAAATACTAAATTTTTAAGAATTTAGTTACAGAGTTGAAAAATGTCAATACCAATGGTAGTATTGTTATAATAAAAAATCTACATCCTATGATTTTATTATTTTCATAAAATATTGAAAATTGAATTAAATAAAGGACTTCAAATTTTAATTTAGAATAGAAGATCCATATTAAGTTTCTACAAAGTAAAACTCCTCATAACTTTCATCTCATTAACTAAAATGAAATGATTTAAAGTTTTCCACTTATGTATAAATCTAGAAAACTAGTTTCAAATTTTTTCTAAAAACAACGATATGTTTGATCCACCTAGACTGATAATTGAGGAAAAAAACTACATATCATACAATAACTTTTTAAACCATGTAATCAAAAGTTATGAAAATTGTTGGCTCTTAAATCTACATTTTGTGTGAATTTATTTTTTTTAAATGAAAATTCTATTTATAATGAGCTGCTCCAAATTGTTATATTGACAAAATAAAAACATTCAAATTAAAAGACCCATTTCTAACTTGCCTACTTGTTCAAAGATTGAGAGAGTCTAATAATACTTCTTTGAGATACATTTTAACTTCTCCAGTACCATGCAAAATTTCAAATTTTGAATGGATGAAAAAAACATGTTCCAAGCATCCAAAATCTTTGTTTTTTCATTCAACGCATATTTAAATAATTTTAGACTTTTCATAGAATTATGAGCATTTGTTGTAATTGAAAATGTATTGGCTCATAATCAACATTTGTTAATTATTTTACTCTTTTTATTTTCTTCACCCAGAATGATGGTTTTGATCCAATATTTTATTCAAAATTCTATATTTGAGCCATACATTTTATATTATTATTAGTTGCCAACAAATGCAACATTAGTTTTGCTTCTTTTATACAATACAAACTATTTTTTTTGTTTTTGGAGAAAAAAAAGGGGGGTTCAAAGAAGTTGCTAACTAGTAGCCAAGTAGTGTGCTATGTGCCGTTGCCATAGTCAAAATTAAAGTAAAAAGAATTTTTTAATTTTTTTGGACCAGAAATAAGTAAAAAATTCATAATTTTTTTACCGTGCATTAAAATATCACAAAACAAAGCCCATGCACCCCCTTCTTTGCCAAGAGCTTTCCAATGGTACCAATGCAAGCATACAACTTGGGGACATACAGACCAAAAGATCTCATCGTGACAAACAAACAAAACAAAACAAAACAAACTACATGTCTTAAGATACAGATTCTAAGAGTTCTAAAGCATAACCGGCTTATTAGAAAGTTAACATGTTGATGTAACAAGTAATATACTTTCAAGAAAGTCAACATGCTTTTTAAAGTGAAAAAACACTTATATAGGGAGTGTATAAATTTTTTTGAGGCTTCGTGACCCAAATCCTCTAGTCAATGTCAAGGAATCATTGCAAAAACACAAGCAAAAACACCAACCATTTTTTCTTGGTAGTGTTTTTCAAAACTAGTTTCGGAAAACGCTATAATTTTTAATTGTTGAATCCGATGCAAAAAACAAAAAATCTATTTCTAAATGTCTTGATTGTAATTCTATTCCTTATTTTCCAAAAATCTAGAAAGTCATTATATATTGATTTAAAAGTCAATTTTGTTAACTTGTCATACAGTTGGATTTAGGATTTTTGACTATGGTATATTTATATAGTAGGTAGATACGTCCCTACCAAAGGTCATCTAAAAATGCATTATTTTATTTTCTCCTTGTCTATGCAAGTAGGCCTTCCTAGTGCATACATTCCCCAATGAGAGCATTCTTGGTTCTTTAGTAAACTACCCTATGTGAAGGTCAGATTCAGACATATATTAAGTATTTTTGGTTTAGTCTGAATGTTTGGAATATTATGGGTAAAATGTCTGAAAAATTATAGAAATTTTTCACGCATATTGTCTAAAATTTTGAATATTTCAAAATTTTGTAAAATTTGCAAAAGAAATTAATTTTCAAGTCTAAAAGTTCAAGATATCATCATCAATTTAATATTGAAAGTAAGGAAGAACAATTGCTAACTTTGACCTTTAATCCACCTCCTTAATCCGATGCTTTACAATGACATTTTGAAATATCCTAAACCATTTATGGACCTCCTATGACTATAGTTCATTCTCATTCAAAATTGTACTGGATTGTTGCTAACAACCCCTAGTATCCTTGGGGTTGTGACCCTTGGTTGACTAAGGTACCTCTATCTGGGTGAATTCCCAACTACCGCCTGCCTGGGCAGACCCCATGAAAGACCATAGGCTAGGGACCTCCACCTAAGGCGGACCCTAGCGTATTTTTTAATTAATTTTTTTAATATCTAAATAAGTAAATAAAAATATTATTTTTAAGCCTACAGGCTACCGGAAAAAAAATGTCATATGCCACAATGCCCAAACCCTAAAATTTAAAATTTCACTTGCCAGAACTCTTTGCACGCCAAAAATAAAGTTTTCCGGCACCTTCATGCCAAATCAAACCTTCACGTATAATATGTGAATTAAATGATAGGGTCCATTTAATTAAAAGGGGAACAAATTTATATAATATGTAGGACTACTCTAGGGTCCATGAAATGCTATACACTCTATTATATATAAATTAGGGCGTATAAAAACATCATGTAGTAGGAGTTTTTATTAATAAGTTAGCCTTAACAAATAGAAGTTGTACAAACTTTTCATTGTACATTTAATATAAATTTAGATAGATAATTCTATGTAGATGATAAAGACAGACACAATCAAGCTTAAGGAATTTGCAATGAAGGGTAATACACTAAAATTTTGCCATGATACCAGTAGTATACATAATTAAAAATTAAATATAAGTTTAAGACATTGACCATAAGTGACAAAAATTGTGTCATTTGACATGAATAGGGAGTTTACCTTAGTGGATTCAACAAATTAAAAATTGTACAATATGAGAACAAAATTTATGGTTCATTTAACTTCAATCTTTGAAACCATATATGTTATATACAATCATATTGAATAGAATGTTTTATGGGATAGTTTCAATGGAGATTTTGGAAGTATTTAGTGTTAAACTTCTTCTTATTCTCTAAAGCATGGAGGATGTTTTCGAAGAAGAAAAGTCCAAATAGCCAGTTTTAGATGCATTGTCCAATTCTTTTTAAAAATTCAATCATACAAAAATTTATTGAACAAGTAAGGCAATTGAGTTATTTGTAAAGTACACTAAACCAGGGTTTTAACCCATGAGTTTTGTGAAAAAGCCGGTTGAGTTAAAAAAAAGTCGAAATAAAAGTGGTATGAAACTTATTTTTCCATCAAAATGGTGCCTAAAAAAGTTTGGTCCCCACTTTTGAAGTCATGTAACATAAGTATCTTGCAAAAAAGTTTGACACTTCAACTATAGTTGCCTTCTCAACCTCAAAAAAGTCATGTCCAAAGTGGGGGGGGGGACTTTACAAATAACTCAAATGTCTAAGAAAACATTCAGCCCATTTGTCCTTGTAGATTAAAAGATTACAATGTTGGAGGTAAGAATATTTTTTTATTCCTACAAAACAAGGACAATGAACTTTAAGACTTTTTAGAGTAAAATTTTGTGACCATTCATGAGTATATAATGTTAGGTTCATTCATGAAAAAATTCAAAATCAAATATGGAATTTAGCTTATTCTAAATTGGTCTACAATGAAAAGAGGTTAAATGCATAATTGCATTGGCAATACACTAGTCATTTTTTGATGTTTTCTTGTGCAATGAACAAATTTTTCATTTGAAATTCAAATTTAATGAAATTAGAAAAAATATTTGGAATATGTTGGAAAGTTTTCAAGAACTTTGACATTATTGGTTGCAAAATAATAGAACTTGAAGTTAAAAGAATTTTTTTTTGAAGTTGCCCCAATATAGCTAACAAAATTTGACTTCTCTTAAATGTGAATTGTGAACTAAATTTTTTTAGGATACTTGAATTCCATATTTTATTAGTTTCATATATGCCAAATTTCAAAAGTTGATGAGTATTTTTGCAAAACATGTACCAAAAATGCCTGAAATGCTTAGCCTACTAAGAAAATTTAGGGGAGCATAATTTTGATTTAGATTCCCACTTGGAAAAAACTATATTTCACTTAAAGACATATATGTTTACATCTTGTGTCAATTTTATCGACATCCAATTGAAATTCACTTCATAGGAACCTACCTAGATTTTCAATTGTTTGTTCAATGATCAATTGGCCTTTAGAGGTTAAAAATGACCACTTTGTCAATGGCACTTGAATTGAATTAGTTGTTGTTAATATGATGGTGTATATCTAGTATATGTATGTAGTAAAAGGAAAGAAAATTTTATAAAGAAAGGTGGAATAGGAAAAAATAAGACATTTGAATTTTAAATGTAAGATAGCCTCACTTTAAAACCTATAAGAATGAATTTACAAAAACTATAGGGTATTGGAAATATGCCCTTCATAGCTTTTTATATAAAAATACAAGCATCTCAAATATTAAAATTAAGGTAAATAGCCCCACATCAAATACCATCTTAACTCAAGTGTATACCTTAAATTACAAAGAGTGATCTCCCCATGATACATTCCTAATTAATGATAATGGTTTTGAACTCATTTTTTTGGTCAAATCTCATCACCATCGGGTCCTTACAAATGAATTATTTTTAGTTTCTTTAATTTCACTATAATAGTTGATTTATTATAAATTAAAACCTCAACATATTTACCCCTTTTCTATCCACACTTCTATGTCTAAGAATGCATCATTAAAAAATACATTTTTTTGACATTTTAATTTGCAAAAAATAGGAATTAATTTTTTTTTTAAAATTGTTCAATTGTGAGGACTTGATGGTGATGAGATTTGACGTAGAAAATGAGGTCAAAACCATTTTCATTGTTTAGAAGCACTTGTCCAAAAGAGGCCTACTTGCATGAATTTGGAGGGCATAAAATAATGTATTTTTAAGTGCCCTTTGGTAGGAATATGCCCGCCTACTATAGAAATATACCACAAAATGTTCAACTAAAAATCATTAATTTAGACTACTTTTCATAATCAAAAGCCCTAATTAAAAAAATGTGACAAATTAACAAAATTGACTAATAAAAATAAAAATAATTGTTTTTTCTAAATTTGAAAATAAAGGACACAAATCATACAATTACATCAAGATAGCCAAAAATAGATTTTTAATTTTTTCATTGGATTCATTATTCAAAAGTTAAAGAAGATGATGAAAGAGTTGTTCTTTTTGTACCTAAAAAATGGTTAGTGTTTCTTTCAATGATACCAAGAAAAGTTTTTTGTATGGCTTTTGTCATCAAAGTTTGTGTTCCAACATGCCTCAAGAAGTGCCTACCGATTATATTTTTCATTGTCTCCACAATGCCAAATACTTCAACTTGTCTAACCCACTTTTTTTTTGTTAGTAGATTATTGACTACATTCTTAATATGTTAGATGTTTTGGCATGAGACTTCTATCAGAATTCATACATGAATATACGCTTTAGTGAAAACTAGTAGTTATAATAGAAGTACGTACAATATTGATTATCTCTATTATTTAGCACATATTAGATTGCAAAAAGAAACACTTAAATCCCTCTCTTATTAAAAAATAGTGGGAGTATTTAAATCTTTTTTGACAAACATTCTATAGTGCAAGGAATATGGTATATTTTACCTTCTAAACTATTTTTGTTTTAATTTAAAAATGAACTTTCTAAATCAATTCAAATAATTAAAATAATAATAATAATCTTAAAAAATTGTGATAATTAATTAGATCTTTAAATTTTTAACTTAAGGAAAAAAATCTAATTAAAATTACACATATTCAATCTATTATTGATTTACAAAATTTTCAGTTATTAGTTTCAATTTTTCTTGAATTATTAGTTAGTGTAGAATAAATCTCTCTACGGGTCATTGCAAGAAACGGTGGTCCTATTCTCCGTCACAATGGGAGTGACGTCATTCTTTTCTGCTATAACTTTTGAATAAAAATATTCGAGAATATGAAATAATTATTGGACCTCTCTAACTTGATGGTTTTTACATCCCTTATTTTTCAGAAATTAAAAAAAATTATTTTATATTTAAATTATTTTTTGTTAATTTGTCACAAACTGAGGTTTAGGGGTTTTTACTACGTTAGGAGTACCCAAATTTAATGATCTAAAGTTGAAATTTTCATGGTTCATTTGCGTAGTAGCAAAGTATATTCCTACCAACTAGTTTTCTAAATATATATTATTTTATGTCCTCCACATGCATGTAAACAACACTCCAATTGCACGCAATTCCTGACCATTGACAATAGTACTAAGATTATTTTTTTGGTGAAATCTCATCACCATTAACTCTTCTCAAATGGCCAATTTTTAGATTTGAGAAAAAGAGCTTTTCCTATTTTTTACAAATTAAAATGTAATTATGCCCACTTTCATGAGATTTTCCACTTTTCTAGTTCTCCTACTTAGAGAATTTTCCTAAGGTTTTCCTCCATAGGGTACCTTCTTCTTTAAGGTGTGTACATTGTACATATTTTTCATATTTTTTAAAAATTGTTTTTCTAATTAAATAGTACTCCTAAAGAAAAAGAGGGAGTACTATTGAAACGCTACGCTTTTTGAACGCCGTTTCTTGCAATGACCCCTACAAGGATATGATCTATGGATCATTATATTACAAGTTCTTGTTAAAAAATCATTATTAAATTACTCTTTTAAATTTTCATTTTATAATACTTTATGGCAAATTTTATTCTATTGTCAAATTCTGAAGTATAGCCAACCATTAAGGGATTGTAATTTGATCAATGGCAAAAAATAAATTAGAAGGTCCATCTCATAAATTTGTTATTTTTATATGAAAAAGTCATTAAGAACTCAATGAAAACAAGATTTATGGCAAATATATTCAAAGGACCAATCGAAGTTACATTTATGGCATAAGTTGCCATCTTTTAGAACAATGGGCCAAAAATCAATTTAAAATCTGAAGAAAAAAAACATGTACAAACTTATATTGAATAGATTAGTGTCAAAATTAGTAGGAAAAATTCTAAAATTTAGACCTTACAAGTTTAAAGATTGTAATATTTGAATTTTTTTTTAAAATTAACCAAACTTGTTAAGAATACAAATCACAGAATAACCCACCGTAATGCAATAACAAAAGTGTACAATACCTATCAATCAATGAACCCTACTACTATCTAAAAGCCCAAAATCATGAGTGTGCAATACCTAATAACCAATAAAACCAACAACTATTGAAGAAAATCAAAATTGTAAATGTGCAAATGTGCATTATCCATCAACTTTCTCCAAACCCTACAACTATCTAAGAAGATGATAACTATGAGTGTACAATACCTATTAACTATCACAAATCTCACAACTATTGAAGAAGATAAGAGTATGTATCACAAGTTTCATTTTCCCATTTTGCCTTCAATATATATTATCACTATATCTAAAAGTTTTTTTTTATAGAGACATTATATGAAATTTGAGGCCTTTGGAAGACTATGAGTTCCCAGACTATGGGAACGCATAAACTACCGTGGGAACACAAAATCACAAGAATCCTACGTGGTTGAGAGACAATCATGTCATTAAATTTTATTTTTTTGAAAAAAATTCTTTTTTTGAATTTTTTTCCACATTTCAAGACATATATATATATATATATATATATATATATATATATATATATATATATATATATATATATATATATATGTACATATATATATATATATATATATATATATATATATATATATATATATATATATATATATATATATATATATATATATATATATATATATATATATATGTACATATATATAATTTATTTTATTTTATTTTATTTTGTTTTGTTTTATTTTGTTTTATTTTAGATAAATGTTAGCGTGATAACAGCCAACGATATTGAGAACAATTTCGAGATCATACCTAAAATAGCCCTTCGAAGGCTTCAAATTTCATCTAATGAATAGGAGTCCCTAGGATGCATTAGAAAATCCTAAGAAATCCTAAGTATTTTTCTAGGAGGCTATAAGAGACATATAAGTTATCTTATCTTGAAGAATCTCTTGAAGGTTTCAAGTAGCGATACAAATATTTTAAAGTTCTCTACAATACTAATCATGCATGTATGTCTAATATTGAAAGAAGGTTTGATTATTACAAAGTCTAATAAAGCCATAGTGAAAAGTTATCAAAGTCAATGAAGGGTGAATATTAGTGATACTATTCAACTAGGTTAGCAAACTTTAAGTGTTCATAGAACAAGAATTTGTACTACTTATAGATTTATTTATAAGTACTATTTATAGATTTTTGGACTATACTATCCTACATGATGATTAGTTACATACATATTAAATCCTAGAAGTAGAAGAATTTGGTGCATCTTGTTTAAATCTATCTACTTTATCCAAAAACTTCTAGCAACATAAATTATGATTTAGACATGCAGTTGAAAAACAAAATTATATTGTTAAAAAGGCAATATCTATCTATCTATCTATCTATCTATACATTACAATATCAATAGGAGTATCAAAATTCACAATGATGCATTTGAAATTGACTTTGAAAGAAACTTGCCTAATTTTCAATTGGTCATTTAATGACCCTTTGGGCTTTAGGGTTAACATCCACTCATTTTTCAATAGTGATTGAAGTTGTAATTAGTTCATTACTAAATTGTATTCTACTTTGTAAGTCCGTATTACTATAGAGATGAGAGACCAATTATATTTGGAAAACTTGTCTTCTAAAATCAATTAGGTTCATTATTTATTTTGTTAACCTCTAAAGGTCCCTTTATCCTAGAGAAAGGGACACCTTTGTCAAAATTGATTGTAAAATTGAGAGTATTCAATGTTGATATTTAATTAAACCCCTAAAGTTTTGTATCATTTTTAGATCCAAAATTTACTTCAAAATACTAGCATCCAATGCAAGGCTAAAATTTTCATTTATATTATTCATTCAGAAATTCAACCATGTGATCTTTTAGTTAACTTATCAAAACACATCCTCCTAGAATTTCAAAGCAATAAACTTTATCAATTGCAAGATTATGATGCTTGAATTTCAAAAGCAAGAATTTTCAACTCTTTTCAAATGGTTAAGTTTCATCTTTCAAAACTTTCACATAAAAAATGTGTATATGCTACAAATTTCACATTTTAATATTACGTTGAAGAAATAATTTGAAAATAAATTTTTTTCCTATAGTCATACTAAAAACAATAATAAGTACAAAGAAGTAAAGTATGATTAAGAATAAAATATTGTAAAGAATTTAGTTATAGAATTTGAAAAATTCCAATTCCAAAAGTTATAATAAACAATCTAAATCCTATGTATTAATTTTTCCAAAAATATTTGAAATTCAGTTCAAAATAAGACTTCAAAGTTTAAATTGGCATTAGAGGATTTTTAAGCTCTAAAGAGGGCCTCTAAGAGGGGTAGTTGGAAGGGTGTTTTTGTATTTAAATATTGTCCTTGAGGAAGACTATTCCCCTATACCCGTTCATTGGAAAAGAAAAGAAATATTGATGTACTTTTGTGGGACAATAGCTTCCATTGGGTGGGTCGTGGAGACCATGATGAAGCTTTATCATTTAAAATTTGGGTTTAGGACATGAGGATGACACAAGTACTATCCAACCATGAACATTATATTGTACAACCATTAAGATAATAATATAGTATTGTACATCCACTCCACTAATGGATTCTTCTTTGACAACCATCAATATAATATTGTACCATCCAAATTTAATATTTGGTAATAGTACCTTGTTGGTTTGTCATCTATTGTAGTCCTCACTTGTACTTCACACAAGATAGCAACAAACAAGTAGATACTTGTGCTATTAGTTTTGCTCTTCATTAAATAGGAGTGCATGTCAATCTTTGGGGGCCTTCTATGCACCTCAAAAATCCTCTAGTGGGTAGAGATTCCATAATTTCCCACAAACTAAAGCTTCTCATAACTTTCTTGTCAACCAAAACATAATTAATTTATGATTTACAATATTTCAACTATACAAAAAATATATAAAACCACATTTAAAATTTTAATTTCTTTAATAGTGATTTTTCCAAGCTTTTCCTTAAGCCCTTGCTTTCAAAAAAACTACATATCATACAATATTTTTTTAACCATGTGTTCAAAGGTTATGAAAATCATTTTATCTTAAAGCTACTCTTCTACCGCATATTGTGTGAAAAATTCAAAGGAAAATTGAAAGTTTCATTTGTAAATAGATGACTGAAAAAGATATGTTGCCAAAAAATGTACTTTAAGCATTCATGGTTTATTGAATGTACAATACATCAACAACATAATTTAGTCTTGGCGAACTACCCCATTTGGGCTGGAATGGGGTAGTTCACCTTAAATCAACAGAGGAAGTACAGATCTGCAAAATCTTGATTGCATAGATTGACTTTGCATTACGATTTGATTATGCTGCCGAGGTTCTTGCTTCTCAAGTATTCTCTTTGTCCCACTAAAAGCTTCCAAAACTTTTCCCTTTAAGAAATTAACTATATTTTTGATGAAAGTGCCAAAAATACATGCATTCAAGTATGAATAACCCATCTCTTAGGTCTATGCAAAATTTGGAGCTTAGGCATTATTGTTTAGGTATCCAAAATACAAGTTAAAAGTACAAAATTTGACATATTTTATAATTATTGCTAGTTCTATCATTATAGATGATTTAAAGGGTGGTGGATACAATAGGATTCTTATAACATGTTCCCCAATCTAAGTATCCAAAAATAAAAAAAGTAGCCTACTTTATGATCAATTTTAACAGCACCAAAGTAATCACTAAACAAGTTGTGAACACTACTATTTGAGGAAGCAATTAGTACAAGGTGCCTCATATTGCCATTGCAAGCTCAAGGCCAATGACATGCTCTTAGATTGTTTTACTTGCCCCCACAAGGTTGTTCAATGCAACATTCACTAAACAGTCAAAATCACAAAAAGGAGCTTTTTAGTGGGACAAAATTTTTGCTTGATTTGGAAGCTTATAGTGGGACAGAGGGAGTATTATGTAGTGCAGAGTGGAATGTACTGTACAAATGTAACAGTTTCAGAGACTGCTGTCAAGTGTGGCTGTTGTTCTAATCACTGGAAAATTGAATCGAATTCGTTTTGAATATGTCAGTGACTGCAGGTACATTGAAAACTCGTCCTGCAATAGATCAAACCTGTTTCCCCAGCTACGCTTACGGAATCTGATTATTTACAACAGTATCTTCGTCGCTGGAACAAACAATCGTCCATGAGCCAAAGCGAACATAATCGAAGTTAAGTGAGACGGAGCTATTTTACAAAATCAGTCAAAGAAATGACGATAATTCTCTTGAAGGTATGAAAGGAAGCATTCCTTCTCCAAACAGATCAACTAATGAAGCCAACAATGGGCCAACATCTCCATCCTCCTTCCATGCTTCTGCCAAAGTTATTGACTTCGCTCCCTTTGATCTAGTGGGCTTCCTCACACTATCATCCGCCGCATTCTCCTCGCTGACCCCTTGGACCTTGCCTCCCTCCCTAGATTCTCCTTGCCCAATAGTCTCAGCTCCATCTAAAGTTCGTTCCTCAGATGCCATGGCCATGTCAGTGTCCAACTGAGGTTTCTTCTGCAAAGGATGCTCCAAAATCCCAACACCTGGTCTTTTTCTTGATGGGGATATATCCATCGCAGTTTCCTGATTCTTTGCTGCAAGTTCAACAGAACAGAATATGGTAAGAATCGGCAAACTCGAAGAAATCAAGGGAACGTGTGATTAGAAACGTTCAGCAGATCTTGTCGTGCGGATATCCATGAAGAAGTCAGCTCTCTTCATTGAAGCTCAGAATTGAAGCTTACCCATGGTTGTAACAACCTTTGCTGTAGGCTTCAAGGCAACCCAGGATGAGGACGGCAATAAAAACGATTGTGCCTTCAGTTTTTCGTACATGCATGCTCCTGATGCAGTCTGCAGATTACAACCAATAGCTTACATGATCAAATGCAACAAACATCGGGCAGGCAGACCGCATCACTTCAGAAATTAAATTTCTTGAAAGTAAGGAGTAGACACCTGCAGAGCTCCATAGACACGCCAGGCCTCGTAACGCTTCATCTCATTCTGCTGTGTCTCTGGACTTAGCTCTGGAGCTAAGAGACGAAGGTAAAGCTCGAGATTTGGCAACACAACAAGGCGAACCTGTTCCCAATTTTTTCTGTTAAAGTCGGTTTTAAATCAAGGCAGCAGCGGGACATATTACCCACCAACCTTACAGAGAAATTCTACACTTGCAGCAGTAAAAGACGCACGTCACAAAAGAACGGTATAACATAATTCATAAACAAGTTTCCAGTGATGTATCAGATCAGATTGCACGCCTAAGAAGGTAAAATCCATACCACACGTGATCCAAGAGCGGCTAGTCCCCGAATGGCACCATAGTGTTGTGTCAATGCCTTCTTGGGGTCCAAGTATGCATGCAGCAGCGTCCGTGTTACACGTCCTTGTAAATTCTGATATACATGACCAAACCTGGAATGCGAACACTCGTTAGAATCCGAATATGAATGACTCGGACACAACTGGAATTTAGGAAATATCCATTAAACAGGATTAACAAGAATGGCGAGGCTTGAATGTAAACTGTCAGTGAAAGTAGTCTCAATCAAGTATGGTGAGACATACAACAGAGTTCATTTACCTTTTGCAGATAAATGCCACGAGACTAGCTGTAAAATCTCTGAGCTCCCAATGATTTACAGTGACTTTGCCACCCAGGCGCTTAGCTACCAAACAAGTTATCACCGACGGCATCATCTGGTGTAACTGCGACAGGCACAAACGGGACCGATTTAAACAACATTGGAGGTGCTCTCAAAACTCTACCAGCACATAGACGACTTGATCATCACAAAACAATGCAATGAAGGATGACTCGATGAAGACACTGCAAGACAGGTAACGCGGAATATACTTACGTAAGGCTCGATGTGTATGTGGGGATTCAACAACAAGCTTTGCACAAGTCTCATCAGTGAAAAGAGCAACGGGAAGTCGTCAAGGCTTCGTGTAACCTGCCAAAACACATCCACAGACAAAGAGGGAATTGCTACAGGTAATCAGAAAAAATAGGCATAGGGGTACTGGATAATTGTTAAATTTGATTTGTTGCGACATTGAAGACGAGACCGTAGGGTATCTAACAAACATCCCACCCTCAGACCACCCCCAAAGCAAAAGAAAATATAATAACAGGGACACAAAAGAAAGATAATATGATTACATCAGTTAATGCGTCATATATGGTATACCCTTAATTGATAGGTAACGAAGTTAAAAAGAGGGAGTGCTTTATGGAAATTCAAACCTCGTCAGCTACAAATTGTGTGAAGTAGGGAACAAGAGGATGAAGGCCCGAGTCGGTGGCCAGACTAACAAAAGCATCCCGTAGAAGTTGAGTATCAGCACCCGTTACAACGAGCTCCGTAATCTTTTCAAAATAAAGCTGGAATTTATCACACAAATATGCTCAGTACGCTGAAAGAATGTAAATTACAGATTAGAGATCCAAGAAGACACAAGTACATTGCACAACACACCTGAAGTTCTTTAGAAAGCACATGCTTGACGGGCGGTTTCACATCAAATGCGCCTTCATCATCCTTCCGCACTTGACCATCTTTCTTTGCCTCTGGAGGCGCTGCAAGAACTGGATCGGAGTTTAACACACAACTTGTCAAATAGGGAACAATATTCAATGTAATAATGACAGCAGGAGAGCATTCGTCAAATATATAAATGAGACCAGAGTCTTACCTTCAATAGGTGCATTTTCTGGTATAGCTGGCTGGACTCCCTCGACCGCAAGCCAATGAGCTACGACAGAAGTATCTAACGGAGCCTTGGGCAGGGGAGCTTCGACAACCTACAGTGGGAGAACGCAGGTGAAAGAGCACTTCTCAGAAACAAAGCTCAGAACATGGGCAACAAAAAACTCGATCACATTGCAAGAATTTGTTGGCAGACGCTATATGATTCATCATGACATCGAAGCACACTGCAGTGTCTTAAAGGCGCGTATGAAACATAGATGAGTTAAAATGACGAAGATGCCACCTCTCCAGACTTACTCCTCACACTCATGCACTTACAAGGAAAATTACGCTTATAAGTATAAAGACCAACATGAGACACACTAGAGCATTATATACCTCCTTGAATTCAAGATCCCGATCTTCTACATAGAATAAGTCCGAATGACCGAGGGCTCTTCGGAACCTGAGAGGATCTCCTGATGCAAACCCATACAACGGCTGCAACAGAAACAAACACAAGCCTAATAAGCCCTAGCCATTGCAAGCAAAAATTTCTGATACTTTATGTCCTCATATCACACTACGATTCGTCATAAGCCAATGTTGTGTGCTACATTTTGTCTACTCCAAACCTCAAGATCGAATAAGACCCAGATCTTCAAAATTTCGAACCGATTTCCGTCAAAGAATTTTACCTCAACATTGCGAAGACTCAGAGCGCTATTAACATCATCTGTGGTGAGTATAGACCTCTTGGAATGCCGCATGCATTTAACGGCCTCCTGCAATCCCACGCACGTTTTCACTGAGATAATCGGCTACAAAACATCAAGTCCAACTTAAAATGTTTCCCACTACATCTGCCAGGCGTAATCAAGAGATATTCAAGATTACAATTATAATGCAAATCCACGATTCAAAAACCTGCAACCGGAACATCCTTACTTTCCTTAAAAAAACTACATGCCGACACAGATATCCCAGCTAAAACAATCGTGTTCCAACAACTACAAGTAAAAAACAACACAAAATCTAGGGCAGCATATTACGGCAACCATCCAGCTATCACATGTTCACGGCTAACGAAGCAGGGAGGGGAAAAAAATCATTGCAACATGATCATCGCCGCCTCAACTGCGATAACAGCGATTGCAATTACAACTGTAACGAAATCCACAAATTATCCAAGACCTAAATCCTCAACTTCCAAATTTCCTACAAAACTACATGCCAGCTATCCCAGCTACATTAATCGTTTTCAAACATCTTGAAACGGAGATACAACGCAAGAAGCTACGGTAACATAAGAGGACAACCACAGTCAGCGTTGCAAGATCACACTATTGATGCAGGATTAAAATGCAAATAAAAATCTTCAACATGCTCATCGCAGCCTCATCTGCGCTTACATTAAACCCGCAATAATTCCAAACCCTAAAACCTCCAATTCCTTCAGTTTTACGTATCCCAGCTACATTAATCGTGCTCGGAAGACAAGTCTACAGAAGAAGCTAGGGCTTTACTGCGAAACCTAGCGACGCAGGGAAAATGAGTATCTCGCAACATGATCATCGCAACCACAACGGCGTGAAAACAGAACGAGGTGTAGACTCCTGGTTTATAGCTAAATTGCAGCATACCGAACCTGCATAATTTCGCGCATACGATACTCCACGTCGGGAGCGAGCTCCTTGGCCACATCATCATGCAAATTGGTGATGCCAATGCTCTGCGCAATGACATGGATGGTGTCCTTCGGCACGATACTCATCTCGGACAAGCACCTCGAACTCGCCAAGAGGATTTTATAAGACTAGTTCCTCTATGAAAATCCTCTACAGCACACTGAATTTCTGGGCTCAGGTGATTGCATTGCGACTCAAGAATCTTGACGTCGTCGAGCAAGCAGCCCTAATTGAAGGTCACTTCTTCCTCCACGGGACCGGAAGAAGGTCGCGAAAAGAGAGTCGGAAACAACCAGGTCGCAAAAAGAGGGTCGGAAACAAGATTAAAAGTAAAAGTATAGATTAAATGCTGTTTCCTCTGGCTCATTACTTTAAAGTAAATCAAGAGATTTCCCACAGAAATGGGCTAGATGCAGAATATTCTGGATTTGTGAGACTCTTAACCTCTGAAAGATCAATTGTTTGAAAGAATGGCAATATGGAATTTGGGTAGATACTTTTGAAGTCAATTTTGAATTGATTTTCTGAAAGTTTTGACATAAGGTGTGAAGTGTATTCCATTCTCTGGAACATAATTTGTTTTTTCTAGATTAGGATGTGGGGATAAAAAATTATGTAGTCCAAAAAAAATTAATCAAATTGGGCGACTCCATGTAGCATGTGCTAATCTCTCATCTACTCTTAAAATTTGACTTAGTCTTTGGTCAAAGTTTGTTGACCTTATAAAGAAGTGCCAAAATCAAATTTTATAATCTTATAATGGATGTTGTCAAAGTTTAAAAAAATCCCTAACATTTCTATCATAGCTTACTATAATTTTGTACAATTGAATATCAAAAGATGCATTTGTAAGTTTTAAGTATCTATGAAACATGTGCTAGTGTATTATTAGTTATTATAACCTCATCCCATTGCAAGATCATTTTGAATATATTACATCCTTCATTTACTTTTGAAATTTGGGACACATATATTAATCCCTAAAGGATCAAGGCCTTTATTTTTGCAAAAGAACACTTAAAATTGTCATTTATATAGCAAAGAGTAAAAAAATTTAAAAACTATTTTTTTGCACATTTAACTATAGGATCTTACACCTAACCAATATAAGAATGTGTGGAAAAAATTTCAAGAAATTTTAACTGCACAAATTGCAAGATATCTACATTCACAATGAAAAAACTAAATTTTTCAATACATTGCGAGACTAAATTATTTGACTTTAAATTTTCTTAACTTAAATTTTTTGCACTATAAAGTCCCATATAGAGTTTCTATTCATTAAAAAAATTCTTAAGTAGAAGTATAAGATAGAAGGAAAATCTAAATTATTAATATCTCTAAGATGGAATTAAATAATCAACTCCAATGGTAAGATTGCTCCAACAAGCAAAATAAACCATGTAGAACTTTTTTTATTTTAAAAATTTTATTCAAAAATAAATACTACCTATTATTTTTTTGGAAAGATGATGAAATTGCCCCCAAAACAAGATTTTTCATAAATTTCTTATAACAAATTCAAATGGGATGAATGAAATCTTTCTATAAAGACAGAAATATAATCTATAAGAAATTTTAATTAAATTTTAAAATTGTTTTTAGATTGCCCCTTCTCCCCTATTTTGAGCTTATTTAGGCATGACTTTTATTCCCACACCAATTGAAAAAAAATTTACACTTCCATGAAGCTGATCAATTTTTCTATCTTCAATAAAAGTTTAAAAAAATCAAATCAAAAATCAAGACAATAGGTACTTGCCCCAAACCGCATTTGCCTCCTAAAGGAACAATGGTCTTTAAGAGTTAAGAATTTGAAGTCATTACATGTCAATTATAAAATAAATACATTTTTTTAATAACTATTAGGTAGTTTGTGAATACAACTATAAAATACCTCATTTAATTGTGGAATACATTGTAGGTGAAAGATCAAAGATGTAGATTTCTACATTTATTAAATTCAAAGGTGGATGTAGATCTTTATTCATCATTTTGGAAGACTTTTCCAATAATTAAAATTATCACTTATATGCTATTATGGTGGTAAGTATGTACCCATTGATTTTTCAACATGAAAGGATTTGGATCTCTTGACTCTAGGTGTATGCTAAAACTCTTAATGTCATAAATTATTTTACACTTAAATGGTTTAACTATTTATATATTTTGTTGTCTTAAGCTATAGTATAGTGATAATTTACTTTATTGGTTTTAGAGTAAATGCTATACTATTTTTCTATGTATTTGCAAATGATTGGAAAGGTAAATTTGTTTGAAAAATATGTTTGGTGTCAATTTCAAAAATGCTTACTCCATTATAGTAATATAATATATTTTAAAATGTACATGTATAAACTTGCATGCTAAAAAATCCAATAAATAATATATTTTATTCTATATTACTATAAAACAATGAAGATTTGTTTGTTGGATTTGAATTTTACAAAATGAATCTAAAGTACAAACATTTTTAAAATAAAAATAAAGAAATTTTGGAATTCAATATATCCAATTGCATTCAACCAAAAATAACTATAAATAATGAATCCTTCACAAGCAAACATATGATATCAAACTACTTGTCATCAAATTTATATTTTAACTATTATGAGACAATTATGCACTAGCCTCAACGTAACATCATGATTGATAATATATTTATAATTATGATAAATATCTTTTTAGAAAAACTAAAAATGATTTTATTGTAATAGGAATAAAAATTGGATGAGTTGTTGATCATTTGAGATGAAATCCTCAAACAAATCTACCAGTAGTTCAAGTGCTCTTAATAATTATGGAGAGTTGATAGAAACAACTACACAATTATCTAAAAATATCCGTCTTCTTGAAAAAAAGATGAAAATCATGAAAAAGAAGTTGAATGAAAAGCTTCCTATCAAATTGAATACTTCAAACAAGGATAAGATTTGTTCTATAAAATTCACAAGTTGATACATTAATTTTTTTTAAATAATGTCTTGTCATTCTACATATGATAAAATGTATGTCATATACATGTCAATTTCAAATAGAGAAAAATTGACCTTATATATAAATGAGATGCAATGCATTATAGCCTTTTTTTTATTGTTTGATGTTTAGTAATAAATGCAAGATTTCAAGAAATCCTAAATCCTAAATTCAATTATTTTTGGTAATGTAAAAATTCTAAAAAAGAAATATTATATAAAAGCCCCAAAAGTAAAGAATTGATAAATTTTTCTTTAGATTTTTTAAATCGGAAGATCATACAAATGTTAAAAAAAACATTTTATAAAATATCATTTTTGAATTTTGTTTTTTATCACGTGTAAATTTTATTTTTATTTTTGAAGTTGCATCTTATTTATCTAAAGTCTTCAAAACAAGCATTTGAAATATCATTTTATTTTATTTTAATATCACTTTTGGATATGACTTAAATATAATTGCATACTATAAAAATTATTTATTTTATCAATAAAAAATTGATAAGTTTTAGATGATAATGCCTCTAAATTTCCAAATTAAGAACTTTATAGCAACAAGTTTAATAAATAAATAAGTAAAAAAACTAAAAAAAAAATTCATTGAGAGTATGCATCATTGCATCTTGATTTAATTCACATGCTATGTTTTAAAAATAATTTTATAGTCTTCTTAATGGATCAAAATGAGCAAGTTAGATAGACTTCGGAGTTTTTAAGCAAAGATCACCTAATTATAAGTCCAAAATGTAATATCCATATAAGAATTGTACTTTCCTATTAAAAAAAAATTGTATTGCTTAATTTAATTTATAAAAATGATATTAATTAATAAAATATCATATTTAAGAATGTGCAAAATATTGATGAAAAATATCATTGCTTTAGTTTGTCAAGTGAAAAAATGTTCTTTAATTGGTTGCTAGTATTACTCCTATAACTCTATTATTACAAGTAATAAATGAGAGTAAAAGTGGAACTTACAAAAATATGACAGATTTCAAAAGCACCCAAGTATTGGATATCGTAATCTATAGGATATACTTGAAACTCAATGTTTGACAAGTAGTATCTAATTTAACAATAATATTAAGCTTGTATAACTATTGTATATTGAATGCAACTACAACAATATAACTTTTAGTGAGTTCAGTAAAAAATGAATAGAATGAAACTTTTAAATGATAAATTAATTAATGCAATTTAAAATGAGAAGAAAACTAAGAATCAAATGGATAGTGACATTTCATGAATTTTAAGATAATTCATATACATTATAGATTTATTTACACTCAAAATTATACGAGCACAAAATAGTTTTTTGCCCCAAACCTATTTTCAAGACTTTGAAAATTCATAGTTTATTCACATGGTGTTCAATGAATGCAATCTAAGAGTATACAAAATCCCCATTTGACTCCCCATAAATAGTTTTTCAATATAATAATGTGAACCATGTGGAATTGCTCATTTGTGCGATTTGTAGTGTAGGTAACTTAGTTCTATAAAATGATTCATGTGTAATTCACCTAAAAGTGTAGGGGACTAGGGATCAGCCATCCCAGAAACCATTTCCCTGAATTAGCGGAACTGCTCTTTACCTGTCAGACAGAAAGCAGCTTTTGCCAATTTCTTAAGAAATAGTAAGAGGTGGTTGATACCTGGTAATGCATGTGGGGTATATTTTTTTAATTTTCTTCTCTTCCAGTAAAAGGCAGTTTGCGACATGTGTAAAAATTCAGTGTATGAATGTGGCTACATTTTTTTTACTTTGTTGGGTCGGATTGCTAAGTGGAAGATTGATTTTTACAGAAGTTGCGATTTTCAAGTAATGTATTTCCTGCAAGTGAATGCTTTGAACCCAACTCATAGCAAAGGATAGCAAACAGAAGACAAAGAATACCCAACAACCTTACACAATACACATTGCACAAGGCAGAGAAGCAAATTCAGTAAAGTGAAGAGTACAAACTGAAATCCACTGCAAAACAACAGAATTGATGCATCCATACTCCAATGCATGAACTCCAATCTACAAAATGCACAAGACACAAAACCATGTACAAAAAATGATCTTTATTAACAATTTTACATGTGACTAACAAGGGATTTGAACCCTCCTTGCTCCAAGAGCAAGTCTGCCCTACTGCAGTGTTAGTCACCTGCACACAACAAAACAATCAAACAACATTAAAGACACAAGTTAGAATGGAAACTAAGTGCTGTTGAAGCTGCCCCAAAGTTGCCCTGGCTCCATGTCTCCAATGCTCCAAGTCTCCAACTAGTCTTCCACTCCTCCTTGCAAGTGTGCACCACCAATCACATCCAACCAATTTCTATGTCAAGGAAATTCATAAGTTGGGTTGCAAAGCCAGCTTAATCTCATGAAAACTAAGGATTGTGGATGGGGGAGGATACTGATCAAACAGCCGCAGATCACACATCTCCATGGCGGCCTACTTTCACTGCATCCTTCCAAGACTGAATTGCTTCCTTATAAGGGAAGTTCTCTAAAGTGTAGTACTTCTGGCCAAACATGCGGACCACCAAAGGCAAGTGCTTGCCCAGCCTGTTCCTCTGGCAAGACTTAAGGAATTTCAGCGTGGAGAAGCAGCGTTCATCCTCCACTGAGCCCAGGACTAGACAACAGCCAATTTCGGCAACCTTAAAGTACTCAGAAATGAGTTTCTTCAAGTGCCGTGACTGGGATAGATTCCGCCAAAGCAAAATCACAGGATTCACATCGGAAGCAGATGAAAGGGCTGCGTCACAATTCGACTTCATGGTCGTTTTGAACAAACCCTGCTGATTGTCAAGGCAGGAACCAGACAGCATTTCAGGTGCTGTGAATAGTCCTTCCTGCAGCGACTTGCCTGCATTCAAGACTTTTGGGTGAGAATAAAACCGTTTTAGGACTGCCAAGTGATGGGCAAAACTATCATCCGCCCCTGGCTGCTTCCAATATTGTGGATATATGATTCCAAACGCGTCAAGCAATTCCTGCTGAGGGAAGCGCCTGTCGAGCTCATCAGACAGGGACTGCACAATTTCTGCGAGATCTGAGACTGAAATTAGTGACCACAGGTGGATTTTCGGCATTGAGTTCAATAACAAGGTCAGGACTCAGGAATTCAGTTGCTGGACAATCCGAGAAGGCTCGATGGACACATAGAATTAAATATGAAGTCATTTTTAATGAAGCCTAATGAATTGATTGGATCAAGTAATTGAAGTCAAAGTAATTGCATTAAGCAGAGTGAATTGAAACTCAATGAAGCAAAGCAAAACAAAAATGATGTCCAACATTCCTATAGTCCTATTACATTTCTGTAAAGAAAGCCTGCATTTACCTCAAAAACAGGCACAAAAGAAAGCCACAACCGAAAAAAGGGTCCACTTACCTTAAAAAAATGAGAATAGAAGTCGGCCTGACCTAAAGATCCAACAGAAACTAAAAGATCAAGAACATGCACTAGAAAACTGAAATTATAAGAAAAAACAACTAAAAATTAAGATATAACAATTGCAATATTAAGACAGAATAAGATAATTCAGAGAAACAAAGCACAAATCAAGAAAAAAAATGGGAAGTTTAAGTTAAATCAAATGAGAGATTGACAAAGGAAACTGAAATTAAGGAAAAAAATGGGAAGACTAAGTTACAACAAAAGAGAGATTAACAAAGTCAACTGATATTAAGGAAAAAAATGGGAAGATTAACATAAAACAAAAGAGAGATTAACAAACTAAACTGAAATTAAGGAAAAAAATGGGAAGAGTAAATTAAAACAAAGAAGAGATTAAGAAAGAAAACTGGAATTCAAAGAAAGGGAAGATTTAAATTCAAACAAAGTAGACATCAACAAAGGAAGCTGGCAGATTTACAAGAAGAAATGAAAGACTAAAAAAAAGGGACAGCAACGGGAACATACCAGCAAACTACCGCTGCACATTGCTCTGCGTTTGCAAAAAATGCTCTTCCGTTACAAAAAACTGGTCTCCGGTGATCTTGCAATGACATCGGGCGTAAACGCTGTTGCACCCAAAGTTAAAGAGCAAGTACGGAGCACTGCTCTCATCAGACATCCTCCACTCCATTGGGATTTCGGAACAAGACAATGTGATCAGTTCCTGATAACATTGGAACTCAGGGCCCGAAAATGCTGTCGCTCGATCGACGAACATCCTGGCTAGGTCGGCCTGGCATATCTTCACCGATTGCAAAAAATCACAGATGAATATGTCTCGTGATTGTGAAAGCTTGATCAAGCAGTGAACATCGTTCAGAAGCGGGATAAAGCAAGACAAAGACAAGAGGACCTCTATATCAGTCAAGTAACCGAAATTAGTGGCCGCTGCAGCATTGGCTTTAGAGGACATATCAAGGCCCATTTTAACTAGAAGAGTTCTGTACTCCGACAGGATGCGCTGAGCAGGGCTTCGCATTGAGATCCATTGAGTCTCAACATTTCTCAGCATCTTGTTACCCTTAGTTTCCATGAGATCAGCCAGCTTCTGTAACTCAGAGTGTCGCTTGTGGCTGCGACAGAAATATGCATAAAGAGACTGACAAAAAGTTTCCAGTCGAGAGACTAGAGGGTAGTTCGAAAGAGTTTCAACCACCAAGTTGATGCGATGACTGGCACAGCTGGCTCCAGGGCAAAACGGAGCCCATTTCTCCTTGATCTGGGTAGTGACCCCAGTTTTAGGACCCTGGAATGTGCTCACTCCATCTGCCCCGAAAGAGACAAGTTTACTAGCGATGTGTTCACGGCTGAGACCACCCTCGCCAAGTAAGGCATGCATAATGACATCTGTTAGATGATCTGCAGTCCCACAGTCAGACACGCAAGAAAGATGGAGCAGGTGCGGAGTTCTCTCCCATGATTCCACAGCATATACATGAACCCCAATCCATGAAGTGTTATCTACAGTAGTCACTTCATCAGCGCTAATGGAAACAAATCTAGCAGATTGTACCACAAGTTTCAAAGCAGCCATGACACTAGCATACAGATGTTCACTCATTTCCTAGCCAGACGTTTCGGACTAGTGTTTTTTAGGAACATTCTTCACCTTAAGGTGCCTCAACAAATACTGTTCACGTTCAAAATCGCACATGGGACGACCGGAACTAAGGACCTGGAACAAAGTGGAGAACTGTACTTCCTTCCTGCTGGCTTCTGCGTCTAAGCCAGCGATGAGTTGATCTGCAACAGAGCCGGCCAAATTCCGCCCCGCCCACACCTTCTGTAGTTCAAGATGCTTACAGTTGCGTTTTGTGTACGTGTCGCCTTTCTTCAGATTTGAGGAAGGCTCACCATCAAATTTGCAGGTGCGTTTGCCCTCGTGCTTCTCGAGGTTGTCACCCTTCGGCACGATGACTTTCTTTCGGCCACTCACACTTGTGCAAACTTTGCATAGAACTCCGCTCAGATTACCAGCGGCGTCAAACTCCGCTTCGGCCCAGGTGAATTTACAGGCCCAGACTTCCTGCCATCTCCTTGTTACGGTACTTGGGGCAACTTTTCTCCGTTTGCGCGCCTTGGGTGCGCTGTCAAGCTTGTCGACATCGATCTCAATTGGCTGATCTGCACGCTCCCCAGACACTACGGTTGTTTCCGAGAGCGATGGAAAACGAGGTAATGGTCCAGGTAGCGATTGAGACAGACGTGTCTCGGAGATGCACATTATGTCTCCAGTGGGCAGCGGCAGGTATTTTCCTCGACCATGAGAATTCCGCGAAGAACCAAATGTCCTCACACGGAAGTTGTCGGGCAATTTTAACCTCGGCGCCATTGGTAATCCTGCACCCAACCGCCCACAATCCCACACGATAGAAGCCAACACCACAAACCACAACTCGAAGCAAAGAAAGGAGAATAACTTCCAAGTTCTGACTCCTCAACCAAGCAATTGATAACTACAGCAAGAACTCCAAGAAGCGAGGAATGTCATGGATTTCACAGCATTGACAAAATTGCAAGCTCACAGCAATGACAGCATACAGAGAAGTGAGAGAACTCCCTCGATCAATTCACAAATGGGTTGTCCTCAGCAAGAAGCGCAAGTTGACGATCGCGGAGGGCCAAGGTCGGTTAAATACAGAAGCAATCCCCTAAACGAACATGAAGTCCTCATTTCTCAAAGGAAACCGTGAAACTCCAAAAGGAAAATCTGACCCTCCTGCTCTGGGCGCTGGGCTGCCGTTGGCCGTTGCAGGTGGAGTGCCAGAGCTTCCATTTCCGCATTGGAGTGAATGCGCAAGAGACGAGTTCCAAGAAACGTCTCTGAAATTTTCACTTCAGCAAGGAATTGGCGCGCTCCCAGTTTCGAAAAATGGCGACGCTCATTCAAATGGAGGCACTCAAGCAAGGAGGAAATCAAGGAATCAAAGAGAACACAATGAATGCAAACCTTGTATGCGCTAGGTGAAGTTAATGCAAGGAGTCATGATGTACGCAGCTAAAACCCCAAAACCTAACAGAAACTCTTGCTAACGCTTCGGCTGACAGGTTGCTGCAGGAGAGAAGACAGGAGCGAAAACAAGGTGGGCACGGTAGGTGAATGCTGCGACAGCAACGGAGGAGATGGAGCCACGTCGCGAAGATCCAACGGCCCAGGTAAAAAAAATGCTAACCCTAATTCATTCACGCAATGGATGAACGCTACCTGCATTTGGATGATTAGTTAATTTTGCATTTTCGTCTTGTTGGTGTTCGCAAAAATGCTCAAATCTTGGTTTTTTCACAAAATTTCAGAATGAACATTTAGCACGTCGAAAATCTTGGTAGAACCGGAGCGAAATTTAGCCACTTTAGGGAACACTGCTAGGGATATTACTGATATGTGATGTCCATGGCAAGGATGCACTTGTTAAGCACTAAGGGAGGAGGCTCAGAAATCACTCATTGAAGGGCTGGTTCGCCTTTTTCATGTATTTTTTTAGATGGGAATATTTTTAGCTCATTTTTAAGTCAAAGAAAAATAGATGAGGAATCTTATACAAGTTGTTTCATAATTTCAGAGCATTTATGAATTACTTATGAATTTTCAAACACAATTTGGCATAGGGCCCTATTTGTGATCAATAGGGCTTGAAAACCCACACATACTTTGTTTGGAAAAGAATATGGCTTTGTTCATAAACTAACATTGCAACATGTAAAAAGTAATCGAGATGAGTAATCAAAATGTGACCCTTTCTATAAATCTAAAATGAATGCTTGAATCAATCATTATTTCAAATTTTTTAACATTTGTAAGAAGGTAGTTGGACTACCAATTCTTATTTTGAATTAAATTAGTAGACACCTATCTACTCAGTTAGGAATGACCCCATTTTGGATCTTAAATCATCCATTGAAGAAGTGAAAAAGCAACTCTTATCATGCTATGATGTACTCCCTTTGTCCCACTATAAGCTTCCACATCAAGCAAAAAAATTTGTCCCACTAAAAAGTTTTTTTCTGTGATTTCGACCATTTAGTGAATGTTACACCAAACAACCTTGTGGGGGCAAGTAAAACAATCTAAGAGCATGTCATTGGCCTTGCAAGTTTGGCCTGAAATGACAATATTAGGTACCTTGTACTAATTGCTTCTTCAAATGGTATGTAGTGTTGACAACTTGTTTAGTGACTACTTTGGCACTTTTAAGATTTGATTATAAAGTGAAATACTTTTTTTAATTTTTAGATACTTAGATTGGAGAATATGTTATTAGAATCCTATTGTATCCACTACCCTTTAAATCATCTAAAATGACAGAGCTGGCAACAATTATAAAATATGTCAAATTTTGTACTTTTAACTTGTATTTTGGGTGCCTAAACAATAGTGCCTAAGCTCCAAATATTACATAGATCTAAGGGATGGGTTATTCATTCTTGAATGCATATATTTTTGGCACTTTAATCAAAAATATAGTTAATTTCTTAAGGGCAAGAATTTTGGAAGCTTTTAGTCAAATAGAGGGTATAATCAAGAGTCTATTTTCCCACAATCTAGTATCTATTTCACAACCTTCTACTAGACAATTCAAAAAGCCCGCACCATTTTCGAGCCTTTTCCTATAACTTACTTGTAGTGCTATCAAAAGAGAAATTTGGCAGCAACATTTAAGTTTAAAAAATCACAGAATAAGCATGGATCATTTAGTTGTTGGTAATCAAGTTTATGAATAGAATAAGTATGTGAACCCAACGACTCCTTGAAAATGAATTTAAAACAAGAATAGTGTGATCGTGAGGCTTTCTCTTAGGTGAATGATGGTATTAGTTTCATTGCTAGAAAATATTAACCCCTAAAGGACCGCAACTATGTTTCCACCAAAATTGCTCCAAAACTGTCATTTTTAGGACAGCTATCAAATTTCAGAAGAAAAACATTTTTTGATACATGCAACCGTAGGATCTTTTAGTGAACTAATTTTTAAATATGTAAGAAAAATTTCAGAAGTTTCCGCCTTGTAGATTGCAAGATATTAGTGTTTGAAGTTACAAAAATGATTTTTTTTCCACTGCGGAAATCCGGGCAGCTGCACTTCAGAAGGCCACATTTGTATGAAAAAATGTTCAAAATGGTTGCAACTCTTTGGATTAATGATTCAGTTCAAGTTGGCTACATTCTTGAAAATTTTCATATCATTTGGAATTGTACAACATGTACAAAAAAAATAGTAAGTAGGAAGAAGTAGAGAATTATTCAAAATACAAAAATGGTTACAATTTATTTATTGAATTGAAAAATGTCAATCCCAATGGTTCAAATGTTGTAATAAACAATATACACTTAATGTTTTTATTATTTTTCAAAAATATTGAAAATTGAGTAAAATAAAGGACTTCAAATTGGGCTTTGAAGATACTCCTCGTCCATACCTTCTATCAAAGTTTGGTTCCAAAATATTGAAATCTCTAGCCACACGTACCTGCCCAAAATCGCTATGTTGCCAAAAAAGGCATGTTGGTCCTTTAGGGGTTAAAGAGAGGGAAAACAAAAGAAAATTATTAAAACAAAATAAATAGTGGACTTGACTATGTTTGTCCACGTCATTTTGGTGTAGTGTGAATGGGATTATTGATAAGATTTGGAAATAGAGAGTTGAAACCTTTAGTCAATGCCATGGTCTTTGTCCAAAAGGACAGAGCCAATAAAAAAATTCAAGATTTTAGGGTCTACCCAAGATAAGCCCCTAGCCAAGCTAGGAGCCTCCCCTCAATTCAACCAAGCGTATATGCAGTGTGAATAGGGTTACAAAGAAGATTTGGAGACAAAGATTCAAAATCCATAGTCAATGCCATGGTCTTTGTCCAAAAGGACTTAGCCAATAAAATTTGATTCTTTCATCCTACAAGTTTTGATAGTTCGATTGGAAAAGTGCACAAAAGGCTAACTTAACCCAAGCTGAGAATCTATGAACTCTCAAAAGAAGCATGCAGATGACAGCAGCAAATTTCCAAGTCTGAAAATTTGAGATACACTGCTGTGATGAAGCAGGATTTATAACTAATGGCTGGTACTTAGTTGGACGAATTGCTGGAGTGATCCTTACTGAGTGTCAGTAGTCTGCATCGATCTGCATTACTTGAGTGAATCCTGAAAACAACATTTTCTATCTTGCGTAGCCGGACTTTAGCATTCAGAAACAGCTTTCATTTGTTTTTTAGCTGTGATGAAGTAGCCTTGATTACTGTCCAATAGAGGGATTCAGACTAGGTTATGAGGAACGGATGCTAAAAGTAATCGCAACATTCACTAACGGAGAAATGTTGAGAATCCCAAGTGGTGATTCTTGCGTTATGAGGTGAGCATCAAATGGTTTATTCGAATTAACCCGCCTGTAATTAGTGAATGAGATCTACCAATTTACCACAGTCGCAATATATTTGTAGAACACTTACATTGGTGCAGGCTCAAAGTATGGATTTCATAAATTACTTCATCTTACCATGGTCTCCACTGCATAATTTAATTCTTGCATTACCGAGCTACTCAATACCTTATTTCTTTCATTATCCATACCTGGACTGCCTTTTGAAAATAACCGTAAACCAGCATTCAGTTCAAAACATTCATCAAGGAAATTATTGCTTCTTATTCCAGGATATACTTATGTCAAAATTTGAATCCCACTACCGAACAAAATGGGGAGGTGCAACCACTGCACCAGAGACATGCAAAACCACTGGCAATGAAAGTGGAGCAAAAGCTTGACAATTCAAAAGAGTCACAAGCGGCAATGCAATAAAGAAGTCCTCTGTCTGATATTCAGATTTATATGCAATCCCAATGGCAAGCCTGTCCACAAAATAACACAACCCACCAGAACTTCACAACCCATGCAACTTTGTAGAAGTCCTGCAAATTTGTCTTTGGTATCCAACATTTGAAGCCGTAGTTAACCAACTAGTATTTCTTGATTCGCTCCAGCCGTTAAACTGTGAAGTTAGCATGAGCTTGCAACGCCCGTGTTTTGATTCGATCGATCAGAGCGTCATTTGTGTTACACAGATCGACTGAGCATCATTCCATGTGGCTTTCCCGTTTTTTGGGTTCAGTTCGTCACCACGAGTCCGGATCCTGAGATGCTATTTTCATCATTAAATTCGTCATTCTCCGCCCGTTCGTCATCTGCAGTCCTGAAACATCCCAGTTGTATGTTGTCTCCCTGTTTCAGCAGTGACTAAGTCATATTTGTGCTGAACGGTTCCTGAAAATTTCAGTCCACAGAATAATAGAGCTCTTCCAGATAGAGCTTCATTTGTGCTGCGGACATTCCGCATGTTGCACTCCCGTTTGGCGTTCTTCATGATCTCAAAGTCGCTCCTGAAATGTTGCGGCGTAGTCAGTGCTTTCATCGCTTTTGTTCTGAATATGTCTCCCTGCTGGCCTGCTTTGAGCAACTAGCTAATTGATTTCTGTGATGCCGCTTTCTTCAAGAGCTTGCATTCAGGTATGTTAGTTCATGTGTCAACAGAATTGAAAACGCTTTCGGAGCTTCATTTGTTTCATTTCGAAATGGGATGATCGCAAAGAGTGTGAAAAGCGGAACCAATTCCTCGTTTCCGATGGCTGATTTTGGTGATGTAATTGTCCCCAGTGAAGTAGCAATTTCTGTCGTGCCAAAGAAACAGTTGGAGCAGGGTCTTGAAGCATTTCTTGCACACTTTCATCCAAAAACATGAGGGTGGGCTTATTTGGCTTCCTGCTAGAGTTGCTTGCTCCTACCTAGGGTGGTCGTTATTTTGGGGCCACACAACAAGCAATCTCCAGTGGAGATGTGAAGCACTTTACATCCATCAATGTGGATGAAAACACATACATTCATCTGAAAGTCTATAAATTCGTCCAAAATTATCCCTTATTCGATTTTGTAGCCATTGGGTGATTTTAGTCATTGAAAACAGGAGAATCTATCCCCAAACATTTCCTCACAGAATTTGCACTGATTACTTAGTGAGTGATATATTTGCCTTTCAAAAAACACAAACACTCCCTATACTTGTGGCGCGGTATTTTGAAACCAGACATATAAAGTTGTACCAGTATAAGTTGCACAAACCCAAAGGCTTCCTCCCTTCCTTTTCTTGCCTTATAAATTAAAGCCCCCTCAAATTGTCCCCATTCCGAATCAAAATCGTCATGAAGGATCAATCCCGCAGCGCACAATCTCTAGACAATGACTTCCAACATGTCGGTACAACTTTTCTTCCAATTTTTCCTAAACAAGAGTCGGTATCTAGAGAGGAAGGGATGGTGTGAACAGTACGACTCTGTTTTGAAGAATGAAATTGAGATATGGAGGAGTTTGGTTGGATTGAGAAGGAATCAGGACTCGCTACTTTGAATTTCAAAGTTAAACAGCGGAAGAAAGGATGCTACCGTGTTTAGTGGAATGTGACAATGACCCAAATTTCAGTTCCGTTAATGCTCGTTGGGATCGATTTTATTGATGCGATTGTTTGAGGATCTGTCTATGTTGTAGAGTTCGGGAATTTTGTGAAATCGATTACTGCGGAGGCCAAACTAATTGTACGAAATGCAAACTAACTAATGACTCTGATTCCGACGCTTTAAACGGCACTAGAAAAACTGGGATTCATACACATGGACCACACGAAGGTGTAAAATTCAACCTTGTTTCAAGTTGCTTCCATCAACATGGCTGGTCGACAAGTAAAATGTACAAGAGGCTAGATTGCGCCACTCAATCCCGCCAAGAACAAAAGGACGATAGCGTGGAGAGGCAAGAAAAGACTAATATTTACCGGCTTTGTACATGGAAGATGATAATAGTTCGCTTTGGATCGCTATTAACCGCTAAGGAGACCTGGATCAACTCGAAGCTCGCCACCTACAAATAGATCGGGAAGGTCCTTCGAGGTTTCAGTTCCTGCAATGCCAGCAGATAGGTGCCAGTTGATGCATTGGAGGCATAAGGCTAACCCATATTGAAGGGTAATCATGCCAAGGTTGAGTCCCGGGCACCCACGCTTGCCAGAGCCAAAAGGGATGTAGTGGAAATCATTCGCACGCACAGTGAGGTTCGATCCAATGAAGCGGTCCGGGGAAAACTCCAGAGGTGAATCCCAGAACAAAGGATCTCGACTCAAAGCATACAGGTTAATGAGCACGGACGATCGCGCTGGGATATGGAATCCAGCAACTTCACACGCCTCGAAGTTCCCGTGAGGAATGAGGAGCTGGGCCGGTGGGTGGAGACGGAGCGTTTCTTTGATAATGTTCTGGAGAAAGGGAAGTTTCGGGATGTCCGATTCTTTGACAAGGCGCGTCCTTCCAACAACTGCATCAAGCTCGTCGAGTGCTCTCTTGTGGAGATGAGGATGTTTCAATAACTCTTCTAAGGCTTTTCCGATTCCCTGGGATATGGAGTCGGTTCCTGCTATCAAAAGTGCCTGCGCATAGTTCGAAGTGTTCAGACAACCACTCGAGGAAGTGGACAGCGAAGAATGCGAGACTAGTTCAACAGGTAACAACGCACAGAAGGGGGAGAAAACATACAAATACAACGCCCATTTGCTGGTTTTCGTTCAAATACTCCTCGCCTTCAAGTGACAAGAGCTTGCTCATGATATCCCTTTCGTTAGCACCATTTTCTGTCTCCGACGACGACCAACTGCTCATTTCCAGTCTTTTCTGCTCAATCAAAACCATGATACTCTTCCGTAGCTGGATCTCCACATCTCTCAGCTCGGCTTCGATGCCTTGAATATCAAGCCACCGAAGTGATGGAAGGAGGTCGCTGATATTGATTCTTTGGATAAGCTTGACCATCTGCAGACGACTCTGAACTTCAATCCAGGAAGAGACCACGTAATTTCCAAAACCAATAAAAAAACTGATAATAACGCATCTCTTAATTTCTTCTTATTAAATGTCTGTTTTCAGTCGACATTTCGGGTATAGTTAGACGCAAGGATACTGAAAGTGAATCAAGAGTCGAAAGGATACCTTTTTGAATGTCAACACCAAGGTTTCAATCTCCTTGGGCATGACCTTACCACCACAGTGCCGCCCGAAGATCATGCACACGGAGAGGTTCAGACTAAGTGTTGAAACGGCCTTTCTGAAATCGACTCTATCATTTGCTTCCAACTCGCCACGTATTGCTTGCAACATTTCCAGTATCTACAACGCTGCCAGGACAAGAATAAGTCGCAACCACAGAACTTCTTCGAACAAAAGAACAACACTTATTTCAATTCCTGCGAGTGTAAACAGTGATATTTACCCGCACTCTGATTTTGGTTTTAATACTGCCAGTAGTGTGAAAACCTACTTAGATATAATCATATTGAAAGAATAATATTCTACTTCAATGTTAATATTTAATAATCAAATTATCATTAACATTATTACTAGTTTAGTTTACTAATATTTCATTCATGTTGTCGCGGTAAATTGCGTTAAGTCCACCATGAATCAATTCAATAAGCATTTCGCTAACACTACACTGATTTCTCCTGATGGTGCGTGCGACACTAATTTACTAAAGGTCACACTATTTCGAATTACAGCAGGTTGAAATATCGCTGTATTGTCCATTTCCACGAAAACAGAATTTTCCGGTGATACTCCTTACTAATTTTCTAGGTGACGCTAATCCCCCTCACTAATAGGACAAATCAATGTAGTCTGCCTCTCATAATTTTGAATAAATTCTCATTTGTACAACTGGGAATTCAATTGATTTCAAAATTAGCTGAAATATTTCGTCATTAGAGCAGCGTAATCATCTCACTACAGAATGACAAGCGACACAAACACAAACCGGCGACAATTTTTCCTTAGAGAACTGATCATCGCACGTCTGCTGGACTAAGAAGAGTTGTAATAAGAGAATGCCCCCATCGAATTGGCCATAAACAAATCACCGGAACCTGAGAGAGAACTGACCTGTTCCTTGCGCAGCTCTCGCGACTCGGCAATTTTATTCGGCGATAAGAGCTCCATAATGAACACAACGCGCAGGCGCTGGTACGAAGGATCACTTGCCGACATCGAGATGATCGAATTGCCTTTGAAGGAGACATAGTCGCGCACCACGCTCACGGGCCGATTCGCAAACTGCGCATCGTGCGTCTTGAGGAACGCCATCGCCATCCGCGCGCTCGACACCACCACGTAGGGTCTCGTGCCCATCCACAGCAGCATGAGCTCCCCGTACTTCTCCGCGAGCTTCGCAAACATGACCTCCGGAGGGGTTCCGAAGGGGAGGTGCGGCAGGCATCCTACCACGGGCCATTTCGGAGGTCCCGGAGGAAGATTCGACCGGCTCTTGGTGCGATTTCTTCTCGTCGCCATCACTACTGTGATGAGCGTCACGGCTAAGGTGATCACAAGCCATGGCCAGCTTCGCCACAGCCGGTCCAATTCTGCGAACTCCGCCATCATCGTCGCCACTACTGAAGTGCTCCGACAAGCAAACCCTGGAAACCAAACTTACAGTTCTAAGTCGGTAGCGGATGAACAAATGTTGAACTTTCCTTCCGTCACTCACTTCCCCTGGATGGATGATTTTCATTCAATACCTGTGCCCAGCTTTTTTATTGATGCTATAACCACATTATTGAATTAAATTTAAGACGTTTCAAAAAAATATTTTTAAATTATGTACAAGTAGTTTTATCGGAGAAAAAAAAGGTACACCAACACATTATATTTCAATATTCTGACCTTTTTAACCTAAAAAATTTGATTTTCACATTCAGAATGATTTTCTTGCATAGAAGGAAATCTAGTAAATTGTAATTTTAAAATTGTAGTTTCTACTATGTTTGGAAATTTTGAGAGTTTTATAAAAATAATATGTACCATAGTATTTGATACAATAATGTACCTTTAATAAGAAAATTTCTAATAAATTTTTATTGAAAATCTCCTTAAAAAGTTATTACTTATAATCTTATGTTTAAGACTATACTTAAAAACCCACTTAATACCCCATTTTATTGTAGTCACTGGAAACTTTAAACGCTTCAGCCGAGGTTAAACTGCATTAGTTTAGCCTCAATTTCAACCTCCTTTAATACTAGCTGGAAAAGGTGGGGGAGCTAAACCAGTTAGCCCCATTTTAATGCCACAAGTTGGGGCTGTATTTAATCTTTAGTTGGGGCTAAATTCCATTTTGCTAACTACTCATATTAGATTATAATTTTTTTGAATATTTCTACTTTTTGAGAATTTTGAAAATAAAGAGGCATTCTTGGTTGCCCTCCTCGTCAACTAGTGAAAATCTCCTCTGCCTAGGTGATTGCCTAATTTTTAGAACATCCCTTTCCGCCATAGCCATGATGCAAAATCTCAAATCTGCAAAAACAAAACAAACACACACTACACAAGAGTTAGTAAGTTAGAAACTTAGGCAGTAGGATGAATTTTTTTTTAAAAGCGTCTCATGGCAAAGGTGATGCTTGGATGAAGACAAGTACCTATGCATGAACTGTAAAATCAACTAACAGTAGAAGTAGCAACTCAAATGGAAAGAAATTAAACAAAACAAGTTCTCAAGCAAATGCATACGTGGCCTAGCGGGGAGTAACAAACAACGAGCATACAAGATGAGACTTGCAATCAGTACCATGAATCTCTTCAAATTCCGCACAGCTTCAACAATCCATAAACCATAGGCATAACTATCTCACCATATGCTTCGGCTCAGAAACTAAGGTTTGGGGCACAACCTTCATCTCTTTTCACTATGGAGTTGCTTCTGTGTTAGCTTGGCGTTTTGCAAATTGCTAATTTGAAGGGCTATTTCTAAAAACTCTTTAAATTCATTTTGAACAAAAGCCTTGTGTGATTGACCAACGCTAAATTTTGGAAGGAACCTATTCCAACCAATGTTGTACTGCATGGTTTAGCCTTCCAAGACTTTGTAACCCGGGGAGCTAAATGATCCAAAGCTCCCAATGAGTGTTTGTACTTAGAAATGTGTTTACAGATAATCAATTACAAACTTCACTAAAATGATTACTTCAAACTTTCCAAGCAATGTGGAAACTATACTTTAGGATCTTCAATTTTATCATTTTTCACTAAAGAAAAAGAAATTTTCATAAATATCAAAATCATGTTTAACTCCCAATATAAGAAACTCATGTTTTAGGTGATGGATTTTAGGTGACATTCAATGTAGCAACACGTGTTTCTATATCACCAATGATGTCCGCCACAACATCTTGATGTTATGGCGGACATCATTGGTGACATAGAAACATGTTACTACTCTCTACAAACACCAAATCGCATCAATATTGCAATTGCAACTAGAACCTTCATACTACTTCAAGAACATCAACATGCCTCTATAATTCTCCCTGCCCAACTTTTGGAAACAAGGACCATTTCCGACAAGTATGAAGTATTCAAAAAGAATATCGATCTAGTTTTCTTGAAGTGAAAAAACTTCAAATGTAGTTAGATGGTCATTACACTATAAAAAAATTCATGTTTTAGGTAACGTATTTTAGGTGACATCCAATGTAGCAACACGTGTTTTTAAAAACACGTGTTGCTAAATTGGATGTCACCTAAAATACGTCACCTAAAACATGAATTTGTACAGTGTCATAAATGCACATCTTGTGTTCTTTGACAACATAGCAATTTCAGTAGCTCACTACAAATGGATTTAAAAAAAAAGTTCTTTGAAATTTTCACACAACATTTTCTTAACAAGTACCTTTAAGGTCCAACAGTTTTCATAAATTCTGATTATACAGTTGAAAAGTTATTGCATGATATCTAGTTTTCATTACTTGGCAAGGACCTTGAGCAACAAATTTTTTTTAATTTTTTCTGTAAGGAAAAAAATTTGAAATTGTTTTTTCAAATTTGCACCTAAGTGGAAAGCCTTGAATCATTCTCTTTTCATCAATGAGTCAAAAGTTATGAGGGTTTTTAGTTTGTGGTAGTTTGTGGGTAGTTATAGAATCTACATTCTAGAAAAAAGTTTGGAATCCTTAATTTAATTCAATTTTTATATTTTTGGAAAAAATAAATAAAAACATTGTGTGTATAGATTATTTATTACAACATCTTGACCATTGAGATTGGCATTTTCCAATTCCATCAAATAAATTGTTAACAACTTAGTATTTTGAGTCATTCTCTACATCTTTCTACTTACTATTTTTTCTCTATATATTGTACAATTCTAAATTATTTGAAATTTTCCAACCATGTATCTAACTTGCCTTAAAAAATAAATCAAAGTAGTAACCACCAGTTTGAACTTTTTTTCATACAAATGTGACCTTGTGAAGTGCAACTACTCATTTTTTTGCAAGGCCAAAAAAATTATTTATGTCAGTTTAAATACTAATGTCTTGCAATCTACATGGTAGAAAATTTTGGAATTTTTTCTACATCTTTTCAAACTAGTATACTACAAGATCATGTAGTTACATGAGTCAAAAAATGTTTTTTTTTCTAAGTTTTGATATTTATATTAGGAATAATAGTTTTGGAGTATTTTTGGTAAAAACATAGTCAAAAACATGTAGGGGTTTAATAAAGAGAAAGGTCAAAGTATTGAAATACAAAAGATTTTATATTCTATATTTTTATAAATTACCTCATGTAAAATAAATAACATCTAAAATGTTTTGAATTTAGTTCAATTATGTGGCTATAGCATTAATAAATTTTCACACACCAAATTGGATATTGATCATTCTTCAATATACACAAAGTATGGTTGACTATTTAAATAAAAAGCACAAAACATTCTTGGCATCTTTCTAAGATTAAACTTAAAACCAATTACAATCAAATTACTATGAACTATTTATCCTTCATACTACGATACTTATCATTTCTATAAGATTTTAAACAATATTAAGAAAGTTTCTCCCAATAAATTACAACAATAATAAGACCAACAAAGTGCGCATTACAAGAATCATATCACCAATACTCCAAATACCAATTCAACTTCTTTCAACATTTTGCAATCCTTCAAATCACTAGCTCCAAATTAAAACTCCAATTATAAATATAAGCCTAAATTGACAATCTACTATTATAAGAAGATGGAGATTTTTTTTATGTCTAGAAAAATGCGTTAAAGCCTTTCTTTTGACATAGAGGAGATCACCATTGATGTCTATTAAAATTTGTTATAATGGACAAGCAAAAAATGTACCAAAATTTGAAGGTGACACATTCAAATTTAGATTTATTTTTTACGTTAATAAAACAAGGTCTTACAAGTTTTGCAAAGGACTACGTGTAGAGGGGTTTGAAGTGCCACATAAGTTCTTTTGGGGATGGAGGGTGCCACATGGAACAATTTTTCATCCAAAATCATTTTGACCAAGGTTGTGATGTAGACTAGGAAAGATATAACATGGACCTCAAATTATGCTCCATTGAACCCCAAATTATGCTGACGTGACATGCTTTATCATCACACTTTTGTGCCATTTGAAAATTTTAATGGTGTTTTTTGAGACGTCAAATTAAACATTTTTTGAAACATCAATTGGTGCATATCCTACCTACAAGGCAAAGTCAACAAAAAATAAATATTTAGAATTAAATTAATTTTTTTAATAAAATGAACAAGAAAAATTGAAGAAAATTTACCATCTATAATTAAGAGAATTTTCAATGGCAAAATGAAGGAATTACTTCATTAAAAAATAATGAAAATGAAGAGGAAAGAGATTATATTTATATCCATTGTGTGCCTATAGTGAAACAAAAGATATGAGATAATAAGAATATGACAATTTGACCATTGAACATGCTGACGTTATTTTAAAGATATAGATGTTGTTTCAAACATCTTGGCATTAGGTCTTTTTTTGGCTTTACAAAGCCATTTTGCAGCACTTGGTCAGCCTTCGTGAAATATGAATAAATTGTTTGATAAAAAAAAAAGCAATTTCACGACATCTACATTTGATGTTGGCTAACAAGTACTAGGGTGGCAATAGCCTCACTTTGGATGAGGATTTAATTGCTAGCTTGAATATGATTGATTGCCATCACTAGAAGAAATTTGCGTTTGCCTCAACAAAATCCACTTGATGTGTTTGTTGAGGCAAACGCAAAAACTACGTTGAAGAACACAAAAAAATGCAGATTTTGCGTTTGCCTCAACAAACAGATCAAGTGGATTTTAATGAAGCAAATGCAGTTTTCTTCTAGTGCATTCTCACCCCCTTTATTGCCACTCTATCTCCTTCATTCTCTACAATAGCTTTGTGATTGTTAATTGTATCGCTATAGTTTCTCCTATATTTGAGTAATATTATGTTCAATCATACTATTAGTGGTGGGATTATGTCACTAAGTATATCATTGCAAGGGGCTAGGATTTGCAAGTTCTAGCCAAGGCAAAGCTATAGTTTTTGCCAAGATCTTCAGGGCATAGGGGTTTGAGCTACATTCATGGTCATAGTGCACATCTCGCACTTTCAATGCTCGTTGTTAATTGTGTAAGTTATTGCTTGTAGTTGCTTCAATGGCAGCACTGGGCCTTCGTGCTTGTTTTCCTTGGTCCATACAATTGAAATTGAGAAAAACACCTAGTTGCTTTGATGACAATTGTTGCTTTTGTTTTGTGGGTTCTACAATTGTTGCTATTGGCTTTTGGCTTTGCATTTGTCATTGCAATTGGTGTTTCTTTGCAATTTTGCTACTTGGTAGTCATTTATATAGTAACATCTATGTAAGTACTATGGAATTTGATGGTGAGGAATCCAACAACAATGTTGTCGCGAAAGCTCTACACGTTGTCGTGTTGTAAATTCGTTCACTATGTAGAATTTTATGTTTATTGTTGAAGTACAAGGTTTTTTTGGAGAGTCTAATCCATCCATATGTAGTGAACTCTATCTTTTTTACCTCTATTAAACAACTATTTGGCATTAATTTGATTTTTTTAATATTTGAAGTCATTTTAGGGTTTTAGTTTTAGTTTAAAGTTGTTTAAAAGAAAGGTGAAGTTTGTTTTACCTTTCATTTAGTTGTTTTTTAAAAAGACTAGAAGTCCGTGTAGGAGATAAGGATAGGGTTATGGGGGAGAAAAGTAAAGACCAATAGTTGAAGTCAAGTCCATGTGGCTTTATAGTGGTCAAACTCCACTTAACTAGGTGGTAGATAAGGTGAAAGTGCTCCTTCCTCCTTCCCTTGATATACTTGGGAGAACCGGGACTTTGGGATGGTTTTTTGGACAGTCATTATTATTGCCCTTTATATAGGGAGAGATTTTAATGAAAATTTGTAAGGTTGTTCATTTTATTTTTGTGACTTCAAAACCTTATTACTCGCTCTATTTGAAGTTTTAATGCAAAGGTTATGTTTGATGAAGTAGGAGAGGCAAGATTATTATAAACAATGAGGGTTGAACTTTTGGAGGGCTTATAATTATGTGGTGAGGAGGGTCCTTCATTTTCCCAAGCCAAACCTAGTCACAGCTAGACACCCTCTGTATTCCTTAAGCGCGCTCCTCTCAACACGACAACGCGGCAACAATTGCAAAGACAATAAAGAAGAAAGTTGAGAAGGCAACAAAAGAGGCTCTAGAGGTGGCTCACATTGAGATGAAGCACAAAGGAAAACAACTTGACTTGTGGAGGGTGGAGGCATGGAAACAAACTATAAAATCATACTTCTAGTCAAGTGTGAAGCAACATTTGGCCAACCTCTTTTGTTGGTTTTTGCTAGCTCTTTGCTCGAGGTGCCTGGGGCAGAGCCTTTTGTACATTAAAAGAAGAGTACTACAACAATGATGAGAGTGATGGCTTATTTGCATACAAAAGAAGTACCTTGCCATCTCGAGACATTACTATCACTCCTAATTCTTCATTTGGATATGGAGACACAATTGTCTTGAGTACAAAGTCACCTTTTATTACTATTTTTGAGGATTCTCATGACATTGATGATGACAACTTGGTTGAAGTTTTGAATGAGACAAATGGATCTGATGATGATTCAAATTTTCAGATTCCACTATAGAAGAGAGGTAAAATACATTGAATGAAGTCCAATATTAAGCAATCAAGGGTTCAAAAGAGGTATGATTTCCACCGAAAGTTCCAAACCATATAGGTTGCAAAGTTACCATGGGTTGAAGGAATCATAGCAACGGATGGTATTTTGTATATGATAAGGTGCAAGGTTTGCTTTGCTGATAGGAAGCCATGTATTATGGCTCCCAAGTCTAATACGCTATTTAAACATGATCACAAACGGAGTGCTAAAAGGACATGCTACAATACAACGTTACATGGAACAATTGTACAACCTTGGAGGCTAGAAAGAAGGATGTGCAGTTTGCGACGTTGTTTCAACTTTTTTTTTAATGGTTGTGCCATGACAGAATTTGAGTCTCATCAAGCTCTATACAAATTCCTCCATGTATCTAACCTACCATGTGTTCACTAGTGTGACAATTCAAGATGGATTATGGACTTATAGCATCTTATATGTATAAGCAAGTAATGGAGGAAAGAAGGAGGTTGATTGGTTTTGTTAGATTCTTGGCTATCACTATTGACAAGGTTATGGTAGTTGATAATACCAGTTTCTTTTGTGTCCACGTGTACATAGTATAGGATTGGGTTAGAATTCCATTGTTCATTTCATTGGAACAAGTTGAGTGTACTCCAACAGCCAAGAATCTCACTCAACTAATTGTAGGAGCTTTGAAAAGTAAAGGTGGACTAGATGCAAAGGGCGTAGTCAAGAAATTCCTTAGCTTTGGTGTCAATGGTATTTCTACATTGCAATCCACTCACTCTAGTGTGACTACAGATTTAAAAACATACTCAAAATGTCCTTGGGATACATTGCGTTGTACATTAATGCAATCTTGCCTTTACAGCCTTGTCAAATCTAAAATATTTGGAAATATTGAGAAACTTCTCTCTGTAACGTATGCTTACTTCTACAAGCATTTGAAGAAGTTCTACAAATTTAAATAGTTAGCAGAGCGTATTGGGACTAGAGGCCTAAAGATGTTGAGAATTGGAAAGACCTGTTGGATTAGTTTAATCAAAGTAACCCTTGCGGTGTCTATTGTCCAAGTATGGGACTCATCTATAAGATGATAACAAACCTCCATGAAAATAACAAGGCTTAGGTGCATTTTTTTGAACTCCCTCACTTTTTTTTTTGGTTTATGCTTGTTGAATACTATTGTTACCATTGGTGTTTTTTCTTGCTTGAAAGAGTATGTGCACTAGCATTTGATGTTCAAATTCATTGGCAAATAGACTTTGGTCTCAGAGAATCCTTTGAAAAATAGTGAAGTAAGTAGAAACTATGAAGATCATTCATATGTCATTTAGAAACACAATTGCATACCTTTAGTTCTTATTTCAATGTAAAGTTTTGTTCCATAGAATCGAGTGAATGGAAGAGACAACAACACTCATGTCTTGATATATTTGCATGTTCTAAGAAGTTTGTAATGAATTGTATATCTTGACAAATTTACATGAAATTCAATCATACTATAGTAATCCTTCATAAGAACTTATGGATTGAGGTTATAATTTGTCTATTGATGTGTAGCATAGTCAAAGTCTTTTAGTCCCAAATTTTCTATGTAAATCTTATATCACAAAATTTAATTTAATACACTTGAACTTCAACATTGTGCATGCTTCAACTATATATGCATGCATATGATCTACCAATTTTAGTTCTCTACTAAGTACTTGCGGCTATATGTGTATAGGCTTATCTCATGTTGCTATTGGATCCATAGACTATTTTGGGAATGTGTGCAATGCTGCCATTACTTGAAGTGATAGACACATTGGTCAATTTTGCTCAAAAAATCAATGTTTACATATGTGATTTTGTAGTTGCGGTGAAAGTATGTCAAAGATCTCTCTATCACATGTATGAAGTCAAAGGCACAACTTTTTGCTTTGACAAGTTCTAGAGTTTCAACAATCTTCTTGATTGTAGCTACGAGCAAGTTCACATTAAGTGGTTATGCAATGTTAGTGATGACTTTGCTATGCTATCATTTGTTTGTCAGGGCAAGCAAATCCATGTTGAGCATAAAGGGGCCCCACTTGATCGCGGATTATGGATTGTTTTGCTACAAAAAGTAAAGGCCGAGTGCACTAATAAGTCCACTGCTCATTTTAGTTCATTCAGTAAGTTATTTGTTTGAATTCATTGCATAAGTTCTTTACATAAGTTTAATGCAAAGGTTTAAGTTGGTTTAGTTCATTGTATAAGTGCATAGCATTAATTGATAACAATTCAATTCATGTCATGATATATAGCACATCATGATGCAAAAGTTGGTACCATTTCAATATAATGTTTCATTACAGTTCAAGTTTAGAATTATCATTTCCAATGGTGCTTTTTCTCTAAGCATTGATATTCTACCGATTTTTTAATATGCATGTACTTTTTTGCTTTGCAAGTGCTACAAAGGTATTAATCAAAGAGTTAGATGCTTGTTTTCCTGCCCAACATGTTATGAATGCATTTGGCATTCCATACCCTTAAATATTGGTGTATGCCAAATGCAGACAAAATGTTTGATAAGCCCCTCTAGCCCCTCATGGATGCATATAGATGTGGGAAGATTTTGGGGAAAGAGAGAAAAAACTAATAATTACTCCTATGATTGACCGAGAGGCTGACATATCACAACGAGCATTAATTATTCAAAATGTGCATGAAAAACAACTCACATGTTGCCATGCTTCCATCTTACGACATAAATCCATTGACCAAAATTTAGTAGGTTCTTGATGGGAACCACAACTTGATGCAAAACTTTGGGAAGTTTTTGAAACTCATAGAAATTGCAATTATACATGTTCTTGGATCTGTGAAAGATGAATGTTTGTTTTCTAGTGTGGGATTTTTGAAATCCAAGCTACGCAACAACTTAGAGAAGCACATTCAAATTGTAGCAGGGATGTATTTTCAATGAATTTACAATCTTGAGGACCTATTGTTACTAGTGAGTGTTTGATGAGTGGTTTAGATCAAGAGGTCAAGGAAGGCACTTGACTAATACGTAGGTAGTTTTAGAGATTTGTAGCAATGATAGTTGTTCTTTAGCACATAGAATAGAAAACATTAGCTGGCAGGTAGTTCCATGATGCAGTCATGGCATTGGTTGAGGTTCTTTTTGTCTTTGAATCCACTATCATGTTTGCTTTATATCTGTTTGTTAATGCCATGTTAAACCGCTATTATAAAATTGACTTAACTTATGGTCATTGAAGTTCTAAATAGATGTGACCATAGATGTTGCATTGCTAAAGCTTGTAGGTGACGACATTGTAGTATAGTGGCATAGTTGTTTTAAGTTCAAATGTTACTAACTGATACTTAGTAGCTTAAAGTAGTACATGTATAAGTGCATGTAGATTTGGGACGCTATGGTGTTCTTTTTTGCAATTGTGTTTATTTTTTTTCTTCCTTGTTTCAATGAATTTACAAGAGTTTCTAACACTTAGCAGCTAGGGTGGCTTAACTTTGATGTAGGAGCATGATGGTTTAAGCATGCCAATTGTAAGTCCAATGACCCAAGACTCTTTTTGTATTATCTTATAGGATTTGTTGTTGGATTTGCTAGTTCATGTTCCACTTACATCTGCATGGTTTGTAATGCTAAGTGTGTCCATTCTTGTAAACACTTTATTTGTCATAGCAAGTTACTTATTGAGGCATCAGTGGGGTTTTGGGAGTGGTGTAGGTGTAGGTGCATTGTCTAGGATGTTCGAGTCTTTTGTAGGGAGTTAATTAATTAGATGACCTCAATGTCCAATATTACTTTTGGTTTTTCTAACTTTTGCATTGGAGGGTTTTTTTAGGAGAATAATGGTACAACATAAAAAAATCATCTGTAGAAAAGTAATTGGACATTGTTAATGTGCACTAGATTTTTTTCATGTCCTTTACAATTTAGTTGACTTCAACATTAGAGGAGTGTTTGGAAGGGTGCAGTTGAAGATCATACCAAAAGTAGTGAACTAAATAGTAAATTTGCCACAACTTTTGCATAGGCAAGAAATTTTTTCTAAAATAGGAGAGGGCTCTAAAACAGTGCGGGCATTTTCAACTATCCAGTAGGACGCACATGCTATGAAATAGATACCCAATTGTGGGAAAATGACCTCTTCATTACATCAAAGCATGATAAGATTTGGTTTATACTTCAATGGATAGTTTAAAAGCCACAATGGATTCTTTCTTAACTAAGTGGATCTAGATGTCTACTAATTTTATTCAAAATAAGAATCAGTGGTTCAACTACCTTCTTATAAATGTTAAAAAATATGAAATAATAATTGATTCAAGCATTCATTTTAGTTCTAGAAAGGGTCGCATTTAGAAACCATCACTATTACTTTTTACATGTTGCAATGCTAGTTTTTAATAAAACTAGATTTTTTTAAAACTAAGCATGCATGGGTTTCCAAGGCTTAAGAATCATATATAGGGACCTATGCCAAATTAAGTAATTCATAAATGCTTCAAAAATTATGAAACAACTTGTATTGGATTCCTTGTTTATGTTTCTTTCATTGCAAAATGAGTGAAACATATTACCATCTAAAAAATACATGATAAAGGTGACCACCCTTAAATGAGCAATTTTTGAGGCTCTACCTTGTACTTTACATTATATAAACGACCTACTTGGAAATTTTTGGGAGCATTGGACACTTTTAGAATCTTTTGCAATTTTTTGATTGTTTTAGTTTAGAACCCAATTTTTTTTAAAATTGGAGTTGATTTGTCAAATTTCATATGTTAATATGCTTATTTGCTTGATTGTGACTAATGTTTAAAAAAGACATCAATCACATTAGTTACAATGTACAAAATCTTAGACAATTTTCTATTCAAGGGATTTCCATTGTAATACAAGTTTGTTTATTGATGTTGAAAATATCCTTTATTGAAATTCAATTGTTTATTCTTTTGAATTGATTTTTCAAAAATTTTATCTATTCTATCCTATCACCTAAAGCACCCCATTTGTCTATCCATCTATCCAACCTTTAGGCCTCTACCTCCCATTCTTTGTAGTTTTGTCTTCTATAATGCTTGTTCATCCACCACCCTGTCCAATTGCCTATTTGCCCACCCATCTGACGGGCTATCTAACTGTCTATCCACTTGCCTATTTGATCAGATAGCCCAATTGCTTGTCCGCACAACCATTGGACGTCTAATTTTCCAAATATCACAGGACTTCTAGCGAGTAGCGGACATTGATGTTCAAATTCTGGATGTGACGCAGGACATAATACTAGACGTCCACATGTCCTGTCAATCCTATATTAGAGAGAGCTTTGAAGTTTGAAGTTTGAACAAGAAACATGCGTGCCCTTCTGTGGTTTTGACTACTTACGTACCTTCAAGTACAACGCACCTTGTAGTCACTAATTGCACCTCTGTTCTCCAAAAGCTCAAGTAGCTAGATTGTTCCCTATTTACCGTATAGGTGCATAGAGTCACCATCTAAGACACTCAAGGCATTTCCTCTCTCGTGGCTAGTAGCATCGTCTTTTCCAAGTAAAATGGTAATGAAGATACCAAACTACTTTGGCACATTCTGCATGAAACTAAATACTGTCCTATAAGCATCAGAACCAACTTTGTCCATGGGAGGCCGTAGTTGTAGGATGTAGGATGATGCTTCCGGAACCAAACCATCGCTCAATACAATCTTTGGAAGAGCGAGTCACTTAGTGGAAATTTATCTATTTCTATGACATGGACAATTTGCTACAAGTCTTTTATCATCTACATGAGTTACATTGAATTCAAAAACAAATTATACTTAATACTCCAACTCAAGAACTATCTCCCAATAATAAGCTCATAGATATTTAAAGCTCATAGATTGATAGGATCAAATAAATATTATATATATATATATATATTGTTCACTTTTAGCTATAGCAAATTGAAGTTGTCAACACACGACACTCTTCAATTTCCATCACGGGTCTTCTTGAAAGCCATTGTCAGCGGCTACAACTAGTAGTGTGTGCATATAAATTAATGAATTAGAATTTGATTGATTAGAAAACTACCAATATTCTAAACCAAGGACCACAAACTCATGAATGAAATCCAATCTTGCAAGCTTAGTACAAACACACATCAATTTGGTTTTACATTGATAGATACTTCTAGGTTGTCAACACACATGTAGTTAAAAGTTGTGACTTCCATGTTCGCAAATTTATAAAATCGAAGTACTTTGGTTGGTGTATCATAATTTGTGCTACAATTCACATTGCTTTCTCTTTCATTAGGGCTTCAATCATATCTAAATAAAATCAAGAGCAAGGTTTTTGTCAAATCCATTTTATAACACCATGTTTGCAATTGTCTCCAAAGACCATCACGATAAGTTGGATCATTGTTCAACAATGGTATGAGGATATATGGAGCAATTCTACCCAATGAGACTACAATACTAGTATCATAAGACATCATGGTTTCGAAATGATACGTTACAACATAGAACAACAATTGAGAATCAAATCAATGAAAACAAGAATATAGTTGAGTGAAATAGTTTTTATTATGTGCCTTGTAGACAAAGTTCAAAAGAAAATTGCTATGCTACATTGTTTTCAATGCACGTATAGCTAGGGAGACAAAACTTGTATAGAAAGTTGCTACTCTATGTTGCTTACAATGCACGTACAGCCAGAGAGACAAAACTTACACAAAAACTGCTACACTATGTTGCTTGCAATACACACACAATTGGTCAAGGAGACAAAATTTACATAGAATTGCTAGCAAGAGAATTCAAGCAACAACTTCCAAGACATAGCTCCCAAGATGGCAAGAAATAAAGTGAGAACAAAAGTGTGAGATGAAATTGAATTTTATGTCGTAGAACTGATCTTAAAATACTGTGTTCGTGAATTCAATTTATGCAAGGTTGTGTTTTGAATTAAATATGGACCGTTGAAATCATGTATTGAATGAATGAGTTTTGGACAAATGTGGTTGAAAAAAAGTAGATGAAATTTAGGTGAAATATTAGGTGCTCAATTGTAGAAAACAAATCAATTGCACTTTTTGGAGAAACTCACTATAGACAGATTTCCTTTAGTCAAAGTAGTGTTTCATATAGTTTAACTTAAGTGTCCAAAATCTAATGCTCTAGATATTAGTACACCCCCTTTACTACATGTGCCAACCCCGATGCCAACCCTTTTGTCAACAATCTTTTTGTTGCATTCATAGTGAACTAGATTTTCTCTTGGAACTCTTTAAGACTAAAATAATCAGCCTTATAGGATTTTTCATACTTGCAAGCATTTTTGTTTTTGCATTAGTGATGAGATTGGCACATGTTTTGTTGAATATCAAGGTTTATGACTACAGTGACATGTCGCAATTTGCCGAAAACTCTTCTATGGATCCACATTATAGACATCAAGGTACACCTTTGGCCTCTATTACGGTGATTGCAAGAAACACTTCACATTTTTGGCTCAAAAACATTATTTTTGGGCATAGTACTGACAGTACTACGTGATCTTGATAGTATAGCACGTCCGACGTGTGCCTACAAATCTCAACCGTCGATTTCGGGCGCTTGCAAATCTAGGCTGTTAGTTCAGTACTATGCAGTACTATAGACTACTACAAAGTATTTCACAAGCCACAAGGAGAAAAAAACATTGGAAGGGATTCGAGGCCAACAGGAGATTGTAAGTCCCTAAACGTAGTGAACGTAGAATCTGTTGCAGAAATGTAGAACTGGCCTTTGCTGACGTGGTTGAGAGTGTGCCACATCATCGACTTTTTTTTGAAAAATAAAATAAAATTTTGGGCTTCTTTTTGCATTTCACGATGAACTTTTAAAAAAAAATTAATTAATTAATTGCTGACCTAACAGTATCGGGAACAATTTTGGAAACAGGGCTTTTGTAGTCTCCTGTTGGCCTTGAATCCCCTCTAATGTAGAAGAAAAAGGGTCTGTGGATATTTTTATTTTTAATAATTAAAAAAAATCAAATTTTATTTTTGAGAAATCCATTTTTCTAAACAAAATTGTGCACACATTGCATTAAAAAATTCCTCTAAATTTTTTTTCCCTCTTCATAGTGTTTGTGCAAAGGAAAGTCACTTTGACCCCATGTGGACAATAGACATTTTACTATTTTCATAAAAACTCACCATCAATCCTTGAAATGTTAGTAGAACTCCAACTTGTCCAATTTGTGACTTCAAATTCGGATTTTTGAGTAAAAAATAGGACTAAAACCCCCCAAAATGGACAAAGTAGACAGCCAAATTGGGGGGAATTTAAAAATAGTAAATTAATTTTTAAAAATTGAAAAAATTACACAACATATAAAACTTTTGTATGCACCTTCATTCAAAATTTCAAGTTGATAGGGCAAAAGATGCAAAAGTTATGAGCAAAAAAATACCTAGTAGAGGTCAAGAGGACAAAAAAAAGGACAAGTGTTTCTTGCAATCACCCACTAGCATCACTTCTAGCCTCCACTTTGATGCCACAAGGAATCATGCTCTGAAGGATCTTGATTCTTCTATGATTTGGATGAATTATAAAGAAAAAATTGGATCTCTTTATAGGAGATCCTAGTTTGTGTAGTAACTTGTTTAAGTCATCCAATTTGAGACCATTTGATAGGAATTGGAAAGACACTATTATTGCTTACAAAATTCTTTTAGTCCAATTGCTGATTTGATATTAAAATTCTTAGGGTTTGCCGATGTTTTGTCTAGGTGGATACTTTGGTAATCACAACTATAGGGTTGGTTTATTCCATTTGATTATTCAATGGCTTCCTTGTTTTGTTTCCATTTTCTTGTTGCGCTTCTTGTTTGTCTTAGAGTTTGTACTAGTAATTGCTTTAATTTAATCCCTGCAAGTCATTTTCTATATTTCTCACAATCCATAGCTACTTGTCAGGATTTGGATTTGAGATAGTCTTGTAATGGGACTTTGGTTTTTGTGTCAAGTGAGGCAATCCATTGAGTGGTTTAACTAGGTTGAGGCATCTAGCATACTTCCCACCTTGAGATGGAGTGCCTTCTCCTTTCAAGAGCATGAAAAAATTTGCACCCTTCAAAAATTCTAGACAAAACTCTAAGATCCTATTCCTTCTTTTCCATGGATTCTAATTGCGTGCAATGTTTTATGCTAATATAACCATTAAAGGATTAACCTATAACCACTTATTCAAAGCGTCATTGCCCATGACCCAATTAGATGCCATTTTTGAACTAGATATGTATGGAAATTTTTATATTTATTTTTCAAAGATGAAATTACATGTCTTCTGTATATTACAACATTTTTAGACGTTTTTGTCATGAATTGATTTTTTTTAGAATTCTTAACCCTTTAAGGATTGGTTGACTAGTGTTTGGTTGATTTTTGGTTTTTTTTGTCTGTTATTGTTTATAGAATATCTCATTTCAAAAAACCCAGATAACAACGCAATAAGAATATCTTTGTATACTAATAACAAAGCCAATTTCAAGGAAATGGGTGCAAAGATGCATTATCTATGCTTGTTTAAACTTGAATTACCCACCCCTTCAGATATAAAATATTGCAAAAAAATATATCATGAATGTAAAAGATGACTACTTATATATATGAAAGAATTGGTTAGAAGGTTTAAGATCGATTTCTAGAGCATTTAGTGAAATTTATGCCCAATTGTAGCAAACCATATTTAACAACAATGCCAAAGGCTATTTGCAACACATCAATCTTTGAAGATTAATTACAAAGATGTGAACTATTGGATCACTTTCATTATTTGTCTAGTTGAAGGATTTTCTTTATAGAACCAACTGATACCATTTGTTTTAGAATTACATCCATAAATTGGTCACAAAATCAGACTTTTCAGAAATCATATATCGAAATTGTGCCCACTCCAATAATCAACCACAGTTCTTAAAGGGTTAAAGAAAAGTAAAGAAAAATCACATCAAATGAAAAATGATTTCAAAAAAATCTCAAAATTTCACCATGTGTGTATATTATACTATCCAATAGTATAATATAAACCCAATTTCCATGTCATTTTATAATTAGAATTGAATAGACATTGAAAATAGATCCAAAGTTCAAAATTTTAATTAGAATAGAAACTAGAGTAGATGAACTGATGAACTTCATTCTTTTAGTTAAGCTCAAAGTTTTTAAAAAAACATTTTTGTGGAGAAATTTCAGATTTAGAACTAGAAGTAGCAACTTCCAAAAATACACTAAAATTGCATATTTTGTAATTCATTTTGTTTGCTAACTTTTCATATACATGAAGACAAACACTAGCAAGACTACAAACTCTATTAGGTACTCTTGATAACCCTCCATGAAAGGTCAACTAGCAAAAAATGGATGAAGCGTTACTTTGAGGCTTTCTCTAGATCACCTTCTAATCATCTAAAGCCATGAATTGGCGTCGACAACATTAACCCTTTACGACTTAAAGTCCCTAAAAGCACCTTTGCTTTTCAAGCCTTATAAATCTACATGTCATTAAGGTATGAAAATCTCAACTATATAATCTTGTAGTGTGCATACTGTAGATGATGTGGATCAAATTTGGATTCATTTGACTACATAGATTGCAAGACTATAATGTTTTAGCCTTTTAGGGTTGAAAAAAGATATTGAAATTTTCCTAAAGACACATGTGGAGGTGAAATTTGATTTCTAAACCTAATCAAATGAAAAAACTTCAAACCAAAAAGTGCTTTGAAATCAACATATAAATACACTAGTGAAAAAAATCCATTCAATTGTCTCACTGTGTTTGCAAAATGACTTTGAAATGTTAAAAAAATAGGAAGTAGGGTGCAAAAAACACGTCTACGGTTGAACCTCCTTCTTTAAAAAATTATTAAACGCAAACACAATATGAAGAAGAAAGAAGTTGCCAAAGTTCATTGTAATCCAAAAATGTCCAGATTTTGAGCTTTGAATTGCTCCCAAACATTCACCAAAGCAACTTGAATTGCCATGAAAATTTCACGACAATAACTACACTTCTATAGGAATATAATCCAACAAGTTTTTATTGAAAACAAACATTGGATTTATGAGATACAAGTTTTTGATGTTGCAACCATCAACTACAATTTGGTGAATTTAAATTGTACCCATGATTTTTTTTCTTAAACTTATAGACGATTTCCATTGCAAAAGGATAACCTGTGAACTTTGATTGGCTCTCAAAAACTCTTTGAATCTTGCATTGATCTAGAAAAAAAAAACTTACCACAAAAACTAGACTAGTATGTGCAACTTTTCCAACAAGTTTTATTGAATTTGGACCTTGGATGCAAAAGTTACAGAACTTTGAATTGGATCGCCTAAGTAGGTGAAAACACATTTCATCCCCTTAGGCGGTGAGGGGTTAAAGGGTTAAACATATTCTTTGGTACTTCTATAGACATTGTCATGCCTAGTAAGTGTCATGTCTTGTAATAATGCTTCTAAATTACCCAAATACTAGAGTAATTTTCATGTATACTACCCTACATGAAGGTTAGATTTGGTAGAAACTTAGTCATTTTGGGGGGGGAAATGACATGTATCATCTTGTGAGCGGTTTGAAGTGACATGAACTTTTGGGAGCCTAACATGGAAATTCAAATTTTGCACTTGGTTGCCAAATTAGACCTTCATGTATAGTAGTGAGCCTTGTGTTGTTGCCATAGTCCAAATAAAAGTAAAAGTAGTTTTCTAATATTTTAGTTCATTCAAAAACTTTTTCATTATTACTTGGAATGCCATAAAACAAAGCTCATGCACCCCTCTTGGCCAAGAGCTTTCCGATGGTACCAAGAACACGACCAAGGGACACATAGCTTGAGAGATTTCAACATAACAAACAAACAAAACAAAACAAACATCCTATATTAAGGTATAGATTATTACAAGTCTTCCCTGTACCTTGGTTGCAATCGAAATTAAAATAAAAGTCATTTTCTAATTTTCTTTAGTTCATAGAAGCTTTTTAATTCAATAACTTTCGCACTATAGTTCGAAATGTCACAACACAAAGCTTGTGCACCCAATCCTTGCCAGAAGTTTTCTAACAATAATAAATAGTCAATTAGAGGAAGCATTAGGTTGAGATCTCATTGTCATTGTAACAAACTAACAACCTAATTTAAAGGGAGAGATGGATAATAGATTTAAAGAAGTATTAATGGATTTCTACACTAATCCAAGTGTCTAATGAAAAATACTACACAAATACAATAATCTATTAATATTATTTCAAGCTCAAATTTTTTTTTAAATTAATTTTTGGTGATTTTTGGATAAATTTTGTAAATTATAAATAGTTGAAGTCGTATTTTAATCAATGATATTTTTCTCATTTCATTTGGATTGGTGATGTGACAATTATGAAGAGTCGTATTTCAAGGGCATTTGGACAATCAAAGCAACACTTGTTGTTTTTTTCATTTCTTATAAAGTGCTAAAGTGGCAATATTTCATTTTTATTGTGGAGCTGCAAATCCCAACATTCATTCATATATTGGATAGAAAATATCATATTAGCACATAATACATATTTATCATTCTATTTTCCTTCATTAGTTGGCGATTTCATCCTGTATTTTCAAATTTTTTGAAGTTTATTGGTGATTTCATCTAAAATTTTACTATTTTTTTTCTATAAACTTGGTGCAAGGCCAAAAAAATTGGTGCCAAATTGCTAGGAAAAAAACCATTGAATCAAAGCAATTTCTAAAAGAAAACTAAAGTAAAAGATTTATTTTTTGAATTCAACTTTCACAATTTCTCAAAATAAAAGTATGCACTGAAAATATATTACTTGTTGCAACAATCTTACTATTATGAAAGCCATCAGTCAATTTCATTGTAAAACTATTAAAACTTTCATTTTCCTTTCCACCTTGTTCTTATTCCTACTTAATAAAGATTTGAATATAAAGATTTATTTATTTCATTATTTATTTATTTATATTTCATTCTCTACCACGAAGTACTAAATCTCAGAACTTTGGAATGCAAAAATGTTAAGTTAAAGGGGTTCAAAAGTTTGAAAACATTGCCCAGTTAATTTTTAGAAATAAAAAATTACTTTGAATGCCAAAAGTATAATCTACATGGTCAAAGTATTAAGTTCTTTCCAATGCATTTTCTAATATAAGATCCTCTAGTTGAATATACCAAAAAAATAATTTCTTTCCCATTTTGATTCTTTTACTTGAAATGGGCAATTTTGAATTAGATTTTAGTAAAACATAGTCATGAATCACCTAAATGTCGACAAATAGGGGACAAAACTTAGCCATGTGTTGTAAAATATGATTTTTTGAACATGTTTAGGAAGTGTATTAACCCCTAAAGGACCAAAGTGCTTTTTTGGCAATACAGCGATTTTGGGCAGGTACGTGTGACTAGAGATTTCTATATTTTGGAACCAAAATTTAATAGAAGGTGTGGACGAGGAGTATCTTTCAAGCCCAACAATTTTCATAACTTTTGACTACATGGTTGAAAAGTTATTGCATAATATGTTGTTTGTTTCTCAACTCGGGCAGTTCGGGCAGATCAGAAAAAATCACTTTTTTTGGAAAACAAAATTTGAAATTGGTTTTATAGATTTATATATATGTGGAAATCTTTGAATCATTCCATTTGGATTAATGAGTCAAAAGTTATGAAGAATTTTAGTTTGCGGGTAGTTATGGATTCTCTACTCTAAAATAAACTTTGAAGTCCTTTATTTTACTCAATTTTCAGTATTTTTGAAAAAAACAAAAAATATTGGGTGTAGAATGTTTATTACAACATTTGAACCATTGAGATTGGCATTTTTCAATTCAATAAATAAATTGTTAAACATTTAGTGTTTTGAATAATTCTCTACTTCTCTCTACTTACTATTTTTTTTGTACATGTTGTACAATTCGAAATGATTTGAAATTTTTTGAGCATGTAGCCAACTTGAATTGAAGAATGAATCCAAAGAGTAACAACCATTTTGAATATTTTTTCATACAAATGTGGCCTTCTGAAGTGCAGCTGCCCGGATTTCCGCAGTGATAAAAAAGGGATTTTTGTAACTTCAAACACTATTATCTTACAATCTACATGGCGAAATTTTCTGAAATTTTTTGTACATGCTCTCAAACTAGTTTACTCTAAGATCCTACGGTTACATTATTCTAAAAATGTTTTTTTTCTAAAATTTGATAGTTATCATAAAAATGACAGTTTTGGAGCAATTTTGGTGAAAACATAGTCAAAAACCTTTAGGGGTTAAAAAAAAATAAGTTACTAAACATGAAGATTAGAAAGTACTCACACTATAAATATTTGAAAAATATGTACCAATCTATTTCTAATCACAATTGAAGAAATTTGTTTTTAAATTAAAAATATGTATACAATCAAGTTTTTTTTTTCTTGGTATATAATTTTCTATGATGGATGCTAAGATTGCAAGTCCAATTGGTTTGTAGCGAAAGAAATATTGAAAAGATGTAAACATCAGTATTTTCTCCAAGTAGTATTTTTTTAATATATTAAAGAGTGCGAAATGAATTTTTTTTCTTTATAAATTTTAGGACGTAAATGTGAAAATTTGGAAAGAAATTCCATTAGTTAAAAAAAATCAGAAAGAAAATCCAAACAAGATCCAAACATATCATACTTTAAAGTTTTTGAAGTTAAAGTGAAAAATTGATTTACAGTTGAAAATACTACCCAAAATTAAACATTGCCTATAAATTGTTGAATCAAGCAATTGGGATATCATAAAAGCATATTTCCAATATTGAAAACATTTCTCTCCCTCTATATATGTGTGTTTATTTTATGTCATATTTTTCAAATTTTTTTAAAAGAAAAATGATATCGATGAGTGAATTTTTGAAGTCTTTAAGTCAAAGAGATTACATATTAAACTTTCAAGGGGAGGATAAAAATATCCTCGAAGATGGAAATGGGCCTTACTACTTGTCTAAACTTTGTTTTTGCTTAGGCATGGAAAAGCAAGCAATGAATGATTGAATAGTGTTTTGATTGTATAGCCTAAATATGGTGTTTGGTAAGCCATATTCATTGTAGATGTAGGTTCAACAAGCTCAAATATTCCCAAAAAAATTGAAAAATTTGTTTTTTGTCAACAATTCTCTCAAAATCAAGCCTAAGGGGGTTGGCCTACAATTTAGAGGTTAATTCCTAAAAGAATAATTGTTTGTTGAATGAGTAATTGAATGTTATGATAAGTTCATACAAATTCAATTTTGAACCAATGTTTCTTAAATTTTAATATGAGATAAGTACACAAAGAAATTTTGAGGTAAGGAAAAAAAAATTAAATTTCCAAGTCCAAAGTTATGTTATCCAAAAAAAATTGGGCAATTTAGCCATCTTTTGCTAAATTCTTCATCTACTTTTAAAATTTGGCATGTATGTAACCAACATGATATAGTATGCAACTTTTATTAGAAAAAATTCTAGCTCAAAATTTTACACCAAGTAGACTAAAATTTCTTAAATATACTCGGCAATTTTGAAAAAATACATTTTCTTCAAACTTCAAATGCTATTATCACGCAATATGTGTCTTCATAATTTGAATTATTTTCCTGTGCATTCTTCATATTTACTTTGTATTTCTGAAAACAATTCTCAAGTGTCTAAGAAATCATTAAAAAAATATGTAGTGTATTTTCAATATATTTGACCTCCTTGAATTGCAAAGTCATTTTGAGTAAGTTAGAGCCTCTATTTTCTTGACATTTTGCATGTGTGCACTTAACAAAATGTATTCTTCAATGATACTAGTATGCCCCTATGAAATTGCCATAGCCTAAATAAAAGTAATACTTTCTCTGTTTTTTAATTCTTAAAAACTTAGAAATTCAATAATTTTCATGTTGTAGGGGTGATTGCAAGAATGACTTGTCCTATTTGGATGTCCCCTAGGCCTTAGACAGGAGGTTTTTGCTCATAACTTTTGCATAGTATGTTCATTTTCTATGAAATTTGAAATGAAGGTACACACAATATTTTTAGACATTGTATAATTTTTTTAAATTTAAAAAAAATTAGTTTACTATTTTAAATTGCCCCCAATTGGATGTCTACCTTCGCCATTTTGATGGTTTTTAGTACTATTTTCAATTCTAAATTGAAAAAATTGAAGGTGAAAATTGGGATACAAAGACTTCTACTATAGTTACACAAGCTTTTAAAGAGATTCTCTAAAAATAATAAAGTATTTACCTTCCACATGTGCTCAAAGTGCACTACCAAGATACACTTGTAGAAGACACAAAACATTTCTTTTGAATATGGAAATGAAAAAAACAAGAACCTTCAAGTTAGAAAAAATGAACTACTTCTTTTTTTTGAAATTTTTTACTATTTTCTAAAAATCAAATTCGAAACTATCTCATAAGAGGATTTTCAACTGTTGTACAAGACTGTGAGTTCCCAAACGTTGGGAACACACTAGGAACTCTAGGAACGCGATGCTGATGTGGTCGAGTGACTGCCACGTTAGAAAATACTAATTTTTGATTAATTTTAATTAATTATTAAAAAAAATTAATTTTTGAATTTTAAAAAAAAATCATATTTTTGCTCCTTAGTACATTCTGAAGTTTTTTGGAAAAAAAAATTTTTATTTTTTTTTTCAAAATTCAAAAATTCAGACCAGCAGGGGGCTGGTCTGCAGCAGTGGGAACAATTTCGGGGAACACCCCTGAAACAATCTTCTGGGGGCCCAAAAATCCTCTTATGATTTTCTTGTATTTTTCATCACTATTTGAGAGAGCGTAACTTTCAGAGATAAATTTTTCTAAGTTAGAGTTTTCACCCACATACTATTTAGAGTGTTATACAAATTATCCATATTTATTTCATTAAAAAAAATTATTCCGAAAGTCATAGTCTTGCAGTACTCGGGCCATTTTGAGACAAAGGCGTTAAGTCATTCTTGCAATCACCCATAGTTCAAAAGACCAGAAAACAAAGCTTGTGCACCCTTCCTCACAAAGTGCTTTGTAAGGGTACCAAGAACATGACAGGGAAATGTAATGTACAGTTGGGTACCATAAACTTACGAATTTTTGCATTCACAGTGAAAAAAAAGTTCACTACTACCTGGGGATGACACTTCTTGTATATTTGGGGAACCCACATGCGGCGGTGGGGTATTTTTAGGGGGGCTATCAATTACTTGTAATCATTACTTGGCAACATTAAAAGAGCCCCTATTTTATCATAAAGCGGAAAAATCAGCCATATTATCATCCCTATTTTATTTTTAAAACACTTTGCCTTTTTAATGTCCCCTATTTTATATGTAAATGTCTTATAAATTTTACCTAAGATTATTTAAATGTATCCTATATTCCGCCGCACGTAGGTTATTAAAAAATGGGAAGTGTCCTCCCCTAACACTGTTGCCTACTTTGATGCCCTCCCGAGGGCTGAAAAACTAATGTTTTTCCACTAAATTGTTTTTACAAGATCCTCTCTATGATAATAAAATATGTGCCAAATTTCAAGTCCAAATGATTTATAAAAAAAAAGATATTCAAACATGTACCAACATGTGTAGTTCAAAAAAAACTTTCACTACTACCAATTTTGACACCCTTTCAAAAAATCGAAAAAAAAAGTTTTGGCCTTGAAATTTTTGGTGTAAGATCACCTTAGTGTTACTAACTAATTTGACAAATTTCAAGTTCAAAATTTTTTCTCACAAAGAGTAGTTCAACTTCTACCAACATGTGTAGTTATGGATTTTTTTTCCATAACAACACATGTTGGTAGATTTTGAATATATCTTTTTTTGAGTAAATCTTTTGGCCTTGAAATATGACACGCATATTATCAACATAGAGGTGATCTCATGCCAAGATTTTCATGGTAAATAAACAATTTTTTTGCCCTTGGGAGGGTGTCAAAGTTGGGCCATAGTGAAATTGTTTCGCATGGCTACACTTGTTAGTTGGTAGGATTTGAACTACTCTTTGTGGGAAATTCTTTTGAACTTGAAATTTGGCAGATTAGTTAGGAATTTTAAGGTGATCTTACACCAAAAATTTCATGGTCAAAACTTTTTTTTCGATTTTTGGGAGGGTGTCAAAGTTGGTAGTAATGAAATTTTTTTTGAACTACACATGTTGGTACATGTTTGAATATATTTTCTTGTATAAATCATTTGGACTTGAAATTTGGCACATATGTTATTAGCATATAAAGGATCTTGTAAAAAAAATTTCATGGAAAAATATTAAATTTTCAGCCCTTGGGAGGGCGTCAAAGTGGGCAGCAGTGAACTTTTTTTTCATTATGAATGCAAAAATTCGTAAGTTTATGGTACCCGACTGTACAATTAAAGAAATCTCAACATAATAAATAAAAACAAAAAGCAAATAGCCTAACTTTAAGGTATGGAATAGAGGCTCAATTTAGAGTAGATAAAATAAATCACTCCAAGACAATTCAAATTTTATTGATCCAATTTTGCTCAAAGAGAAAGACATTATTTTCTAACTTCAATTGAACTATCATAATCTTGCAATCTATGGTGGCAAATGGGTTGAATCTTTTTTTGCTTATAGTCCTAATAGAGGTATACAAATTTATATAGTTTGAAATCCATTCTATTTATATTTTATAGCCACATAATTCATTTTTAGCTGCAATCTTTTGTATGAAGACTTGAATATTTGATGCACATATTTGCAAGAATTTAAAAAAAAAGAGTATATTTTCATCATCAATATCACCAAAAAATGTTAATTTTCAAAAAATTACATTAACTTTCATCAAATTGACATTTTTTACAAATATGTGCATCAGAAACTCAAGTCTTTATACAAAAGAGTGTAGCTAAAAATGAATTATGTGGCTATAAAATATAAATAGAATGCATTGTCCCGTTTAACAAATATTTCAAATGCAAGGGCATTAAGATGGAATAATGGTCTATATCATGAGAACGTACATCATTTGTACGTTTGTCAAATTGTTGATATTTTAAATGTTATGAAATGGAAATTTCCTTTAATATTTGCATACAACAATTTGAAATGATGTATACCAACATGCCACGGCACTAAAAGTTTTTTTGGAGTTCTAAGAAAAATTGACAAAAGATAAAGTAATTCCAATTCGCGGTCAACAAAACCAAGTTGTGGACATGGCTAAATTTGAAAATAATTTTCTTTCAAATCAAAACTAGTTTTTAATTCAAACTTTCATAATAAAGTGGAATATGTTGTACACTTCAGCTTTTGTATACATACTTTTAAACTTTGTCCATTAATGCTCATGGTATGGTTGTTTGAATGAAAACATTTCAAATTTTTATTCAATTATGTTAATCACTGTACTATGTCACTAGAGACCTCACATGTTTAGGCTCCATTTTGGTCTTTGAACATGATTGCAATTAACCCCTAAGTCCCCAAATGCATAAAATTTGACCTTTCCAATTTGAAAGGTTGCCCTATATTGACTCTTATAATCTTTTCAATTATACAATCAAATCATTTGTCTATTTTTCTGTTCTTCTAAGGCTATCTCCACTACAAATCCATATGGTTCCTGGAGTACCGTTCATTTTTGTGGATCTTTTTTTTTAATAGTAGTTTATAATAATTGGAATGAGTGCACGAGGGTCTAAATTTTGGTGAAGATGAGCAGGGTGTTCAAGAGTTAAAAATTTTTAACACATACAATTCTAGACTATCAAACTTTATAAATGTAATACAATTAAATGTTAGGTTGATATTATTATTGTAGTTTTTTTTGTGGAGTTTTCAAATACAAACATTGTATTCCATAGTTTCCAACATAGTATTCTTTGCATAAATTATAGGAAATTTTGATTAATTTCTAAAGGACAAAGGATGTTTTTTTTAACCCCTAAAGTTCCAAGGCCTATTTCCTATCAAAAAACACAAAAAACAACCATTTCTGTTGTGTTTATCCAATAAAACAAAAAAATCATTTTTTTTCAAGAATCTAACCGTAGGATCTTATAATTAACTTGTTGGAGATCATATAGTAAGAATTTGATGAAGTTTTATTATGTAGATTGAAAGATATGACCATTCAAAGTTGAAAAAAATAGTTTTTTTCAACTACAGTTTGCAATTGTGGATGACTTTCACTACCATTTGTCAAAAAAATTTCCTCTATAGATTTGAATTAAAAAAAATTTGTGTTAGAAAATTGAATTGAGAGTCTAGGAAAAAAATTTCACAAGAAAAATACTTGATTTTCATTCTTTAAAAAATTGTTAAATAGAAGTAGGTCCAAAATTAAAAGAAAAACTAAATGATTAATAGTTCTAAATTGGGATTGAAACACAATAATCCTAACAGTGATAATGCTCTAGCAAGTAAACATAACTTTGTCCAACAATTTCTTTTTGAAAAATTGTAAAAATTGCATTAAAAAATGAATCCTACAAGTTATTTTTTTCAAGAAGATGTCTAAATTGCTCAAAAAACAAGATTGTCTATAACTTTCTCATTATTAGTCCAAATAGAATGAATCAAAGCTCCAGATGTAGACAAAATTATACTATTTCAGAAGAAAAAAATTTGCAAAATTTTTGGTGTTGCTTACTGAGTTTAGTTTTGGACTTTGGGAGGTATAATTGTTGCTTCCAAACACCAATTGAAAAAATAATTATATCTATACAAAGGTAATTAATTTTTCTATCTTAAGAGAAAGTTTAAAAAAGAACCATGAAAAATTGAGGCCGTAGGAACCTGCCCAAAATCCATTTTGTCCCCCTAGGAGACAATGGGACTTTAGGAATTAAGAGAATTGTCAAAAAACTATTGTTGATTACTGCATTGACTACAAATGAAAAACAAAATCTACTTAACACCTCACCTAGCTAATGCTGAGTCTTCAATTGCAAATATGAACTCAAAACTTGCAAATTTTGTCATGCATCAAAAATAAAAAGTCCCTATGTTTTCCTTAGGGATAAGAGGGGGGGACAAAATGGCCTTTGCGATTGGCTTGTTGCACTACTAGGGTTGTCATAGCTCCTTGAAGAAACTAATTTTCTCACAGAAACCCAAGTTGGGGAGATAAACCCGGAGCCAATGAAAACTCATTTAGAATGGAGGAGCCGTGATCCTCCTTTTGGGTGCATCCAGCATGGGAATCGTTTCTTAGAGAATGAGTTACTTGAATCTGGTTAGTTTCACCTAATGAGCTTTGTAGCCAAGGTGAAATTGGTGGGGAGGAGTGAAAAAACATTGTGGGGTGAACAACAGATAAGAATTTCTTGAAGAAAATTGGGAGCAAGTGTCGTTTCTTTAGTTCCAGAGCAGAAGAAACAACACTTGAAATTCTCCGGGAATTTCAGCTCTACCTTCTGATTTTATTCCGCCCTTGCACGACACGTGTCCATTCTCAGGAAAAATGCAGGCCATCGGAAGTGCCGTGACAACCCCTACTATAAAACGGGGTCTATTGGGGACAAGGAGAAGTATTGTTGGATGTGCTAAACTAGGCAATATTTGGAGGGACGACAGAGAAAGGGACCATTTTTTGGCGGATTGGATGAATTATCGCTCAAAACAACGACCCTGCTATAACCTCGACCAAGGGGGTCCAGCAGAATTGACTGCTTCCAAGTTAGGCATGTGACGAACAAGTCAAAACCCCAACATACCGTCTTCGGCGGAGGACGCGGTTCCGCAGCGCAACCTTTCTTCCACTAATTTACAATAATATCCAGTCCAGTGAAAACGGTACAAAAGCGTCTGGAATCTTCCGGTTTCCCAGGACGGACGAATCTTCGTTCATCGTCTCCTTTCCATAATTCCCATCCACCAAAAGTCCAAAACCCAACGAAATCCTCGGGGGGACTGGAATCGTCGGAAGGGCTCTGCATATCCGATGGTTGGCGTCCACCTGTCGTGGAGAATTCACAGCAGGCGGTCTCGTCAGCTCCGTCACGAAGTAAACGCTCCTCGGAAGACGGCGCTGTCACTCCGTCCCTCCAGCCAGTCAGAGTCGCTCTCGCATTTCCTCGTTTTTCTCTCAGTAGTAGCTTGCCGGCCTAAGCTTTGCGCCACATGCTTCAGTTCATTTTCGGTGAAGATGTTTACGGACCGGCTGAGCGGGTTGTTTCCGCTGTGAAGTCGGCCTCTTGAAGCTTAAGGCGCAGGCCGAGTTTTGTCGTTCTTCAGTATTTGCAACCCTTACATGAAGAATTTGCTCTCTAGTTTGGAAGCCGAAATTTCAGAAAGGGAGGTTTAATTCTTTTCAGTTGTTACTCTACTTGAGGTCGGAGAAGCCTGAGTTTCAGGTTCTAAGGTTGTCGCTTCTGAAATCTTGGTTAGGAAGCGCTTGGCTCAGGGAGTGTGTGTTTCGTTGTTATTTACTGCGAACAATTCACGCTCTCTGCTGGAAGCCGAAACTTCGGGGAGGTAGGGACTATCTAAGTGACGATTAGTGAAGTTGTTCGACTTCTTGCAAGGACGTTGAGGCTGTAGAGACCTGTGTTTTAGTCGGTGTACGTCTCCACTAAAGTCTTATGTAGGGAGAGTATTCGGCGTGCCGTTGTTTCTGTAATGTTAACTATTTTCACTCTATCTTGGAGGCCGGAATATGAAGTGTCGGTAAGCATTGTGAGTTGGAGACGATCGTTTTTTTGATTAATTGTTCTCAGTACGAGGTTGCTCGTCATCTCGCAAGACGTTAAGGTTGTTGAAACCTGTGTTTGAGTCGGTATTGGTCTCTACTAAAGCCTTGGTTAGGGTTAGTCAACTGCGTTTTGATACTTGTTGAAGTGGGTTCACTACCTTAGGGAATCGATTATGGAATCAAATCTTAGCAACTTTTAGCGTTTTTGACACTTGATGAGCGCGTTATGGTGTGAGATGACTGTATAATATAGCTGGAAGGTGAATCGCATCAGTGTTGCGAGGTTCTTAGTTTGATATTCTGCAGTATTTGGTTTTCTGGAGCCAGATAAGATCGCACTCCAGGTTATCTTTTGAGATTACTGTACAGAAATCTCGAAAGAGAAGAACGGGTTGTGATATTCGCAAAAGCTATTAATAGTGAAGATAGGATTCAGTGATTCCAGGTTGGCACGAAGATATCATTTTCCATAGCAGAAGGAAGGGGAAGCTCCGACAAAACGATATAATTGGCATCTCATTATGAGTTTCGTATTTAGAGGAATCCGGGCGGACTTGGAGAGCGGGCTACCAGGTTTTATGCCTGAAAGACGTTCTGTGGTACGTTTTCTTAACATTCTTACTTGTTTTTTCAATATTAAACAGGTTTGAGTTATGTTAAACTTTGTCCGCCATTCTTATTGGAGTGAACGAATGTAGATTTCTTGGAGGTTGTACATCCGCAACTATCGTGTCATGTTGTGAGAATCGTTGGATGGTGGATATTTATCTCCTTCCATGCCACGATAAGAAGATTCGGCATGCAGTAGGTGTGACAGGGTATTGTACTCTGCTTTGACCTGTCAGAATTTTGGGAAGATGTTCTGGCTGGTAAGGTGAGGGATGAATGACGAATGTTTGTTGGCGATTGCTTGCCGGATTTCGGTTATTTTCGAATTTTGATAACTGAACTCTCCTCATTTTTTGACAGGTTGGACATAGATTTCATGGCACGGGGCGTCCATTTAATGCTAATCCAATGGCATTCCTTATTATTGGTATGTGAGAACTTCCAGCTTATTGAACAAACAGTCTTGAAGTGTAGACAGTGAATGCATACAAACTTGAGTGTTTAAATTGCAACATTTAGTCTGCATCTTATCATAGAGAGCATCCATTCATTTCGGGTGTTCATCTAGTCTTCCAAATCCTTATGGTGGTATTTTTTTCTTGCAGTGGTCCTATTATTTATGATACTCAATTCGTACACGTCTCAAAATGCACTGGTGCGTCTTTCTTCCCCTTTAAACTAGTGAGACCAGTCTTGATTTTTTTTAATACATGCTAATGCTCTTCTTGTCTATTCTGGGGACGACAATGAATAAGTCTTTCTCTGCATTCCAGGGTAATTGGATAGATTCTGAAGGTCTTAGTTTTATTTCATCACATATCTTAGCTGAATAGTTGATTGAAATACCATCATGAACTTAACTTACCTTTTGATGTGTTTTTGCAGCTTTGGGTGGGAATGGGTGTTTTCTTTATGGCGTCCAGCCTACGTATGTACGCGATTTGTCAACAACTTCAAGCTCAGGCGCAGGCTGCTGCTGCTGCGACTGCAGGTGGATTATTGAGCCACGCAGAGCTGCGCCTACGAATGCCTTCCTCTCTAACTTTTGCTACTAGAGCCCGACTCCACGGCTTGCGTTTGCAGCTTGCCCTACTTGACAGGGAATTTGATGACCTAGGTGATTCACATTTCTGATCATGGTCTAAACAGGGACGACTTAGTCTGCTACATGAATCTCAAGCCTGTTAATGTTTATGAGGAGTGTTCTTCCTATGCTGTGAGACGCATTTTACGGAATAATCTCTACACGGGATAGAAATGGGTCCAAGCTCGACGATAGACGCTGTTATCATAGGGACTGTTCTTTGTTTTAGGTGTCTTATCAAATGTTTTAGGTCTCTTTATCTGAACAATGCAGTTTCTGTCAAATGCAGATTACGATGCTTTGAGAGCATTGGATGCAGACAATCCCCCTGGCGTCACCGCCATGAGTGATACAGATATCAGCAGATTACCTGTTCGTATGTACAAAGGATCTAGTCACACTCCAGTTACTGAGTCACAACCTAGGTCAGTTGGGCAGTTTCATTCCACATTGCATATTTATGTAGTTCATGGACATGTCATTTCAGTTTTGTATTGTTGCCAATATCATTATGTGTTCTAATGCCTGTGGAATTGTTTTATATCCTTCCAGCAGCGGCGTTGAACTCCCTTCAGAGGAGATCGAAGTGAATGTTGTCGATTCAATCTCGGTATGAACTTAGGATCTGGCCTTATTTCATGCTCAATTCGTTGTTTGAATCCAACAACTCGGTCGAGTTGCTCTCCATGGTTGAGAATGGAAATACACGTCTTGATGCATGACTCCTCAGACTCCTTTCTGTACCGTGCCAGCAAACTCAGCAGAGTTATACGAATGTATACTCATCGACAACCGAGCTTATCGACTACTGTTACCTTCTTGTTGTAGCTCATAGACTTTTACAAATAATGGACCTGTAATTTGTAGAACTGAAAGCCAGAAAGAGAAAGACGGAAAGCGTACAAGAGACTTGTTGGCACTTACGTAAGAAATCTTGAAATGTGCAGGAGAAGAGACTGGTTGACCTGGAGTCCGGGAAGCAGACCAATATGGTGGATCCGGAGGAGGAATTGACCTGCAGCGTGTGCTTGGAGCAAGTTCTGGATGGTGAAATGGTTCGAACGCTTCCCTGCCTACACCAGGTACTTTCTGGTGACTCGCAATTATTGGATTCTCTCGAAACTCCATTATTGACGTTGGGAGTTCTGGTGACTCGCAACATATTTCAAGATGGTCCCGACAGGATATATTTCGTTCACCCGGTGTTGTGGGAACAAGCTTATCGCTCTGGCAATAGCGATGATGATAATAGAGAAAGTTTGAGATATAGCGCTCAATTGATTTATGTGTCCAGGCGATGAGTAGTGAAGGCCTGAAGGGGGCGTCAGAACAACACTGAACCCTTTCTAATGTCGCTGCCTAGGGGGGCAAATCGACCTCTATTAAGTTAGCAATCTCATGCATGTTCACAACTTGACATTCATGTGGATTTAGTCCATTCAGATCGACCTTTACACAACATGAAAATTCTGAGGCTATGTACGGAATTACAAATACAGAGTTTCTCGTGAGAGTGGTTTTTTTGTATGCGACCAAGGTGTATGTTATGTGGATAGTGACAGATCGAGTGCCATATATTACCAGCTTATTCAACAACTAAGCGTTGCATTGCATGGTGGATGCGCATGGCAGTTCCATTCGGCGTGCATCGACCAGTGGCTTCGGCAGCAGGGCACTTGCCCTGTGTGCAAGTTCAAGCTGAGTGGACCGGAAACGTCGCCGCCACCGGGGAGCAGCGGCAGTGCCTCGGCAGCAAGCGCTTTCAGGGTCTAATGAATGTTCATTCATTAATTCTCTAGCTAGGGTCTCTTGCAGCTTCCCCAAAATTGCCTTTTTGCCAGAGAGAGAGTCGTGATTGTTGTGGTAGCTACTGCCTGCACTTATTTTAAGTAGGGGCGGCTACAGACGGTAGAAGTAGAGCACATTTGAGCATTGAGGGGGAGAGGTTGCGGCGTGAGTTGTGAGCTTCACGGAAGGAGTGAGGCGAGGGAGGCATGGTAGAGGCATTAGACATGGACGCAAATTGTAAATCATTTAACTTAGTAGGCACTCATGGAGAGGGGCAAGTTTGTTGTACTGCACTGGAATCGAGAAATAAATAATCCAGCTGCGGTATGGTAAAGAGATCCTAGCAATCAAACATCCTCTATTGCTGGGGTACATTTCTCTTTCTCCACTGCTCCATCAGTGTGTCAGTGGTGTACTGTACAGTACAGTTGAGGAGGTGGGCGGTTTTAATGATCACTACGCTCCAACTTCAAAGTTCTTATCTAAATTCCTTGACGGTTCAAAAATATGAAATAACTTGGATTAGAGTGCCAATTCACATTTCCTTTCTTTCAAATTTACTGGAAAATATGTCAGAAGGACTCAAAAGGAATGCTTTGGGGACCTTCTACTTTAGCCTCCAAGGATGTTGATGGTTTGTCTTTGAGATGGTCAAATCAAGTTTAGTGAAGAATGGATGTTTTGATTTTATATGCAAGTGTATTGGTTGTTGTCTCTACATCATTTAGTTGAGTTTAAGACATTTGATTTGGTTTAGGGTTTCATATTTGGTAGTTATTATGAAAAAGGTGGTATACTATCTATTGTCCAATGTATTTCACTATTTTGCCTTCTTGCATTCATTCCAATCAAACTATCATTAAAATCAAGATTGACAATAACTATTGGTATCCATTGGTAGTAGAGACAATCTTAGAGCAAAAAAAAATGGACAAATGATTTGACTATACTATTGAAAAGAATATAACTTGCCTTTGACAATTAGAACAATTGTTTTTACTTTTGAGTAAAACCAAGTGAAGAGTATTTTCTTTTTCATTTGAAAATTTTGAAAAATTACTTAAAATAACCATTTTTATGAACCTTGTAGCTGATTGTATAGAACTACATTTTAGATATGGAATGATAAGGAATTTTTTTATACTACATTGCTCTATTCAATTTGGATTTCGGATCAACTTTGCTCTTTAAAGAGCATTGTGGAAATCCTCTACTTCTCATATCAATTGAGATATCAATTATGTTTGCTTGTAGCAATTGGCATTGTAGTCATTGTTACAGGATCTTGAAAGAGTAGATTTGTTATGTGTGTCAATACTCTTTCTAATTCTTCCTTGAAGTAGGCACTACAATCTTGGTAATTTTTTTAAATGAAAATAAATTGATTGGAGCCAAAAAGAGTATATTGAAAAAAACTCTCTAGGATAAAGAGATTTCAAAGGTCACTCAAGAACCCCACCTAAATTTTAAGTTTTTTCTATCCTAAGGTTTGTCCTTCATAACTTGGATTTCAAATTTAGTAGGGCGTCCAATGCCATCATTCTTATATGATTGTAATTTCCAACTAATCTTGCTTGTGATTTCTCATTTTGAAGAGAGTAAAGATTGTTTCAATAACTTTTTAATAACATCATTATATGAATATTCATCATGATTCTTAGAGAGGATTCAATCATCATGTTAACTCAAGAAGGTACTAAATTGAGCATTAAGAGACAACTTTATGAATTATGAATCATTTAAAAAAAACTTGGTTGTTGTAGCTAAAGGAGAGGAGAAATTGCATTTGGAGCAATATTTTTTTGTGTTTGCAAACAAAAAGAAGTTTGAATAAGATACTCATTGTAAAATAGTTGTTATTATCCTTTTTTCTTCTTTAATAAAATTTGTATGATATTGAGTGAAGTTTTGAAATCATCTAGTTTTACTAAAAAGTCCTATGGTCAAATTTCAAACTTCTTCTTTCAAGATTTGTTAGAGGTTCTAGGTCATAATATTCAATAGCATATTATAACACTACCTTCTCTCTACAATGGAGGGTGTGGCATATTCCACATCTAAGTTGTTCAATAGTTATTGATGAAGCATTGTTGGGAGTGGATTTGACATCCTCCATTGTAGAATATAGGTAGTGCTATCCAATGCTACTGAATGTTATGGTGGTGCCATGTAGATGAATACATACTAATAGTAATTTATCAAATTGGAAAACATGAAGTAGATAGATTTCAAAATTTTATTATTTATGCTCCTTTTTCTTTGCAATGCTTCACATTGAAAAAAAAAAAGAGATTTACTACAATAGCCATGGCTCCCAAGATGCCTCCCCAAACCACATCTCATCCTATAACACCCAAAAAAGAGTACCGGAAGAAAACCCCTTTGGACCCCATCTCTGCCAATAAAATTTGGGCCGATGAATGCAATAAGACAGAGCGCATGAAACGCATGGTTGGACCCTTCCAACTTCACGTCCGAAAGTGTGAGTCTATATTTACTTTATTCAATTTGATGTTGAGAGCTCCAATTTGCTTCAAAAATCAATAACAACATGTTGAAAGTAGTATTGACCCCACACCCTCTTCTTTGTTTCAACATTGTTATTGGATGTAATTTTAGTTGTCTACAAGAAGTGGTTGAGCACTATTGTTTTCATTCTTGAACACAAAATATTTAAGACTGATAGATGTTTGAGTATTCTATAAACCCTATTTTTATTTCTTTAATTAATAGTTGGATATAAAGTATTTGCAGCTCCTATGAGCTTTGTTCATTTGGTAAGTAGATCTGGGGTGATTATAAAATGTTGTCTTACACAATGCAAATGTAAGTTTAGTAGTTTTGTGGGCATGGTGTCACAACTAAAGTTTTATTAGTTTTAGATGCATATTGCTAAAGTTCTTAGAGTTAGGATCACTTCGAACTTATAAGAATTGCAACCATATTTAACTATCTTTTAGGACCTATGAAGAAACCTTATTATATAGACATCCACAAAGTTGAAAGATGCTTTGGATTTTCAAATAGCTTAGTAAAGCTAAAGTAAAAACATGGTTTATTATATGTATTTCATTTGAATTTGTTTTGTTGATTGCTAATGGGATTTTGCTAACATTTTTTTGCAGTAATAATCCTTGCAGAAAAACCCAATTACATAACCCCAAATGTAAAAGGCAAGTTAGCAATTATCTTTCCTTGAAGTTTCAATCAATATTTGTTTTGTTTGTGACTACTAATTGAAAGGGATACCTCCTACAAGGAAAGGTAAACAAATAGAAATATTTAGAACAAAACACTACCATACTAGAAGGAATGGCAAGGAAGACTGAGGATTATATTTTGCCATTTAAGATGCTTTTGTATTTGTATGGAACATATGCAAAATGATATAAATGAGTGAAGTCATTAAATGGTAGACAACAAAAACCTTTAATGATTGTTCATGTCATTTGGATTGAATCTTGATAGAGGTGGTGAAGCTTGCTTTTGTTGTAGTGAAGCATCATACTAATGTTCCAAAACCATAAGGCATTTCTTGATGGAAATAGAAAGTCTTCCAATACTTTTTATTTTTACAAGGTTAAGGTCTATGAATTGGCAAGCATTGAATGTTTTTTTGACACTAAGTAGATGATTAAAATATTAGAAAAGTAAAGCTTAATTGGATACATTCATAGGAGGCAGTAACAATGAAAGAGTATGAGGAAGCAATTAAGTTGATGGAAAAGGTTGATCCAATCAAACAAAGAGATAGGATACCATCAGAGAAGTACAATCTACCACTAACAGTTGCCCAAGATTATGGTTGGTATAGCAAACCATTGGTAAGTTTACCCCCCATCAAGCCCATCAAAAACCACTTGCTACATGGTTAAGAAGTCCACAAGATGGAAGGATGTACTATATTAGAGAGTTTTATTTGAATTTAAACAAAAGCTTTCTTCAATTTAAAAAAAAAATTCAATGTGATATTCAACTATATTTGAGGAATTTATGCACTTGATTTTCATTAGACAACATTACACAATACAAATTTTTTTTCTTACTTATTTGAATTTTTTCTAAATTTTTTTTCTTTTCATTCAAAGTTGTCATTCTATATTTAGTGATTTAAGGCACAAGATTTTGAACATTTTAAATTTGTGATGTTTTGCATGAATTTTAGATGAAGACACACCCATTATTCACATATCCAAAGAACATGTGTGAGATTACAGAGTATGCAGATTGTTACTTTAGAAGTCAAGGAAGGAATCCGTTTCAAAGGAAGGAACCTATTACAAAAGAAGGCAAAGAACACAAAGAAGAAAAGAGTAAAGGTAAGGAAGGTGAAGGTAAATCCAAAGCTCTTCATGCTAACACGTGAACTTGTATTGTCTTTGTTGTAGAGGTAGACATGCAAACCTAACATTTGTATGCGTTTGAATAGTATTTTTTTAGTAGGTAAAGTCATACTTTAAGCTTCAATTGATTAGAGAAATAAAATGCCATACTATCTAAGTGGTTTAGATGGTCCATTTAGCAATGTATAGAAGAAAGAGAGAATACATTGGTAGAAAGTTGGTCTTGGAAGACTAATGAGAGTGTAAATGCTTGGTGTTTAAGGCCCAAATAAGCACCAAGAGATTTCTACTAGTTATATATCTTCAAATATTTCGATGTATTAAATTGCATCAAGAGAACTTGATGAAATGTTAAGATATATACATTAACAAACTCTCTTAAAAACTAAAATTCATTGTTTGATGTAAAATATATGCTTTTAGTGATAGTAAACTACTTCAAAAAACTTCACAAAATATTATATATTAGAGAGGTCAATTTCAATATTTAAAATATCTAATTTATATACATTTTTTCATATTTTAGTCAATGAAAAGGTGTTTCTACTATTGATCTACTTAATTGTTTTTTCTCCATCACAAGCCTCTCTAGCCTTTGATTGATATTGAAAGCATAGAGAAATTTATACTAATACTAAAATTTGTGTGAAAAATTAATTGTTTGGGGTTATAATGCATGTTTTTGGTGCATTGAAAAGAAAATGTAAGTCTGAGAATTAGATTTTCTTTTGAGGCTTTCAAATATGCCAAGTGCAAATGAAACTTTCATTTACTAGGGTGATTTTTTCAAAATATTATTAAATTTGACTTCATAAAGTGAACTTCCTTTGAAATATAAAATACATATATAGTTTTGAGTATGCCATGTTCATAAAACTCTAGTGGAGACACCTTTGTCAAATCTATTTTCTTCCAAAAAAATAAATTTTTGTATGCCAAAATCAAGAATCCTAGACAAGAAAAATATATGTTCTTAGAATAATTTCTCAAAGATTTTGGAATCTATGTTAAAATTATTTTCTACCAACCATGCTATACACCAAGCCTTTTATAGACAATGTCAATACTATATAGTTTATTTTCTTTACCAATTTCTAATCAAGTCTCTTAAAAAACTTTGGCTATTCATTTTTTTTACCATTTTTTTAACATAGAAACCTTTATTTTTACGATACAATAAAATCTTCATGTCTATTGGCTTGGTCCAACATCAATTCTACAACTCCTAATTGATTTTGTAATATCTCAATATCTTTATTGCCCTCAAATCTAACCAAGCAATTAGATGTTTTTTTAGCCCATTAGAAGATTGTTTCAAAGTTGTTCCCCAAGCTATAAACCACTATATTATTGGTCAAATTTTTAAATAATAAGAAATACGTTAAAAAATTCAAACATTTTAAGCAATGAAAAAAAATTGTTGAAAAATAATAAGTTAAGTACATTTTTAAAAAATCAATTATAAAAAATTTGATTAAAGTTTAATAAAAAAATATTACTAGATGTGGCAATTGCTTAACCACATTAAATTCATGACATGGCAAAGTTTCCAATCAACTGTAAAGAAAGTGGTTTTCTTTTCATTTTTTTAAATATTAATATTTTTAAGTCATAAAATTGTCCTATGCATTTCAAGACCTAAAATTTTTTGAATTTCCTTTTAGTATTTTTTAAGTAAATTATGGTTGCTATTCTTTGCTATCTACAAATTCACAATCTTGTTTAGCTTAGAAAATCATCTAATGGTAGTAGGAGTAGCTTAAAAAGGTTGAGAAAAGATCTTGGCTTGTTTTTTAGATGCTACCATATTTTTTTGAATATAATTGTGTTCACCTAATTTCACTTTCAAAAGTGATGTTGTTGAAGTAATGGAAATAAAAAAGCATACTAATGAGTCTCCATTTTTTCAACAAATGTTTCCTTCACTAATTATCCATCTAATATTAGACAAAATTTTTGATGGCATTCAAAGTTAAATCTTCATTGAAAATCACAAGAAGCATATGAAACACCCAAGTTTTAAAAAAACAATACAAAATGAGTATTAAGTATGCATTTTCATCTAAAAGGTAACAATTATTTGGACTCTATATGAAGTAGTGTAACATGATATACCCCTTTGAAAATGAAAATGGAAATTACTACCTCTTTTGATCAATCTTGTGAAGAAATGCCAATCCTCAACAAAAAAACATGGGGATTTCCAAAGGGATCCATGTAGAAATATTCCATTTGTGCTTAATTTTTAAAAAGTGGGTACAAAAAGGATTATAAAACACAAAATTTTAAAATTTTAAACTGTCAAAAATAAACATACAAAAATGGCAAAACCTACATTCCAGAGTATGCATGGTGACAACTACATTCCTATGTGACTTCACTACAATGGGCATTGAAATGATCTTGCAAAAATGGTACAGTACACCTCGACACCAATTGTCGTAGCCTCTACATCCAAGATGATGAGTCCCCACATATACAATCCTAAAATATTCCCATCATGATGACAAAACAAGGTGAAGGAACTCAAGGACAAGAAACAAAAGACTGCAACAAAAGAACAGAGCAAAACACAATATTCTAATGAAACTATTCTTACCATCTACACATGCCACCCATGCTAAAAATTTAGTACAACAAAATTTTAGGCTCCCACACCAAATTGACCAAAGATGATCAAAAGCAAAATTCCATTCTTCCAACTACACATTAGTCCCACTACAAAAATCTCCAAAACAATGATAAGATTCTTATTAGCCTCCATGCAACCACTTGTGAACCACAATCCAAAAATTCATGTCAATTATACTAGGGCAATTATTGAGCTTCCAAATTGAACATGAAAATAAGCAAATTTTTTTATTAATGCCTATTGTTTGTGTAGGTTCAAATGTAGCAAAAATACAACAACAATTGAGTTATTTGTAAAGTCCTCCCCACTTTGGGCATAACTTTCTTTGAAGTTGAGAAGGCAACTATAGTTGAAGTGTGAAACTTTTTTGCACAATACATATGTCACATGACTTCAAAAGTGGGGATCAAACTTTTTTAGGTACCATTTTGATGAAAAAATAAGTTTCGTATCCACTTTTATTTTGACTTTTTTAACTCAACCAGCTTATTCACAAAACTCATCGATTTAAACCCCCGTTTAGGTACTTTATGAATAACTCAAATGAGCTGAAAATTTCCATAGTTGAGGTAGGCTTTCCAACCCCTGTAACTTCCAAATCCTATTCCAATTTCATCAATGGTTGCAACATGCTTTTTGAATTTCTTGATTAGATCAACAACCTTCAATCAAATTTTTTTTGTAGAGCCATTTTCCAAAGAGATCAACACTGATGTAGGAGGGAGGGGGATCTCAAAAGATTGAATGGCTGATGTTATTTGGCGTGGGATGAATGAGGGCACATACAACAAAAAATGGACAAAAAAATGTTGATATAGTTTGTCAATTTTTTGTAGCCTTGGACACGTTGACTTAGACAGTACCCAACAAAATTTTTTTTTTGTTGATTTGGACATTTACAATTTTTTTTAAGAACCTAAATTTTTTTTCGACCAACCAGATTTTGCCATGTGGCAAAGAAATGTACCACCTAGGCAACTCGCCGCATGGGTGGCCACCACTTCCAAGGTTTGAACCTTGGACCTCATGGTTGAGGTTTAAGGTCCTTAACCATTACACCATGCATAGTCTTATATAACTACAAAGGAAGTTAGTTTTCTTTTATCAACTTCTTCATGTTGGTATTTCTTTACTTTGTTAAAATCAGCAGACTTTGGTGGCCATTTACATATAGAAAAACAACATTTTTGAAAAAACTTTCAACCAATAAAAGTTATAATATTCAATTAACTTTCATCCCCAAAATCCTTTTAAGATTTCAAGTCTCCAATAAAAAGTAATTGACAAAATTCAAAGAAGGTTTCTTAAAATGTCAAATACAATGTCCATTTTAACCCTTCTCTGATTTTTGTCAATAACTTCTGATTGGAAACTCAAAATATCAAACGTATTTTTGGAGATGAAAGATATTTTGATTTTTCAACTTTTCTTAGCTGAAAGTTTTTTCAGAAAAGTTGTTTAACTATGCAAAAATGGCCATCAAAGTCTGCTGGTTTTTTAAAACACTAAATTTTGAATGATTGAATTAGAGAAAAGCATTTGTTTTTACATAGAATTTCAAGCACGATTATTTAGACATTGTTTAAATGAAGAAACCTATTTGAAACTCTTGTAAGTGCTAGTTAACAAATAAGTGTTAAATTTTTTGTTGATTTGGACGTTGTACTACCCAAATTAATAAAAAAATTGTTACCATTTTGTTAACTAGTGCCAGATCAACAAAATACTATGAAAACATTCTATATAGTACCCAAATTAATAAAAATTTGATGATTTTTTTTTATTTGGACATCATTTTCTAGTAGTGAAAACATGAAGTGGCACACCATGAATCCAAAATCAAAGTATATCAATTGGGACCAAGACGACATTTATTATTTTTAAGATATATTTGACCATGTATTGAGTTTTTTATACTTATTTGGGTTCATGGTGTCTTACGTTCAATATCTACCAATATTTATTGTCTAAATTTGATCATCTTATCTAATGCTCAAAGGGTGTTGCATTTCCATAAAAAGCTTGGGCAAGATCAATCATGCTACATCTTGTTGTAGTTTAGTTGTAACAAACTCACAACCAACCATATGTGGGCAAAAAATGAATGGAATGTATTCCATAATTGCAAACTAAGTATTGAATCAAAAGCCCAATTAGATCATTCAACATGAAGTGTAGGAAAAAATTGTAAATTTTGTTGAATATTTGCAAATTTCATCAATCCATCTTTCACTTTAGTTTTTTTTCATTCTATAATGATTTTGACAAGATGCATCCAACTTCACCTATCCTATTTCAAGATGAGCATTGACATGTGGAATATTGTCTTTCAATCCCAAACCTTGAAAGTCCTTTGATCTAGATCCTAGATATTGATCTTGATTGTTTGTGCAAACAATCAAATCTTCCATCAATATGACAAGTTTTGCTCCATTAAGAACAAATTGATAATGAAAATCTATTTTGTGTTAGTTGTATTAAAGAACAATTGTATTTACTCAATGTGCATATACTTCTTTGAATAAAACTCCAAATTCAAGTCTAACTTCTATCTTTGGGATGGAGACCTTCATTTACAATATTTCTTTTGAAAAGCATTTGATATTGAAATCAATAAACAATTATTATAGGAAAAATTTAATTGATAATGCAATTTTAGAGTATGCATGTGATGGATTTGGAGGTTTTCAATGACTACAATGTAAATTTTGTGTTTAAAACAATCAAAAAAATGTTCATGACCATTTTGGGCCTTGAAATGGTGAATATTTTAGAGATATAATTTGGTCATTCTAGGTGAAGTTTGGAATGCATTTTATGCTATTTTTTGAGGTGATGTATATTTTACAAACTTTAGGAGACCCCCCTTTTGGAAACCCATAAAAATCTATGCCTTATGAAGAAAATATAATTCTTCATATTATTGTTTTTTATATTTTTTTCCACTTGTGAAAATGAATCTTGACACTTTGTTGAATGTTGATCATCAAAGGGACTAAATAAAAATATTTGGCAACAACAAGATTGCTAATATTATAATTTTTGTTATTTTAGTATCAACTCTACTCATGTTTAGTTCACAAAGAAGGATGGGATTTTTAAAAACTCAAAGGTGAAGATTTCAAGTATTTGCTAAATTATTTGCAATACAAAGGAAAATCTTGACCCTATTCTACTATAATACATGTCAAGGCAATGTTAGTTGAATCACATCTTAAGTTCTTGACTTCAAGTTAAAAATTATATTCATAGAAAAATAAACATTTAAAACAATAAAATGTTGAAAGGAAATAATGAAGGTGTTTAAGTTCCATCTAAGAATGAAATATTGTTTGTTTAATTGCTTGTCCTTAAAGGTTATATTTTGTCCTTTTGTAGGAACTAACTTTAAATTGTGTAGAGAATGCTAAATTATGCTAGTACTGATTGCCAAATGGTTTACATTTACGACTTTTTTAAAAACTATGATTCCATCTTGAAATTTATATACCTCATACAAGCTTAGTTTAAATGACTGGACTATAAAATTGTTGTCTAAGGGTAAAGAAATCCAAAATTGTAATCCAAACGCTTCAAATTCATGTTTAGACTATGTAGAAAGTTTTCATGACTATTTTCCTACAATCTTCCTTTGGCCATGTGCTCAAAATTTGTATTATATCTTTAAAAATAGTTTAACTATAATAGACTTTAAAAGTGATTGAAGAAGATACAAATACAACATCTAACTAGAAAAATAAATTTTAAGGCCTAAATTCTAGAATTTAGTATTTAGATGAAGAATATGGTGGGGCTTGTAGACCTTATGGCTTTGGTGCTTACAATTGGCATCAAAGATTTATATATGGTTTGAGATGTTGTTTAGGCCAAGGTAGGGAAGCAATACTCTATATACTAAAGATATTTTACTTATTAATTGTAGATAAAGAAATGAGAAGAAAACACTTGATCTATAAGCCTTAATACAACTCCATATATTAAAAGAGATGGAATTATTTTTGTGACACCAAATAGATGGTAAATACAAAGAGGGTTGAAGTAAGTCAACTTTAGGGAAACAAACCTTTGCATAGGATCTTTCCATACATAATCAATTGGGATCTAAAGGAATCTTGTTCACTTTTGTATGGCATCTATCTTTAGGAGTTTAATTTCAAAATACAAACAGATTGCACCAATGGCTTTTAAAGTTCATTTTTAGTTTAAGAGACACCCTACACTCTTTTTTCTTATACTAAAAATTCAATAAATTCTAATGCCAACTTGAAGACTGAAAAATATATAAATTCAACTTTTAGAGGTTGACTTTTTTGAGAAAAGTAACTAACCTAAAATCTTTAGTAGGAGTAAGGGAGTATGAAAAGACCTAACTTGAACCTCATTCCAAATCTATATACTCTTGAAATGCTAGTTAAGGTCCGTCATAATTTTTAATTTTGCCAATATTCAAAGAATCTTGTCAGTTTGAATACTTCTAGATATTGGAATAACTTGAAATTTGTTGGAGTCTTTCATCAATATAAAAAAAAATTTAATGAGATTTTATCACAATCTACGTAATTTTTATGAATTTCTTGTTGAAAATTAAAGTGGTTAATTGTTCGAAAAAGGCATCTTTTGAGTATCAAATTCTTTTGAAACTTTCTATAAAACCTCCTATAGAATTTCAAAAAAGATATACAAGTTCATCTCTGGGACTCTATATGATTTTCAAAGAAGAATAAAATCTCAAGCCACCCTTCATTCCTTCAATGATCAAATTTCAAAGAATCTTTTTTATAGAGAAGAATCTTGACAAAAAAAATTTGTTGTTGATTCCCTAGTGTGGTTTTAATCCTAAAACACCATCCCTTAGCTGTAGATTCCCTTCATTGGATTGTCATGATGTTTTTCAACTTGTAGGCTAATAATTGGGATTTCTACAAAAAGTAAAAATTGATTTGGGAGCTTGAAACCTATTCATGAAATTGAATTCTAGGGTTCTTACTAAGTTCTCTTGGACTTATTTTAGTCAACTTCATCATATACACAATAGGTAGAACTATTTTGGATAATTCTATTGAAGGTGGATATTATTTGGATTTTGGTGGTTTTTAACCTATTTACAAGCAAGATTTCAACCTAATTGGATAAAAACACTAAAAATATGACCAAATATTATATTAGCATATAACATATCCATTTTGATTTTACACTCTTTTTTGAGCTTTTTGTACTATTTTTCATACTATATTTTGCAAAAAATAAAAAAAATAGAACAGTGAGTTCTAGGTGATGAAATAGGGGCTTATAATTACTTAAAACAAAGTCTTGGTAGCTTCTCTCTTGGTTCTTGGTAGAAGTTGAAACGTTGGATGTATTTTTGTATATTTGTTGGTGATTTATAATTGAAGGAAGGTAAATTGCAAGGAATTTGGGGCTTGTGTTTTGATAAAGTATTGGATCAAATTAGAATTTGGGTTTTGAGTTTATTTGGATATTTAGTCTATTATAATATCAATTTTCAATTCTCAATCCATTATAGTGACTTCAAAAGATGTAAAGCTTCAATTAACAACAATTTAGAATGTAAAATAGATAAGTGAAGGGGGATCTAACTTCTAAGAGCCTCAATTACATAGAATTTTTATAATATATGAAAATTAAAGAATTGTTTATTGTAACTTATTTACTAGATCTTATATAAAAAATTTGGCTATTATAGGTATGGGACCTACAAAATATATACAAAATATGCACAAAATACAACCTTGATGTTGAGGAGGTATGTTTTGGTAGAAGTTAGTAGTGAAAAAAATGTTAGGGCAATATCTTAGGTTTGGATGAAAATTGATATACAAGTATTTTACAAGGTGATTTATTTTATAGCAAAGTGTCTAATTCTTCACAAAGAACTAAAATTATATGCTTTAGATCCTTAGAGTCCCAAAAAATGTATTCTATAGCTTTGAATGCTAGCATACTAGAATGTAGTATATAAAAGTTCACAAAAGAAAAGCTTCTCAAAAAAAGCATACATATTTGTGTACTTTGAATTGCAAAAAGATTTTATTCTCTTCAATTTTGCTCAATGTCCATTTCGACAATCCATTTTTGAAAAAATGACCCCAATTTTTAGGAGTATAGCATGAAAGCATATAGTATATGCCTCCATTTGCATTGATATTCAACGCTAGATTAATATACACTACAAATTTCTTCTTTCTACTCATTCTATTGCTAATTTTAAGTAGAGCCCTTATTGCCTATAATTCTTACAAAACACAATGATCATCAATTACATTAATCCTTTAAAGAATAATTGAGTGTAGAAAGTCTTTCAAATCTTCTTACTCAAAATATCAAAATTTTGAAAAGGATTAAAATACTTGAGTTGAAGATCTTGGAATGTTGATCTTATGCTCTATCTTGTCATTTTATATTCCTTTGTGCTTTTGTTTATTATCATTTGCTTATATTTATTGTTGCATTTGACAAGTAATGAGACTTTGTTTTTAAAACACTTTTAGACCTTTATACTTGCAATATATTAGAAATAATGCATATGAAAATCCACATTTTTCTCCTTATCAATATATTTTGAGGCTTTGAGTCTCTGTATATTTGTTTATTATTTATGAGTACTTATGAGTTTTGTTTGTTATCTAACTATTATATTTGGCAAAGATTATCCAATATTCCTAATATATAATGACATACTTCTTTTCCACACACACACACACACACAGATATATATATATATAATTTCATTTTTTTGATACACATTCAAGTATGTCAAATATGGGGTCAAACATAAATATTTTTGAACAAAAAAAATGTCTTGTACATATGATATACAATTGAATTCATTCATTATTGCAAATATGGATGTTGAGACAATTAATCCATTAAAGACCAGGTCGATGACTAATGGATGATTGTAGCTGACAATGACAAGTTTTCATTAGTAGTCACTTTAGCTATTAATGAAAACATGTCATTTCCAACTAGATATTCATTTGCAATCATCGACCTAGTCCTTAATGGGTTAAGGGCTTATAGTAAGGGCAAAACACTCATTCCCGCACCTGTCCTTGCAATGGACTATAGATTCACCCAAATGCGTCAGTAGACTTCCTTTAATGTGTTTGCCACATATATGATTGTAATTTGCTGACACAATTGAAGGACATATAGGAAAATTTGGTTGGCTGAGTGCTGATTTTCGTAGGGTTCAGTTTGGGGAGTACCTACACGATGGTTCTACAAGGCTAGGGAGTCGACACTTTGAAATTTTGTAGAAATTACATACTGTATCCAAAAAATCTAATTTTTTTAATATTCATGATTTTCACTTGTTAATACTAGAAAAATATTATTTTTAGAAAACATTGCCTCCAACTATATTGAATTCCTTATTTGGACAGTTTTAGGTGTTTCCATTATATATCCAAACTATTTTATAGATCCAAAATATCCAAATTTTGAATTCATTATTCAAAGATTAGAAAAAGATGTCAATTGATGTAGTGGTGATATGGCTATAGAATCATGGCTATTAAGGTAGGTACACCCAAAAGCGCCACTTATTCATACTGAGCCTAGTTCCTGCTATGAATTAGTTCAAATTTTTATGTAGTCTTGTTGGCAAGTGAAAGCATGTTCCAACGCACCAAAGAACGCAGGATTTGGATACCGTATGCAAAAGTTATTAACAGTCAAAGTCTGTTTCTGAAAGCGCCATCTACAGTCTGGGTACATGACTGATTTCGGAAATGTATGTGCACTGTAGATGGCGCTTTTAGGAACAGGGCGCTTTTGGGTGTACCCACCTTAATGTGAGCTTATAAAAATTTCTTCATTTGCATCATGTCATTGTATGTTTTTTACAATATCTACACAATAGGATTTTAGACATCCTAGACTACACATGCTTGCTACACATTCTTAGAATCCATTGGCAACTATACATGCTTGCTTCAGTTTTGGCAATCTAACAATTACATTATATAGATTTGAATTTTAGCATCTCAATGCTAAATTAGATTTTGTATAGTATTATATGATTTCCATTAGAATCAATACATGCCATTGCTATGATATTACTTTATAACAAATTAACAATGACTTTAATGTAAATCTACAATTTAATCATATCAATGCTTATATTGTATATTGTAATTGGTAATGACAATTAAAATAAAATACCCAATGAATTTTGTGGATGTCACATGATTTAGGTCTTGATTTTTGTTGCCATCTACTTTGAGACACTTCAAGTCAAGGTCAAATGCTTTTATTAGACCTACACATAGTGGCTAGCTTGTCTTGTCCCATGATCTAATCCAATTTTTGACCAAATTAAAGCATCTAGATCAAAGTTGTGTAGATAAATTGCTTTTGCTATTGGTATATGGACAAGTATCAATGAAGGAAGGAAATTTTCTTAAGTAAGGATGTCACCAAAATTGGCTAATTTTTAAAATTTTATAAACTTACTTTATATTGAGAATGACATTGTTTTAATAAAGAGACACTTATAACAACTACAATGTGCAAAAGAACTCACTTGCAACCTTGTCTAATTTACACCACTCACAGTTGGAACTCCCATCAATTGAGTGATGATTAGTAAAAGTAAACAAAAATACTCGAACACTTTGTTTGCTAAATTTAAAGGAAAAAAGACTTTGTAGTGCCAATAAAGAAGAAAGATAAGATGTTACAATAGACATTAGACATCATTGTTGACAAAAAAAAAATGGATTGTTACATTTAATGTTCAACAAAATTTATCAACTTTGACATGGAAAAATTCAAGAATACACATACTTCTTCCAATGCACATTGTCAAGATAGGTCTTTCTTAACAAACCCCTACCAAATCCAAGCTCAATAATATAGATTCAAGAAAACTATAGCAAAATACTTTTGATACATATCCTTTCTAAAACAATTTTTTCCAAAAAATTTATTTCTTATATTTATCATGTACTCTATTTGCTATATGCACTAGTTGAATGGAAAGATGGGATCATAATGCTTTGATTTTTCAGTAATAAGTGAGCTTTCTACTTCAACAAAATAATTATAGAAAACATTTGTCATATGCCTCAATCCAAAACTTTCAATGCAACAACAAATATCACTGGTTTATAATAAATATGAAATATAAATCTTTAAAATTCTTGTAAAATGCTTGAAACTTAAGGGTTTTGGCCTCACCAATGCCCATGCAAGATTAAAAAATACGGATTGTGTTGGTTTATTCACATGAGATGTTTTCAACCAAGGACTAGTTGTTATCTTTTTTTCAACCAAAGTCTAGCACAAAAGACTAGAAAAAAAATTAAATAGAATTGATCACATTAACTTGGTTGGATTCACATAGAAGAAAAGATGGAAAACAAGTGTAGATATTTGTTATTTCCTATAGAATCATATCACTAGTAAGTTAATTAATTAAACTTTGATGTATAAAGGTGTGGCACAAGTAGGGACAAATTGATGTCAAGGCTCATGCACATAACTTGACAAATGTTGGTACAAAAGATGAACTTGGTTACAAAATGGAAAAGAAATGCTACTAATACTAGATCAATCTCCACACGATGCACACCCCCACTTTTAGTTACAAGTCATGTTTCCTTCAATGAGCATTTTAAGATATATTTGTATCAGCTAACTTCAAAAGCATCTATCATTGATTGAAAACGATTTTTTTGAGATATTTTTGCCGTGGATGTTAATAAAAAAATTTACAATTATTTGTGAACATTTTTAAGTTCCAGAGGCACCTTAATATCATTATTGAGTAGTGTTGTGTGGAGTATTTACGCAATTTAGAATATTTGTCCACAACTTAAGGGTCTATTATAGGTCTTGCATTTAATTGACAATGATCCATATTTAGGGATTATTATAAAATTGCCTATAGATTTTTGGAAAGATGACTAGAATATGATTTTTTAATTGATTTATTTACCACATGCATGTACAATATCCTTAAATATGTATCTTTGGAATAGAACCTTTTAACCTAATCAAGGAAATCATTCTTCAACTGCTTTTTCAAAATGGTTGCAATCATGAGGAATGATCAAAGGAATTCATGTAAGACAATTTTCAATATGAATTTGAAAACTTTTTGGTGTCTATATATATGTATTGGATGATGTGGCCAAGAGTGTTTTTGTATTTACATTATATAACAACTACTATACAATAATAATGATCCATAGTGCATAATTTGTAAATCTACTTAAGGGATAGTCTAAAAGAAAGGGGGAGAATCCACATGAAGAGTTTCTATTTTCCATTTGCAAATAAACAAACTAGTAAATAGTGTTTTATTTTGGGTTATTGTCTATCCATTCATTTAAACTAAGATCTATATTGGATGGTTTTTAAAGATGTCTTGCATAAGTCAAATTGAGTCAATATAGTATGACTTTTATGGTTTTTAGTTTTTGTATTTTTTTCTCCTATTGTAAATGTATGATTCATTTGTATGATAGCTAAGTAGCCTCCAAAATAAAATAATAAATTTTTTTGATGACTTTTTGAATATATATATATATATATATTTTTTTTGAATGATTTTGTTAGGATTCAAAAATATAAAAACTCAAACATTTGCATTTGTTGATATATGCTATTAGAAATTCAAACATATTTTCAAAGCAGTACCTTGTATGAAATATGAATTTAAGATTTCATTTTATATCCAATCATTAATTTGATTTTAATTTTTGACATCTTTGATCTTTTTTTTAATTTTTTTTATCTCTAACTATGTTTGTAAGTAAGTGGTCTAAATTTTAACATCTAATTATGTTATATCTACTCCAATTTTGAAAGACATAATATTTCTGTCTTTATAAGCTTTATGATCATTTGTGCAAAAATTATACAAGAAAAACTAGTTTAAATCTGTGTAAAACTTGTAGTTTTTCAACTTAAAGATATACTTCAAATAGCTTTTAAATTGCTAATAGTTTAGTAATCATCAATGGCAAAGAGGTTTTTGGAATAGGCAAGAGCACCAATGAATTTCATGAGTAGTAAAAGACCAAGGTATTTGTGATTTAGATTGTGTTTAGTATGATATTTTAGAAACTTCATACAAACCAAGTAATTGCTAGGTCATTCAATAATTTTACAAACTATGAAGGTTAGTGATACCTATGTCAATAAAGCTTTTGAGGATTGAGAAGTTTAATTTGCTATGAAAAATGGGAATCTTTGTTGTATGTGTAGTCAATTGACTAAAGATAGATCTCATAATTCATTTAAACTTATATATTTTTGTGATTGGAAAACTCCAATATCTAAATGAATAAAAAAAACTTGACATCCAATTATGAAATGACAAAAATTGTTATTACCTCATTCTATTTAGATGTCCATTTGAAGTATCCATTTTATATAGATATTTTCTTTTAATAAACCCAAAGGACTCAATAATATCCAACTAATCCTATAAATAACTCTTCAAAACCTCAAATAATCATTGATGTGTTGTGAAGTGAGCATCGAGAGGTTTATGCTTGTAGATCAAGCCAAAATTTTAGTGAATGAGATAGTGATATGTTAGCAAAGTTACATTGTTTGTAAATAATATATTCCCTCTATTTTAAAATAATACTAGGTTTTCTTGTATTGTATAGAATAAACACTAGTATTATTTTGAAATAATAGAAAAATCTCCTAAAGTAGTGCCATATTCTATAATTCCTCTAATTGTCTCCATAGTTGAATTTAATTATTTCATCATCTACTATTACACATTCTAAATTTGTCATTGTCCACACCTAAACTACCTTGTACCACTAGTAATGTAGAAGTTTCCATTCAACATTTAGTTACAAAGAAATCATCCAAATAGCTACATTAGCTACAAGTAATAAATCATGACATGCATAAAACAACAAATCATACATGTGCTACAAATGACTTCTCAATTATTCTAGGATTTCAAAGCTTGAAACTCAACATAAACTAATGGAGAAGGAGAATGGGGAGTGGAATCTAGTGGTTCCAAAGCAAAAGAGAAAATGCAATAAATCAAAAGGACAAGAAGAAATGCACTAATAATTACATCAATATTAATATTTAATTGCAATCCCAATGTTCACATGAGTTGGAATAGTCCACAAGATAAATCTATTTACTAATTCTAAAGAAAATCATTTGGTTCCAACATCTTCCAACAAGTAGCAATTATTCTACTTGTACAAACCTATATAGAATGCATAATATATGCAACAAATACGACCATTTCATTACCTTCTAAAATACAGAATTGCTCAATTAATGGCTCTCAATCCACTCTACCACTTTAATTGTAAATCTTGAGTTGAAAACTAGAGAAAATTCTAGAACATCACCAACTACAAGATTGATGGCATGAAGGAATGCTTTCCAACGATAGTGCCAAGACAAACTACTTGCACTTCTTCATTGTAAATCTTCTTTACCTTTACTATTGTGGTGCTCTAGGTGGGACCTTTCAATTGCATCTCATCGTCTTTAAACATGTAGTTATAAAACTCTGAAAAATAAAATAACTTCTCCTCACCAATTAAAGCAATGTGCTTGATAATTAGGAACAACAAAACATCAAAAAGTGCATAATAATGGACACCATTATAAAATTTAAAGAGTTATTATGACATACAATTATAAGTGGAAAGTAACTTACGAAGCTCAAGTCCTTCTCCAAGTGAAAATGATCTTTGGGGTGCTTTGCTTCAATGGACACTAGATGGTCACTAAAAAGCTAGGTTACAATGGTGATGTATTGGAAGATGTGGCTTGAAGTGTTGTTTGGTTTGCATTGAGTGGACCTCTCCAAGTAACCTACCAATGACTAAATCAAAGTGCAAAAATCTCATCAATTTAAAGATGAGTATGTTACCAACTTTGATGTTGTTATCTATCAAGAAAACTTTCCATCTGCCAAGCCTATAAGCAAAGACTTGAGCCTTTTTTCAAAAGTACATGTAATAATCTTGATGGGCCACATTTGAAGGTTATCAAGTGTTACAAAACTAACATTGATATTGAACTATATACTGTAGTGAGAAATCACTTTAAAGTTCATGTACAAATAATTTATCTTTTCTTTCTAGTATAAAATCAATCATTGATATAAAAGCAGGGTTTTCTTCCTGGATAGTGCGATAGCGCGACAGACAAACGTCATATGACGTCTAGTAGAGCCCTCTTGACGTCCAATAGAGTGAACATCATAAAAAAATAAAAATAAATCATTAGAAATTTAAAATTTTAACATATTTAAGTTCGGTTTCAATTAAGTGTCTCAATTTCATGATTACATATTACATTTTAAATTTAGATTCATAGTTATAGTAAGATTTTCATTTTCTTGAGCTGTTGAAAATGGACTTTTGCAACAAGATGCGACGCCCTTGTGACAATTTGTCACCTGCGACACGCGACGTCAGACGTCCTACACGACACCCAAACCCAAAAATATGTCCGACAAGAAAACCCTGTATAAAAGCAATGGCAATGCTTAACAATCAACAATACCATGGATGAAAAGTGACACAATAATTCTTGCAAGATGCAAAAAATATTTGAGCCTTCTAATTTATGGAGCTTGAAAAGATAAATAGAAAACATATAAATAGATGTAACCTTTAGGTGATACTTTTGAGACCATCGTGAATTTTAGCAATGAAAAAATTGTGTAGACACTCTAAAACCATCAAAAAGAACCTATATATGTCAAGTACATATATAAAGCAACTCCAACAAATAGGTGGCACCAAATTCTAGTTTATTTTATGTTCATTTAATTTTTATAAATTGTTTAAAATTTGGACCCTTGTAGACTAAAAGTAACATTTTAAGATATGTGGAAAAATTATATGCTTTTTAAAAGGGAATTAAGATGATGTCAAATTCATTGACATTTTTTATATAACATGTGGTAATTTTGAATGTTTTTGAACAAAATTACTGAAAAAATATATAGTCATTTATGAATAATTTAAGATACCAATAATGTCTTTGATGAATATAATTTAGCCTTGAATAAGGACTAATCCTTTACAATTAAAGAATTACTGTAATAATTTAATAATGTTTATTTATTTTGAAGTCATACAATGTTTGGATTTTTGTATAAACTAGTCTTGGTCAAACCGAATCTCTAGAAATAATTGTATTTTCTAATATCATTGTAAGATATCATAACTTTGGATAGGAAAACTATTGTAATTCAAGTTAATAGTTAAAACAATAGCAAATTTATTAATTTGGATTTCACTTCTTGTTATGCTATTACTCCTATTAGTGATTGACAAACTATTAAAGGTTTGAGACTTAAATTTTTTTTTTAATAATTGATTGTCATAGAGTCTAAAATGAATCTTATATAATTTTGTTGATGGAAAAAGTATCCAAATTTAATATAAAATATTTATAAAATTCAAAATAATCAAACTATTAATTATAAGTGATTAATTAGGGCCTAAATGAAGATGGAAGGTTAGACAAAAATGTATCTAAAATTGTAGTGCCTTCAATTTATAACAATTTTGTTGTGGCACCTCAAATTTATGAAAATTTAGTAATGTGTAGGGGCTCAAAGTTTAGAACTTTAACTCTAGTTGTAGTGTCTCAAAATCATATTATTTTTGTCTTGATGCCTCATAAAAACCAATGTTTGTCAATATTAGAAAGTTCTAATACTATCTCTAAAATGCAATGATTACTTAAAATTATGATTCATGTTGTCATCTTTTATAATAGGTATCTAATGAAAGCTAGCCATAAGAATAAGAGGAAAAAATCATAATGTCATTTAAATGTACTTAACATTTTTCATCCTCTAAACTCTTACTTAAAAAATGTGCAAGTTATATCATTGACATGTTTGATTTTCTATCATTAGAAATTTTTATTCTAATTGAATTGTATTTAAAACGACTTGTTGCAACCATATTGACAATAAATGTAGTAGTTAATAAGTGTGGTGGAGACAAATACACTTGTGGTTTAACCAAAATAAAATATATTTTCATTTATTATTATAAATTAGGTCCTAAAAGATTTTGACCTACTTGGACCAAATCAAGGGACAATGCAATTATGCAAAAACTAATTTATAGATTTCCATTGCAATGGCTACTTTCATAAATGTATTTTAAGACATATATAAAGATGAAGTATACAACTACATTAGATAAATTTTTGGTGACAAAATGAAATCAAAGCCATGACTAGATTATTTTGGTTGAAAAAACTTATTTCAATTGCAAAGAAAAAAATAACAAAAAACATTCAAGAAAGCATCTACACCAACCTAAGTTCATCAATGCTTTGCAATTAGAAAACAATAAGGTGGATGCAAATTCAAGACACCTTAAGTACATGTCTCTTTAAGTATATTTCTTAATTGATGTCAAACAATGTCATTAAGGAGATAACTAAGTTCCATTGCTCCTATAAGCTTAGCATTGATAGTGTTGATGACATATCATGAGGCTTATTCAAATATATCCTTAAACTCATATTGATTGTGACTATTATAACATTGTTTCATTTTGTTTTTCTTTTACATCTTTAATGCATTTGAATTTTTTATTACATTAAATTGAAAACCATTTAGGATAAAATTACTTTATAGTCTAATATCCTTTTGCATATATTTTCATCTAAAATATATGACATATTAAGTCCTTTAAGCATTTTTTCTTCATCTAGGATACATCAAACAATCTAATGTTGAAATTTGACCCATTTCAAGAGTATCAACTTCTTTGTAATGAATTGTATTCATTGGAGTCTTATTATCCTCATTAGTATTTTTAAATATAATGATTTTTATAGTGATCAATAATTGAAAAAATATTTTGAGAACTTTCAAGGAATAAATAATTTAACAATATCAATTCATAATAATATACAAACTAATCTACAAAATGTAATAAGAAATTTTTATCTATTCATGGTAGAAAAGACAAGGCCATTCATTTTTATAAAAAATTGCATAATTATTAATAGGGTCATTGCAAGAAAGACCTGTGACAAAGCGTAGCGTTTTGCACAGTACTCACTTTTTTCTTTGGGAGTACTGTATAAATAGTAAATCAATTTTTTTTTAAAGTGAAAAATATGTTTGATGTATATACCTTTAAAAAGAAGATACCCTAGGAAGGAAAAGCATAGAAAAATTCTCTAAGTAGGAGAACTAGAAAAGTGATGAATTTCGTGAAAATTGTAACTTTCACTATATTTTCACATTTTAATTTGTAAAAAATAGGGAAAGTAATTTTTCTTAAAACTAAAAATTTTCCATTTGGGAAGACTTTATGGTAAAGGTATTTCACCAAAATAATGATCCGAAAACTGTCTTGATTGTTCAAAAATGTGCGCGCAAGGGAGGCCTGTTAGCACACATGTAGAGGAGAGAGATTAATGATTTTTTTAATTTCCTTCGGTGGAAACATGCCTACTTAGTGTAGGAATAGACCCTAGAAATCTCAGCTCTAAATTATTAATTTAAAGTACTCCCCAGTACTAAAAACCCCTAAACCGCAAAGTGTGACAAATTAGAGAAATTAGAATTTAAATATAAAATGATTTTTGAAAATTTCTGAAAAATAAGGGTTTTGATCAATATCAAGTCAGTCATCTTCAATAAAAATTTCAAGTTCAAAGAGTTAATGCTTCAAAAGTTATAGCTCATGACAACTCCGTCACTCAAAGTGTGACGCCAAATAGTACAAGTCTTTCTTGCATTCACCCAATACAACGTAATTAAATTCCAAAATGATCATATTTTATTACCTAATTATACTATATATGTCATCTTCTTCTTTTGGCACTATATTTAATATCAAATCAATATTTTCATAAAATTCTAATATCCTTATCAGATGATATTAAAGTATAAAAAAGACTTACTCTATAATCTCTAATGACTTATTGAAGTTTGAAGTTAACACCTAAATGCAAAAACTCCATTTTTTTGGTAACATAGCAATTTTGGAGAACTCACTACAAATGGAGTTTTAATTTTTTCTTTGAAATTTTCACAAAACATGAGACCAAGAAGTAGCTTTAAGGCCCGATAATTTTCATAACTTTTGACTCTATGGTTAAATTTTTTTTTTTAAATAAAAATTTGAAACTTGTTCTCTAGATTTTTAGACATGGAAAGTTTTAAATCATTCCATTTGGATTCATGAAATGAAAGTTATGAGGATTTTTAGTTTGCAGGTACGTATAGAGTTTTCAAAAACCATACCTACTTGCAAACTAAAAATCCTCATTACTTTCATTTCAAATCCAAATGGAATGATTTAAAGCTTTTCTTGTCTATATAAATCGAGAGAATAAGTTTCAAATTTTCATTTCTGAAAAAAATGTTTTTTGAGGAAGTTTTTTTATCTACTATATCTACCTGCCGAGCAACAAAAGTCACATATCAAGCAAAAAAATTTTAACCATAAAGTCAAAAGTTATCAAAATTGCTAGAACTTGATGCTACTTGGCGCACATTGTATTTTGTTAAAATTTCAAAGAAAAATAAATTAAAACTCCATTTGTAGTGAGCTACTCAAAATCTCTATGTTACCATAAAAAATCACCTTGGTCCTTTAGGAGTTAAATAAACTTATTCTTTTAAAATTCATAATAGTTTGAAAACTTTATAAAAAAATAAATTGAATGTATTATGATATGGGTCGTTGCAAGAAACACTTACTGATTTTGGCTCAAAATGGCCTTATCCTTGGAGTATGATGACTTTTGGAATAATATTATAAAAATAGATTATTTAATGTGTGATATTTTAAAAATATTCAAAGAATTCAAAAAATTATTTTTCAAAAGCCATTTTTCCCAATGTAAAGATGCTCCTCTCCAACCATTTTTGTCTTTGGGAAAAATAAATTGTGATCTCTACATTTGTGCAAAGGTACTTCACTTTGAGCACATGTGAAAGTTGGACAATTTAATATTTTTACAAAATCTCTTTGTAGGCTTAGTAGAAGTCTCTGCATGCAAATTTTGAGCTTAAAGTTTACATTTTTGAATCAAGAATAGGACTAAAAAAAACCCAAATGGCCAAGGTAGCTCGATAGTCAAGGTAGACAACCAATTGGGACTATTTAAAAATAGTAAAATAATTTAAATTTTTCAAAAATTAGATAATATCTAAAACTATTATTTTTTACCTTCATTTCAAGTTTTGTATAAAATGAACTAATAATGCAAAATTTATGAGTAAAAAACCACTTGTCCAAGGCTAAGGGGACAAAAAATAGGACTAGTATTCACTAGTAGAAATCTGTGTTTGCCTCAACATAATCTACTTGACGTGTTTGTTGAGGCAAACGCAAAAACTGCGTTTTCTACGTTTTTCAACGCAGTTTTTGCGTTTGCCTCAACAAACACGTCAAGTAGATTATGTTGAGGCAAATGCAAATTTCTACTAGTGATTTCTTGCAATCACCTACATGAATAATCCCAATAAAACAAGTGTATTGCAAGTTCACTGGATTTTCTTGGTTTTAGTTGTAGGCTCAAGTTTAATGTCTGTATATCATGAAATATATTTAACTTTTTTTTTTGATATTTCCTATACATCAAAATCAATCATTTTTGTCATTCTACATTAGAAGACTTAAAATTTGCAAATCTAATACATCAACTTCTATAGCTAATAAATCTTAAACGAGAGGAATAAGGTGAACTATATCTTATATCATTACATTGAATATGTGTCTTACATTCAAACTATTTGACCATGATATAATCCTTTTAGATAAGTCAATGAATGAATATTGTAAAGCAATCGTCAAATCACTAGTTGACTACAATTGCCTCACATCCAAGCCGTTTTATCAATATTATGATTGTCTTCTAAAGTTAGGATTATAGAATTTGAGTGTATACTTCCAAGCTTTGTAATTCAAGCATGAATTCCTAGTCTTTCTTCTTGAAGATTATTGTAAGACACTAGATGAGTAGACTCTTCATTCATACTAGCTCATAAAAATACCAAATGGAACTATGGAAGTTCTATAATTATACAAAATTGATTGGATCTTCAAAATATTTCATTCTCTTCAAACATCAATATCCTATGTTTTTTTCTCTAGCATACTCTTGAAGGCTATAATTCATACAAAAGCAGACTAACTAACACATGTAAAAAACTATTGTCATGAGACAATGTTTGTTCTATATACAAAATTGATTAGATCTTCAAAATAAAAAGTAACAAAGTTCCCCACATGCCGAAGTTCCCCTCATGCAAACTACAAAGTTTTCCTTCAAAGGAGCATTTGGGTTTCCTGAAGGGGCTTGTAAAAAACCCTTCTAGGGTTGCAATTAAGAGAAAGAAAAACAAACAAACCCTATTTTGTGCTTAATTAATTTGCTTGGTGCATCCCCACCTAAGCTACCTCATTTAGGGACTCTAATTGCGTAAGGTAGGAGGTCCATAAACCGCTCATCTAAGAGCTGAAGCTGACTTTTGGGGAGGTAGAACTTCTTAAAATATTTTTCAGTAAATTTTCCTTGAAAGGCAAGAGAAATTGGCATCTAACCCAAGTTGTTTCATATTTTTTGAAGCTTTGTAGAATTAGTTATGAATTTCTGAAGCTGCAGAAAAGTGCATTTTTGTGGGCTCTAAAACCGACCACCTCCTCAAATGCACACCACTTGTACATTGGAAAGTGCAAAATGTACCTTTGGAGCCTGATTGGTTTTAGAACCCGCTCCATTTTAGGACCTCCTACCTTATACAAATCCAAATTCTCAGATTTTATCATGCATGGCAAATAAAATTTTCCGTGTTTTTAAGCAAGGGGGTCAATTCCCCCAAGCCTATTGAATCGTAAGGTAGAAGGTCCTAAAATGGACCATCTAAGCACTAAATCTGAATTTTGGGCAGGTGAAACTTCTTGAAATATTTTTCAGTAAAATTTTATTGAAATACAAGAGGAATTGGCATCTAACCCAAGTTGTTTTACATTTTCTGGATCATTTTTGAATTAGTTATGAATTTTCAAATGAGATGTATCGTAGGTCCCTATTTATGATCCTAGGTCCTTCTTAAAGTGTTCACTGCAGCTTCCAGAGAAAAATGGGAAAATCAAGGGAAATGATTGGCTCTTTGAATAATGAATAATATTTTTCTTGATTCATTCAATGACTACAGAGGTCAATTTAGTAACCACATGCAGTCCATTCAACTACCATTTATAGGGTCCATTCTTAATGCCCGCTCCATTTAAGGACCTCCTACCTTAGTTTGTGAGTCTAAATCCCAACACAACAACTGAAATTGACTGAAGTCTAAGTTGGTTCAAACTAGTTTGTTTGTTTTTTCATTTCTTGGGAAGTGTCAAAGTGGCGATATTTCATTTTATTGTAGGAGCTCCAAATCTCAACATTCATCCTTATATTGGACAAAAACTATCATATTAGCACATAATACATATCTATCATCCATTATTTGACGATTTCATCCACTGTTTAAAAAATATTTGAAGTTTATTGGTGATTTCATCCAAAATTTTACTCTTTTTTTCCTACATGCTTGGTGCTAGGCCAAAAAATTTGGTGCAATTTTGCACCAAATCGCCAGAAAAAAAAACCCTGGTTCGAACTCCTGTACTGTACAAGCAATTGTGGGACCCTCTATCTACAATTCTGACTACATTCTTCACACTGAGGAAGGATTCAGTTTGATTTGAACTGAACTTGAAGGAACTGATAACCAAATAAAGATTGATCAGTCAGAATGATCGTCGATTCATGGACATTGCACCGGTGTTTTTTTCTTAAACACATGGACAATTTTCATTGCAAGAGAAAAAGTACAAAGAACCAAACTAAAGTAATTAGGTTATACCCTATATGAAGGTTAGATTCAGACATAAATTAAGTATTTTTAGTTTAGTCTCAATGTTTGGAATATTACAAGTAAAATGTCCGAAAAATTGTAAGAATTTTTCATGCACATTGTCTAAAATTTTAAATACATCAAAATTTTGTAAAATTTGTAAAAAAATTTCATTTTCAAATCTAAAAGTTAAAGGTTTTATCATCAATTTAATATTGAAAGTAATGAAGAACAATTGCTAACTTTGACCTTTAATCCACCCCCTTAAATTTGACCACTTTACAATGATATCTTGAAATACCCTAAACCATTTATGGACCTCTTACAATTATAGTTCCGAGGTCCCCTCCCACCTGGTTGGACCTTTGGTTGGCCGCCCCCCCCCCACTTAAGCAAATTCCTAAGAGCCGGTTTCCATTGGGTCACTGGACCTCCAGCTCCTGGAAGGCGGGCAAGATGGGAGCCGGACCCCTTCCAGGGAGGTCCAACTTTCCATTGGAAGCCGGACCTCCAGGACCTGGAGGAGCCATAGCTCTCCATTGGAAAACGGTAAAAGAATTGAAAAAGTATTTACTAAACTGAATTCAGATCAATTTTATTAATTATTATTATTAATCAATTTTACTAATTACTTTTATTAATGTATTATATTAATTACTTTTATTAATCTATTATGTTAAAATTTGTTATTAATTGACATAATTAATTAATTGAGTATTAACAAAAATATTATTGATTACAATTCCATTTAAATTTCTCTTTAATCCTTTATAGTAAACAAAAATAGTATTGGTTAAAAAACCATTTATCAAAACCATTGTTGATTAAACATCAAATATATTTTATTATTTACAAAAAATATATTTCAGCATTCTTTTACATACTTTAGATTTTTAATTAATATTTACAATTATTCTAGAATTAATAAAGATAGTATTAATTATTAAATATTACTCATATTTAATTTCTAAATTAATGAAAATTAAATTTAATAATTATTTAGTGTGTTTGATTACATTCTGTATTTGGAAACATGTTGAGTTGAGGACAATTATGTTCATTTCAGAAAATTAAAAATTTGTTAGTCTACTTCATAATTTGCAGTATTTATAGTAATATTGAAGCATGATTATTTCAGCAGTTATAAATAATTAATTATTATTATTAATCAAATATTTCAGTATTTTCCTATCCGGTTGGGAGCCAAGCAAAGTAGCCAGCATAAACTCAAGGCACCCCATGTGAACAACAAAATTACTTTTAAGTTAGCATGCAAAGATAAGCACAGTAATTTGTGATCCTGAACCAATATCCTAAAGCACAATCCAGTGTATTAACTACTATTGTTGGAGGGTCCAGTGGGAGGTCCAGGCCCTCTACGTCTGTTTTTGAGAGAAACATGACCTGGAGGCTGGAGGGGGACCTGGACCTCCGACTAGACGTCCAGCTCCCCCACCCCCGCAATAGAAACCCCCTGAACCTCCCGGACTTGGAGGTCCAGGGCTTCAATGGAAACGTGCTCTAACTGTTGGGAGCCCCCTGCCTAGGCAGACCCCTAGGGGCCTCCACTTGGGGCAGGCCCTAGTTGACTTTTGTTTTTTTTTAAATAATTTTTTAACTAAATAAATAAATGAAAATATTATTTTAAAACTCACAAGTTGTTTAAAAAAAAATGTCATATGCCAGAGTGTCAAAACCCTAAAATTTAGAATTTTACCTACCAGAACCCTTCGCATACTGGAAGTAAAGTTTTCCGGCACCTTCGTGCCGAATCAAACCTTCACGGTTTCATGTACGGTAGTTGCACCGGTAAGGGCAAAACACCCATTCCCGTGCATGTTCCTTGGGATGGAGCATAGAGTCACCCAATTGTGTCAGTAGACTTTCTTTTTTGTGTTTGCCACATGTGTAATTATAATTACTGACACAGTTGAAGGACACATAGGAGAATCTGGTTAGCTAAATGCTAATTTTCGCAAGGTTTAGTTTTGAGGGCATCTACTGGAGAGTTTCATAGGTCTAGGGAGCCAACACTTTGAAAATTTGTAGAAATTACATACTGTATCGGATTTTTTTTTTTTTTAATATTCATGATTTTCACTCGCTAATACTAGAGAAATGTCATTTTTAGAAAACACTCCCTCCAACTATGCTAAATTCCTTATTTGCACGGTTTTGGGTGTTTCCACTATACTTTTTCTTTTTTGACACAAATGAAACGGAATTGCACCGGTACTTTCAAATTAGGGTAGGAGTCTTTAATTAAGAATTGGGGTTAATTTAGAACCCACTATTGAAAGAATATTAATCAAGGAGTCATGACCTGGCCCGACCCATGTCCCGGACTCCCAGCACTTCCAGGCTTCGTCGAATGAACTGTTCACGTAAGTTCGCGAACAGCCAAAACCAGTGAATTAAACCACAATCCTGGCTTGAACTTGGAATTTAACTTATGTCCAAATAAAGATCAGTCAGAATTCAGCAAGACCGTAAATTCGTGGGCATTGGACTGAAGTTCAAATTAGGGTAGCAGTCTTGAAGAACTGCTGTTAATTAGTAGACCACACTATTGAAAGAATGCGACATGACCTGCCCGCCAGACTCCCGGCACTTCCAGTGGAAGTCGGTTTTAAAATCAAGCTTCGTCGATTGAACTGTTCACGTAAGTGAGCTTAGTGCATACTCAGCTAAAAGCAGTGCAACCCACAATCCCTCGAACATGGAATTTACTGTGTATCCAAATAAAGAGCAGTCAGAAAGACCGTAGATTCGTGGACACTGCACGTAATTCCGAATTACGTGTAGCGTAGGAGTCTTGAAGAATTGCTGTTCGTAGACCGCACTATTGAAAGTACGCCGAGGATCGGAGTCATGACCTTGTCCAGAGTCCAGAGTCCAGACCCATGACCCGGGACTGCCGGCGCAGAGGAAGTTGCAAATCAGGCTTCGTCGAATGAACTGTTCACGTAGAGCACAGCAAGTTGCCAGTCATGGCCTAAATTTTTGCAAATTAGTTATTTAAAAGCAGAAGCAGCAGCTGCTATACTAAGCAACTGTCTGCAATCAACCGACTTCCTCTACATGCACGGCGGAGATACTGGCCACTCCGGAGAATGGCCCGATTAAATTGGATTGAATGGAATTGACCCCTTCCGCCACCAGGCAGGCCGGAGGGTGTGAACTGACGGACCTTCCTCCGTCGCTTGGCCGCTTGGGAAAACTCGGAAGTTGTTTATGTTCCGCTCATGCTAAAATTTGCAAATTCTGGACTATGGATGGACTATGGAATTCACTCACTTAGAAATTTGGAGTGCTCCTCGGGACGAGCGGCTCAACTCAGCTTAAGCTGGGGCTCGCCAAAGGCCACAATGCACTCAAACATTTGGGCCAGATTCGACAAACAATGGCTTTCTTCTCCCATCCTAGCCATCAGAGTAAATAATATTGTTATTTAGAACCACATTGGTCCTCCTCTGTATTCACTTATGTACACTAGTAGAAACCCCTGTTTAATGTGACAAGGCCTAATTTTTCTTGACGGATTTTGTTAAGCATCAAAAGTAACAACCCGTGTTTTTATGTCAACAAAAATGTTCAACACAACATCAATGCTAACATAAAAATATTGGTTGTTACTTTTGATGCCTAGCAAAATCCGTCAAGAAAAATTAGGCCTTATCACATTAAATAGGGGTTTCTACTAGTGGTAGTTTCATCTTTGTTTTGCAAAACTTTGAAGTTAAAAGAAAACCTAATCAAGGTACAATTTTTAGTAGTTTGTATTTTTGGAGAATTCTTTTTGAAGTCTACTTGAAGCATAAAAGAACTTGATATTGAAAATGATTTGGTGCAAGGATACCCATTGCAATCTTGTCTTTCTTTAGTGCTGAGGGCTTTTGGATATGAGCCTCAAATACACTAGATCTTTGGAAAAAAATTAATTTAGAAATTAATTTTAAAAAATTGTAAAGTAGATTTTGAGAAGCTATAAATTGATTGGAGTTTTGCATGTTAGGCCCTTTCATCTCATATTTTTTTGGTCACCAACTTTTTAGATTTGTCTTATGAAAAGAAGATTGAAAAACTTCACATCACTTTTGCAATTTTATCACCCTCATGATCAAACATTATAATCTTTCAATCCATAAGTGGTATTGTTGTATCATTTTTCTAAATGATCTCTAACATGTCTAGTTTGAGGGTGATTGCAAGAAACACCTGTCCTATTTTGTGTCACACGTCGCATTCTGATTTATTTTTTGGCCATAACTTTTGTGTTTTAGCTCTGATTGACTCAAGATTTGTATGGAAGGTGCTCATAACTATCATAAACCTTTTATAAATTTTTCATAATTTTCAAAAATAGTTTACTATCCATAAATAGACCCCGATTGGATGTCACACTAAGTAGTTTAGGGGTTTTCTATACCTGAGCTATACCTTTTTTTTAATGATTTTGACATGAAATTTGGATGAGATGGTCTTCTAATAGACTTCTAGCTTTCTAGGGAAGGATTTTAAAAAAAAGTTAATTTTGTGAGGTGTGGAGGTCTACAAAGTGAGCTCCCTTCTGCTTGTATTTTGAAACATATAAAATATTATTTTGGTGGTTTTTTTGTGAATGACCATCTCTATAAAGTTTTCGCAAATGGCCACTTTTTATTTTTTGAAAATATCTATTTTTACTATTTTTCCCTAATTAAAACAATCATGAAGGTATGTATTTTCTGGAGGTTTGGCACTATTCAAGTTCTCCTACTTAGAGAATTTTTCTATCCATTTCCTTCGGTCAAAACCTTCATCTTAGAGGTATATACACTATTTATATTTTTCAAATTTTTTTAAAATTAATTTTCTAATTTTAAAGTACTCCCGAAAAAATCAGCCAAATGCAACAAATAGGACAGGTGTTTCTTGCAATCACCCTTGAATTAATTTGTATAGTTACATTAAAAAAATTGGTAAAGCTCATCATCAAGTTGAATTTTAGTTCACTTTAGAGTTCAATAATTCCTCGCAAAGCTCAAAAAAAGCCTTGGACATTTAGGCGTTAACAACATAGTTGTCTGAACCAAACTTGGCCCTCCACTTTGCTCATTCCATTAGCTTTTCTTTATTTGCTTTACTTTCCTTTAACTATTATCTCTTCATTGACTAAACCTTGGGCTTAGCTATTTTTATTCCATGTACTATGTTATTTTTAATGCAATGGGGTCTTCCTACATTTGTTAAATTAGATTAAATAATTAAATAATTAAAATAAAATAAAGTTGCAAAACTCTCATTTCATATTTGCAATCAAAGCAAGTTTTTCTTTTTCTTTTGGACAAATGGTTATGTGGCCTTTTCTTTAAGAACATTTTAAGTTGGCTAGCTCCTTAATTTGGGAGGCTTTTATTAAAGGAGTCCAATTTTGAGTATACAATTTTGAATATGTAATTTTTCTATGCAATTTTTGTATATATTGGCATTGCATGACAAATAAAATGAGGTTTTAGAAGCATTTTGGCAATGGTGTAGAAGGCTATAATTTCAGTCTAACATTTTTTAACACTTTTACCCTCATTTTTTTCTATAGGCTTGAAGTTGCCCATTTTTTTTTTGAGGAAATTGAGCATTTAATTGCCTTAAAAAAACTCTGAATTAGAAGCTTTAAATTGATTGAGAGGGGAGCACTAGGTAAACTAATCAAACACAAAGTAGGGAGCTTTCATTTTGACTTGCACCCCTCAAATGACTTAGTGTGGCCGAGTGAGGGGGTAGTTCACACTAACCCCCTACGGTTTACCTCTAGCCTACGGTTTACCCCTAGAAAAACTGACATTGAATTATATTTTATTTACCACCCATGATGGAATTTGGAAATTGGAATTCATGTTTGCAATCAGAGGCCTTGAATTAGATAGGGAAGAGGTGATATAAAAACAAATTTAGTGCACCATGAAATAGGAGGGGTGATTTCTTAAATTTATCCTTTGTAGGGGCAGGAAGGGTGTCCATTAATTCCCCCAAAGCCCAAGCTTTGACTAGTTAGGTACAATGCTTCCTTGATGGACACTAGTGGGCCTGTGCCGATGTCACAATCATAACTAAAGTAAAAGTAATTTTCTAATTTTTGAGAACTATAGAAAGTTTGAAATTCAATAACTTTCACAAAACCAAGCTCGTGCACCCCTCCTTGTCGAGAGCTTTCCGATGATACCAAGCACGCAATCGGAGGACACACGGTCTAAGAGATCTCAACGCGACAAACAAAACAAAACAAACTACTTGTCTTAAGGTATAGATATATAGATTAGTGCAAAGAAAAGAAGCTTGTTTTTAAAAGTAACTTTTAAAATAGAACATTAAATCATACTAACAATCATCTGCCCAATGACTAGGGTGGATTTGGGATTCTCTTGGGAAAAATAAAATAAAATCCCCCCTATTTTGTGGCATGTGTAGGATATGTTATTGACCTGTGTATGTCTATAATTGCAAATACAAATTCAGAATTTGAAAAAACAATGTTTGGAAAAAAAATTCCTACATTTTCTTCTGAGGTAAATCCACCTTGTTGGGCCAACCTTTGTTGGTAGTATTTAACATCCTACACCTTTTAAGAGTTGATTGCATTTAAAGTCTTGAAAACAATTTCCCATAAATTTTGTATAGGAAAAAAAATTGTAGAAAATTTGGCTTCCATTATTGCAAGTTGTTTCATTGATTTTTTGGACCTTTGTAGAACTAATTAAGGGTCATTGCAAGAAAAATTGGTACTATTTTGTGTCATAATTGGGATAATGGAATATACTTTTTTTATTGTCCATTATTATTTTTGAAGTTTGAACCTCAATCAAGTTCAATGAACATGAAATTCTTATTGAATATGTTTAACTTTTTAATAATTAGATCCCTTGTTTTTTAGACATATAGAAAATTATTTTATATTTTATAATTGTTTTTGATAATCTGTCACCAATTGAGGTTTAGGGATTTTTGCTTCATTACCAATTCCAAAATTTAATGCTTTAAAGTTGAAACTTTCATAGTTCCATAGTCTATTGGATAGTAGGAAAGCATGTACCTACCAAAGGAAATCTATAAATATATTATTTTATGTTCATCAAATAGGTACAAGTACAAGTTCTTAGATCATTCTTTTGGTAAAATTTCATCACCATCAACTCTTCCCAAATGGTCAATTTTTAAAATTTTTAATAATCAATTTTCCTATTTTTTATAAATTGAAAAATAAAATTTTAATGATAGTAATTATTTTTATCAGATTTTATACTTTTTTTAGTTCACCCACTTAAATAATTTTTCTATGCTTTTCTTTCTAAAGGTACCTTCCTATTAAAATGATATATATATACAATTTATACATTATATATATATTTAAAAGAAAAAGAAAAAGATTCTAACTTAAAATACTTCCAAAGAAAAAAATGAGTACTATGAAAAAGGCTACACTTTTTGAACATCCTTTATTCCAATGACCCTTAACCCTGCAAGGATGCTGTGGACCAGAGAAGTTCCATGGATGGCAAGGAACCCTCCCATGTAGGAAAGAAATGCAATCATTCATCTTTGGTTTTAAGGGTGGAAAGTAGAAATTATCTTCTATAGTTTTTTGACTTCAAATGAGTTTTCTTGAATATTTTATTACCAATGATTCCCACGGTTTTAAAAATGATAAATTCTACAAGGGCCCCCACATCCTTCTAGAGTTAAACATATAATTAAATATTTAACCTTGTAATGCTGCTATGATGATAGAGAATTTTTGCATGTAAGACAGAATTGCAATTGTTCATCTCTGAAATTTTGTGCAGAAAGAGGGAGGTCAAGAATAATAGTTTGGTCTTCAATGAATTTTTAACTTTTTTTTTTAAAGTAGAAGATTCGCACGCTTCAAAAAAACGTGATTTCCACATAGACCAACCCGTCCTTCCAGGGTTAAGTTTGAAGCGCAGTGGTCCCTCGCACTGTGGCTGCATTGAAGGAAGCCATATGTATGTATACGTCCGCGTTACTAGTGGTCGCTTTTGGAGCAGAGTCGCGTTGTAGAGAACAATACCTTACTTTACCTTACGTTACCTTACGTCAACTCAGAAGCCGAGAGAGAGCTACATTCCCTCACCTGATGACGCCCGGAATCTCAGCCTGCTCGAAAACCCACTAGAGCCTAAAAAATAGATACGGGAAAAATTGAAAATTCTTTCGCCCTTGGTTCGATGTACTGTTTCCCTATCAATGGAAATTGTCCATTTGTTTCCCCAAAAAACAAAAAAAGAACCCACTAGAGCCAACACTCGGCATGCTTTTTATACAGAGAAAACATTTCTGACAGACGTTGAAGTTTCTCTACCTTGCACCAGGCACGAGAATATGCAAAAGGAGTGTCAGTGCATCTCCCACTGCAATCATACTCGCAGCGAGACCAGATCCAACAGTCTAGGAATATGAAGGAATTCAGTTGTCGTGACCCGGCGTTTCCTGGCCACATGTGCAGTGCAAACATGAAACCCACCGAGTCAATCTCGCTCTTACTCATCAGTGTATGTTAGAACTGATGAGAGTGATCGATGAGAGTTCGTTCAATTGCAGGAAACCAAGCCCGAAGCTTTAAATGAGAGGATTGGAAAAGTCTGTCACTGCGAAACAGCGTGGGTTGTGATGGCGTTGAGTGTGAGCTCCGAGTCCAGTGTTGTGAATGGGAGCTTCTATGGAGTGATCAATCCAGCTGCTTGGCGCCCGGGAAGCTCATTTGAGTATGGAACTTTGTGTGTTTTGCTGGTGTCGACGTTGCTGGTGGTTTGTTATATTCGAGCTCAACAGGGATCGTTCTCTTCTGGTCGTCGTCTGCCTCCGGGACCGACTCCGTGGCCTGTGTTCGGCAACCTGCTTGCCTTGGCCGATGGCATGCCGCATGTGGCTCTCAGGAAGCTGGCTTCGAAGTACGGCGGTATCATGCAACTTCGCTTGGGTAAACACGCACAGAGATTCAATCTCCTTCGCCGGCCTTTCATTTTTTGAGCTGTGTGTCTGATTCTTGAGCAGTATTATCGATCTTCTTGTACTCTAGAAAAAATTGTAAGTTGCAGTCGTTTGAATCCCCGTTTTCAGTACTGCGAAACTCGGAGGGTATGTTTGTGAGTATTTCCAAGGCACAATCGCGGCTGGTCACGTACTTGGGTACTGTTCATATGGAACTTAAGCCTTAAAATCTGCACTGTTTGCTTCTAATGAGTCTTCTGGCTCGAGAGGAGGATCAGCTATGCATGAGGCTTGAGCAAGGACCAGCAGATCAGATTATATGATTGTCTGGTCGGCTCCCAGAGTCTTATATGATTTCGTCTTCTACTGTACAACTTCTAGATCGATAGATGGATTATAAGTCAGACAGAGAACACTTGTTTGCCCCAGACTGAGCGTGTGACCTTTTGATGTATGGATAGTCGAATCCTCACGGAATGGAAATCTGCTACATTTGTTTCTAATGAATTTTCAGATGATTTCAGAGCTCGTTCTTGTGATTACGCTAATGGAATTTAATTTTTGCTGGAAGGGCCTTCAGAAACTTTGGTAATATTGCATGACACTTGTGTAACGCATTTCAACCAATATATAATACGGAGTATATATTTTGCTGGCACAAACTCTGAATCTTGTCACAAACTCTGAAAATCTTGACAAGTGAATGACTTATCAACACAGGATGGTGATGCTTTGGGGGAACTAGCTTAATTAGTAACGAGCTGATTTTTGACGTATTTTTTGGGGTGGGGTGGGGTGGGGTGCCAGGGTCAGTGCCCTGTGTGGTCATTTCCTCGGCAGCCGCCGCCAAGGAAGTGTTCCAAACGAACGACGTGAGCTTTTCCTCTCGTCCCACGGGGCTCTACTTCGAAGTGATCTCGGACAACTACAAGACGATGGCGCTCGCTCCATACGGACCCTACTGGCGCCAGCTCCGGAAATTCAGCAGCAGCGAGTTGTTTTCGCCCAAGCGCCACAACTCGTACCGCGGATTGCGAGAGGAGGAGCTCAAGAACACGATGGCCGTTCTGCTGGAAGCCGCGCAGAAAGGGGAGCCTGTCAATGTGAAGAGCTGGCTTTACGAATGCACCGCGAATGTCATGACCCGGATGTTGATCAACAAAAGGTTTGTGAATACTCTGAACTAGCCAATTTCTCACCAGCCAATTTTTGCTTTTGGGTGGTACAGCGACCTGCACCCAAGAATGTACGTTAGTGAGGGAAAAATGCATGGGATCATCCACATGTGCACCTTCATTCACATTCATTTTTTCAAATTATAGCTTTCTTCTGTTAAAGAAGCCAAAGAATTTGGTTATTTCTCATAAACCTTTCAGAACTATTAAACCTTCTTTGTCTACAATACATTACGTGGAGGACTCAAGTAATTAAGGCGCACGTTCTATTTGTCAGTAATTGAGTTCCCTGTTTAGTTGCCTATCTGGTTTTTTTCACATGCCCGCTCCATGATTTACGTGTTTTGTGGCTTTGCTCCTTTTTAGAAATACTATTTTTCTGATCTACTTCACTTTTCTGTTTACTTTGTAGGGGTTCCAAATAAGGAGCATGCTTTATTTATCATTGAAGCGTAGAGAGTGTCTGTATGGTTGTCATGAAGTCAGTAGGCCTCCAAATATTTAGATGTAAGATCACTGATGCAGTAAATATTGCTCCACATAAAGTGCCCCATATATCAGGTATATATACCAATTACTGAATTTTTGTGTATCAATCTTCTGTTTTGCCTCAAGGCTAAATAATGTCTAACTGTAAGAACTTTGTGTAAAATCAAACCCTGGTTGTGACTTACTCAGAATCAGAGCAAATCTTACCAGTTCAAAGTTCAGAAATACTTATGATTTGATATTCTTACGTGATTAAAAATGCTAAGCTCTCGAAATTGCAGGTATTTTGGCAAGGGAGGAGCTCCCCAAGAAGAGAAGGAAGATTTCCAGCGTCTTATTTCTCAAATGACGAAAGTGGATTTTGCCGCGGTTATCAGTGACTTCATTCCGAGTCTGACGTTCCTGACGAAACTGCAAGGCTACAACCGGATATTCAAAGTCATCCGAGACAATGCGATCAAGATTGGAGGCAAGATGTTGGAAGTGGAGAAGCACCGAGAGCTGGCCAAGGCGAGAGAGCTTTGCGACACGACGACGGAGGAGTACGTGCCTGATTTTGTGGATATGGTGTCCAAGGAACCTCTGGATGACGGGAAGCCTTTGCCTGACAACGAATTAACCCTGGTCCTCTTGGTAAGAAAGACCGACGCCCAACATAGAGATTTTCATTGAATGAATTCTCAACGCTGATAATCGATTATCTTGTTAGCAGGCACTGATTCTTGACAAGGGTATGCCTTTCTGACACCTTGATTCTCAACCCTCGAGAAAAGAACGGAAGTCAGGGACCAATAACTCCACTATGCGAACTTTTCTTCTATTGAATGCGTAAGCATTACATTAGATTTGGTCCCTGATTCCAATCCACTGGTTCGTAGTGTAGAACTGTAGATCAAGAAAACTTTGACACCAATATCGCATCACTTCAAAGTTAAAATGGAAATCAGACAGATGTCCTTTTCAGCTCAAAGGTCATTATGTCTAAAGTAGGGTATACCATTGTATTCTAAATTCTATCATCACTGCACATTGACTATGAAATTCTTCCAACATTCCATAACTGCACATTTTGAATTCCTCCTGTGACGCTGCGTGTTCCAAGAACTTTATGACGAATGTGCCCTGGCATTGGAGCGTCAACCATGCACGTGTTGAAGCAGACTAGGGTTTAGGGTTTACGTTTCAGGGTTCCATCTGTCGCAGGAACTGACCTCGTATTTCCCTCTGGTGCAGGAGTTATTCAATGCAGGCACAGAAACGGGCTCCACCACCGTCGAATGGGCCATGAGCGAGCTCATATTGCAACCCAAATTACTACACCAAGCGCAACTCGAGCTCGACACCATCGTCGGCCCCTCCCGCCTCGTCCTCGAATCCGACCTCCCTGATCTCCCCTTCCTCCAATCCATCATCAAGGAGACTTTCCGTCTGCACCCGCCTACCCCTCTCGCCCCTCCCCGGGAGTCGCACCAAGCCAGCACTGTCTACAACTACCACATTCCTTCCGGCACCCGACTCCTGCTCAACTTGCACGCCATCCACCGGGACCCTGAAGTCTACGAGAGTCCTCATGTGTTTAATCCACAACGCTTTCTGGACCGTCCGGAGGTGAATCATCTGTCGGGGTTTGAGGATTACGAGCTCGTTCCGTTTGGAGTGGGGAGGAGGATGTGTCCGGGGTTTCAGCTGGGGAACACGATGGTGGGATTGATGTTGGGGAATCTGTTGCACAGCTTTGACTGGGGGCTGCCGGAAGGGGAGGGGATTGAGAGCTTTGGGATGGAGGAGTCGTTTGGGATTACGGTGTGTAGGAAAGAGGTACTGGTGTTGGTGGCGAAAGTGAGGGAGGGGGTAGTGTCCTGTTAGGGTTAGGGTTTAGGGTTTTAGAGTAGCGGGTTTTGGTAATTTGAAGGTGTGTTGTACATTACATTTACAATATATTACTCCATATTACAATAGAGGAGGTGAAATTTGGGGTTTCTTGGTGTATTAGGGGTTAATCTATTAAGCATGTCACAGACACTAAGTGTCCAATAGATGGCATAAAATTCTTTTATTGAGAATTTTTCTATTTGAAAGAAAAAAATGCATATGTTCATCTTTGAATTTTTGTACAAGAAGGAAAGGCCTTGCATATTAGTTTGACCTCTAATGAGTATTGTTGGATTTTTTAAAGCAAATGATTTGAATTTTACTAGAAATGATGATTTCTCTAATGACTACTTTGTCCTTTGGGGATTTAATCTTAAAAAGATGCAATCTCTTTTAGTTGTCACCAAAGTATTTTGATTATCAAACCAATAGGTGCATTCTTTGTTTATGTAGTTAATACTAGTGTGTGCCCTATTTTCTTGCCATAGTTGCTATAAAAGTAAAAAAAAATTCTAATATTTTAATTCATGTATATCTTTTAATTCAATATCTTTCACATTGTATATTTAAAGGCCATGAGACTAAGCCTATGCACCCTTCATTGCCAAGAGCTTTTGGATAGTACTATAAATACAACCTAAGAAAAAATAGTAATAGAAATCTTATTGTAACAAACAAACAAACAAATAAATAAACAAATAGCTTAATTTAAGGTATGGATTGAAGTCATTTGTCAAAGCATCTTTACATAATTAAGTTGTATCTTCAAAATGAAAGTCTCATGTCCATATAAAGTAGGATCACCTAATGCTTAACATGCTTCCAAAATGGAACTATAGAAATACTAGTGAAAATGTAGATGCTTGTTGTATTATCTCTAATGTGTAAACATTGAAAACAAGGCACAATTTTTCAAAATCTATTCATTTGACTTTGAATTCTTATAACTTTTGTATATTATCATTTTATATTGTTCTTGGTTTTTCCCAACTTTATTGCAAATTTTTTTATGTGATTGAAAAATTAGAGCTTTTCAACATTGGATAATACTTGTCAAATAAATTTTCTTGGTTTAAGGTGATCCTACCTTACAATAGTAGATGCAGAAAACAAACTTAAATATTGGTCCTACTTGGTCCTTGTTAGGAACGTGAGTTTTAATCACAGTGAAGATAGGTAGAAAATGCCAAGTGGATTCATACATTAGATGAAATCTGAGGGCATTAGGAGACCGTTTCGGGTCTGTTCCCGAAACGGCTCCCAATGCCGCAGATCCTCGTCAGGCCGATTTTTATGGGAAAATTTTTTTTTTTTTTTTTTTTTTTTTTTTTTTTTTTTTTTTTTTTGGGTCCTGAAATATGAAAATAAGTCCAAAAAAAAATTTGAAAAAAAAAAAAAAATATTACGTGGCAGTGTCCCAACCACGTAGGATTCGGGTTCACAGGGCAGAAACTGCGTTCCCGCAGTCCGGGAACCCGCAGTCTCCTAATGCCCTCAAATTTCTTCTAATGTCACAATAGATTTGGGAGCTATTTAGAAGAATAGGATTTGGGGCGATTAGTATTGTTGACTTTTATATTGAGCGGCCTCAATGTCTAGTTGATGATTTGTTTAGAGCCTATAATGATGGTCAAACTTATAAATCTTAATGTTCTTAAACTATAATTGCAATTGAGAGTAGGTGAATTAGAACAATTGGTATAGCCCAATGAATATTTTTAGGTGGATAGAAAGATGCAATTTGATATTCAATATTAATTCAGGACTTGTAAGAATTTTGACATGGTGGTGAGAGCAAGCACATTCTAAATACAAATGTTGTGAAGTTCATTGATTGTCTAGATATGTCAAATTAACAAAGTGAATATAAGATCTCAAATTTGCTAAGCTTGTGCGGTTTTAGAGCGCCAAATTTATGTCTTACAAGTATATGAGTTGTAGAAAAATTTAAGGTTTCATAGTCGATTGTATCAAAAATGGAAAAACAAGTGATGAACAATTGATTAGGTAGACTTCAATCTAAATTGGATTTGATCATTCTACCAAATTTTCAACACTTACTAACAACTTACACTAAATCACACAAGTATAAACTTTTGAATAGAAATCAATCTTACTCATTTCAGAAGCTCTTCTACAGTGAATGCACTTTTGTCGAACTCTTACTAAACTCAAACTTGTGATTTTCATTGTCAATATCACCAAAAAAAATACTAATTTTATAAATGTTCCTTTAATTTTCAACAATTTTTAGTTTTTTGGTGATATTGAAAATGATGATGGAATTTTTTGGAATTTTTTGGATGAATTAAATGCATCATAAATTCTAGTCTTTGTACACAAAAATTGAACCTATAATTATAAAATATAAATTGTACACACTGTTTGATTCAACAAATATTTCAAATGCAAGGGCATTTAGATATGACAATAGCCGCTATATTACAACTTGCAACCTATACTTCCTATACAATGGATAATGCACTTTTATGCTCTTAGTTCCAAATAAAAATTCAAATATTGTGAGAACCAACATCATTTGCATGTTTGTTAAATTGAAAATATTTTTTATTCTAAAAATGTGCATTTTCTTCAATTTTTGTATATAATAATTTAAAATGATGCATACCAACATGCTAAGGTACCAAAAAAAATTTCAAAGTTTTAAGAAAATTTGACAAAAGATATAGTAATGCCAATTTATATTGAAGAAAATGGAATTTTAGACATGGCAAACTTTGAAATTAATTTTCTCTCAAACCACAACTAATTTTTTCTTCAAACTTCCATAATATAATGATTGTAAGAAACACATCACGATTTTGGCCCAAAATAGCAATTTTTGTTTGTAAAACTAGGTATGCTGTACAATAATACTAGTATTCTTTATTGCAAATGCACCTACAAACCTGAACCATTGATTTGAGGTGCCTACATATCTACTTTGTCAATTTTGTACTATGCAATATTATGTAGTAATATTGACTACTGCAAAATACTATGTCAAAAGCCACTAGGAGCAAAAAATAGCAGAAAAGGATTTGTGGACCTATTCATTTTTAGTAATTCCAAAAAATCTCAAAAATTCCAATAAAAAAATCTATTTTGCTAGAGAAGGTTGTGCTTATATTTCACCAATTAAAGAATTCTTGTAGGAAATTTTTTCCTTCTTTGTAGCCTTTGCGCAAAGGAGGGTCACTTTGACCCTATGTGTGCAATTTGACAAGTTGCTATTTTCATTAAAAAAAAACTCATTTTAAGTCCTTGTAATGTTAATAGACCTCCATCATGTCTAATTTGTGGCTTCAAATTCTTATTTTTGGGTCAAAATAGGACTTCCCCATCCCCCCACTCTAAAGGCCAAGATAGACACCTAATTGGGAGCAAGTTAAAAATAATAAACCAATTTTAATTTTTTTTAAATCCAATATTTTCAACTATTGTGTATATCTTCATTCAAATTTTATGCTAGACAAACAAACTATGCAAAAGTTATGAGCAAAAAATCACCAATCAAAGGGCTAAGGGACAAAAAATAGGACAAGTGTTTCTTGCTATCACCCAATAATGTGTGGCATGTTGCACTCTACAACTTCTATGCATACACTTTTGAATTTTTTCTATTGATGCTTAAGGTATAGTTGTTTGAATGAAAATATTTCACATTTATACTTAGTTTCATTTGTCACTATAATTCCAATGTCTAAAACAACATTTAGACATTTGAAACAACATTAACATGTACAATGGTCAAGTTGTCATATTCTAGTTATTCCATATCTTTTGTGTCACCATGGAGAGAGAATGGAGATGAATGTTCCCTCTCTACCCTTCATTCTTACTAACTTTCAATAAAGTAATTATTTCATTTTGCCATCAAAAATTCTCTTGATGGTAGATGGTGATTTTTCTTCAGTTTTTGTTGAATTCAATAATTTTGCTTGATCATTTTAATTTCTTTTAAATTCAAAATAATTATTTTTTGTTGATCTTGCCTTATAGGTAGAGTATGCACTAATTCATGTCTAAAAAAACATCTAATTTGATGTCTCAAAAAGCAACATCAAAGTTTTCAAATGACATAAAAGTTTACTAATAAGACATATAATGTCATCATTGTTGGTTTTCATGTCACCTTTCTTGCCACCATGTTAGGGGCCATATCATAGACAAGTTAGATGAAAAAAAATTCCACATGCTTATTTGCTCATATGGTATCTATGTATTGCATTCTAGGAAGTTTAGAAATCATGTTTTATAAAATATTAGAAAAAACAAGCTCAAATTGACTTCATTATATTATTTGCTTGTCAATTATATTGGATTTTAGATGACATCTACATTGATATTGTTCTTGTCAAGGAAAATGTTTCCAAATGTTTTTCATACTTTATTTTTTTAAATGCAAGTTTTTTATAGTATTCCGATTTAGAGTGCTTCATGGCTTTAAGGTTTTTGTCTTTGTTTGCAACTATAGAGCTTGGTAGCCTCAAGCCCTTGGAAAAGATAAAGGTTTTAGAAAAGCTTGTAAGCAAGGCTAAACTTTGTATGATCTCTTCATATCGGGTCCACTACATTCACTAGCATTTCATCAATTTGTATACTACAATACTACTCTATATCTTGCAAAATTTGGATGTCATTACTTCTTACAAAATTAATAGCCACATTTGTAAACACTCAAGTTGGCACTTGGAACTCTAAGGCTATTTTTTGCAAATCTTTTATAGATTGTAGTCTATTTTTATGGAAAAAATACATTAAAAAAATATTGAAAAGGGTTTTGGTAGCAATTTCTACCAAAATAGTGAAGAATCATTTTAAAGGCTAGAAAAGCATAAAATCTAATGTTTTCCCAAATTCTAAGTCCAAGTAGTGAGTTTAGATAATTAGTTAGTAGTTCCAAGAGATGTGAGGATAAGAGAGCTAGCCAGTCCTAGTGTTTGTGTGAAATCAACCTTTTAAAGATGCATCTGACATACTAGCTACACCAACAAAGTTTATTTTAGGTTTAGAAAGTCTATAAGAGTCTACATCCAATTCCAATAAGAATTGGGTTTAATGATAAAAAAAAGCATGTAAGTAATTTTGAAATTTGGAGTAACAAAACAATGGAGATGGTAGAATTGAAAATTGTAACATATAGAGAGGTGTGTCTAGAATAGAGGCATGCCAGGATCTTAAAAGAAATTCCAACTGTCTAAGATTCTCGGGTATTGAGAATTAATTTGCCCTTTGGGCAAATAAAATTCTAAAAATACTAAAATTAGATAAGTACAAGTGAGAATAAATCTTACATTTAGAATCTAGGAGTATCTTTGATATTGCCCAATTTATTTTGGACTTTTTCGTAATTCCATTTCGATTCCATGGGAAGTCAACCGTAGACAAATATATTTATAAATTCCTAGAAATTACATATGTTGTAGTAAAATCTCACTAAAAATCAAATTAGAGTTTTGTGTGCTAAATAAACGCTTAGTCAATTTTGAAAACATTCTAACATTCCAACATTTCCAACTACTAAAAATAGCACCGACATTGAATTTTACAAGAATTTATAACTTGATGACAAGTTGACCAACGTACCACGAGTTAACAGTGTTCGATTGAAAATTTTGAAGAAACATTTCTTGCTATCATAGATATTCTTTATGACCTTCGCTTGACAGATTCATCAAAAAGTGCAAACTCCAAAAGTTAGATTTTTTATTTTTAATTGGAGTTATCGTAACTCAAATTCATGCTTACAAATGGCTTAGGAATGAGGGGTTAGAGGTTCTTCAAACTAATTGGAGTCTTCTAAAGACAATGGCATAGACAAATTTTAGTTTTGAGTTGTTCCCTAAAAGATAGAGAGGGTCAGTTCTTAGTTTGATTTTTTTATCATTAATTGTGGTTTATTAGAAGTGATTTTGAAAATATCTTTTGGAAAATCAAAGATTGTATTTGGTCAAGATCTCTTTCTTGTATAAAAAGACAACTTTGGACTAAAGAAAGAGAATTTTTAAAATGACTTTTGGTTCATTTGCAAGATACTTAGATAGATTAGCATTAATTTCAAAATATCTTGGGTTAAAAATCTTGGATTTGATTTAGCCAAGATTTATTAGCTAAATGAGGAGAGTTCTAGATTTTTTTCACCATTAAACAAGTATTATTTTGAAATTACAATTAGGATAGATTAGGAAATATCTAGAGGAAAGTAACAAGTATTTTTCATTAACAACTTACTATGGAGGACCCAATAACAAGGGCCCCCTCAAGGTTGCCAGTACCCTCATTTTTCACATACCGACATTTTGTTTTCTTTCTCTTTGTTTTATACTACCAACGTGGATGGAGCACTTCTTGGACTAAGATTTTGGCTAACTTTCTTTTAAATTTGTTTTTGTTGTGAACTTTGAAGGACTGGAGGGTTCCGTCAATTGATTCTATTTTCTTTGTTTTGCATTAGAGGCTTGACCTCAATTTCTTTTTTGGCTACTACTTTGTAGAAATTTTAAGATATTAGTGCCAAAGTTCGGTTAAACACCGTCATGTGTTGCTTTTAGATAGAATTGTTTGAAGAAAAATTATCAAAAATACAAAACATTAAACTTGATAGAAGTGATTAGAATTCTCATAGATTAGATTTAAAAGAACATTCCTTAAAACCCATAAAAACTATTTAGTCTTCTATTCAATTCATTAGTTAGTTAATAATATTATTTGCCTTTAATCCATCAATTTATTTCTTAGAATATCAATATTCAAAAATTAAAATTAAAATTAAAATTAAAATTATTTAGAACCAGACCGTGGTAGTGAAATTGTTGCAACAGGTCCCAAGACTGCCAGTGCAGGTTCCAAGGCCGAGGATCAAAGTCCCAAGTACTGAGATGACATCCCAAATGAGATGACGTCCCAAATGCCATAGTGAAGTCCCGACTGAATTATGCAGTGCTGGTTGGGCTCTGGACTAAGCAAAGAAGGAGGACCTGAACTAAAGACAGTTAAGGTAGGTACACCCAAAAGCGCCCTGTTCCTAAAAGCGCCATCTACAGAGCACATACATTTCCGAAATCAGTCATGTTCACAGACTGTAGATGGCGCTTTCAGAAACAGACTTTGACTGTTAATAACTTTTGCATACGGTATCCAAATCCTACATTCTTTGGTGCGTTGGAACATGCTTTCACTTGCCAACAAGACTACATAAAAATTTGAACTAATTAATAGCAGGAACTAGGGTCAGTATGAATAAGTGGCGCTTTTGGGTGTACCTACCTTAAGGGCAAAACACCCATTCTCGCACTTGTTCCTTGTAGTGGACTGTAGATTCATCCAAATGCGTCAGTAGACTTCCCTTAATGTGTTCGTCACATGTATGATTGTAATTTGCTGACACAACTGAAGGACACACATGGAAATTTGGTTGGCTGAGTGTTGATTTTTGCAAGGTTCAATTTTGGAGGCATCTATAGGACGATTCTACAGGTCTAGGGAGCCAACACTTTGAAAATTTGTAGAAATTACATACTGTATCCTAAAAATCTATATTTTTTTTAATATTCATGATTTTCACTCGCTAATAGTAGAAAATATCATTTTTAGAAAATGTTGCCTCCAACTATGCTGAATTCCTTATCTGGACAATTTTGGGTGTTTCCATTGTAGGGAGACAAAGGTGCCAAAAAAAATACAAGCCAACACTACCAAATTGAAGCTAGAAGACTGAATAAATAATTGGTAAGATTACTAACAAATCATCTCAATTCATATTTATGTCATTAAACTTGAAATTTGATTGAATCATTAAAGTCTATAAGTCTTGCATGCAACACAAATCTTTAATTGTTATTCTCTAAAAACAAGTGTAAGTCCTCAAAATCAAAGTCTAGCCTCACAAACTTCAAATCAACCTCACATTTCCATGACCAAATGCATAAGACAACTTAAGAGTCTTGAAAGTTGATAGGAGAGAGATATTTGTGAGAATATTAGCATTTGATTTAGGTAGGGCCATGCAATTTTATTTTATTCTTATATTATTCATTAGTTTTGTTTTCATTTGAATTAGTAGACTAGGCTAGTTGTCATTTGTCATTAGAAGAGATTTGAGGGCTCTAGGAGCCCGCGAGTTTCCACAGTTCAAAATTGAGTAATTTGCCGTGAGAATGCAATTCTACAAGAATCCTACGTGGTCAAGTGACTGCCACGTCATTAATTTTTATTTAAAAAAAAATTTGGACTTTTTTCATATTTTAGGACCCCCCCCCATTTTATTTTATTTTTTGAGAAATGTTGGCCTGATAGCGGCCAGCTGTTCCCTAGACTAGTTTCGGGAATAGTCCCGAAACGGCCCTTTGGAGCCCTCAAATCCCTCCTAATGTGTCTTTTCAGGCCTAATAAGACAGATAGAAAAAGACAAAATTGACAATTAAACATTAAACTAATTAAAAAATTTGATAAAACAATTAAAAAATAGTATCTTTAAAGATTTGATTTAATTTGATTTAAACATTAAACTAATAGGGAGAATTGATAAAACAATTAGGGAATAGTATATTTTAAGATTTAATTGATTTGATTTGATTGATTTGATTTTAGACTTTAAGAATTAGAAAATAGCTTAGAAAACTAAAAATTAGCTTTTGCTTTAGAAAACCATTAAAACTTGAACCTTTAACAATTGGGTGAACTTTCTTGGAAATTTGGATGAAAATTTGATATTTTCATCCAAAGGCATAAAATAAAATAATCTTAAAATCTTCATAGGATTTAGAGGTTTTAGAATAATTAAGAATTAAAATCACTCATTTAGATCATAAGTATTTTATAGATGAAAGTTTTATTCGCTAAACTTTAAACCAAAACTTCATCCATTGATAATTTTTTCCTTAGAATTTAGAATATTTGCCTTTTTACTTCATATAAAAGAAGATTTTTTAATTTTCACTTAAATTCTTTGAAATACCTAAAATTAATAATTTAGATAAAACTTGCCATTAGATTAGATAAAACAATTATTTAATTAAGAATTTGAAAAAAATACCTAAATGATATTCTATTAAGGAATCTTTTAGAAAATCTAAATAGGATTTTAAAACCATTTTTCATTTGAAAAATCATTCATTTTTGAGTGAGATATTTGTAGATGAAGTTGGAACTCATCTAGATGAACTTTTTAAAAAATAGCCTAAAATCAACAATAAAATTAAACCTAAATCTAGAGTTCATTAAGAGTTTAGAAATAAAATTTGGAGTAAAATCAACCTAATTTGCTATTTTTTTTAAATGGATGAAGTTCTAAAGGCTTTTTAGGGGTTGTTTTCATCCTTTCATAACTTTTGAAGGGAATTTCTAAATTTCACTTATTTCACCATTTTAAAAACCTTAAAACGAGATTTAGAGATTGAATGAGATAAAATTTTGATTAGAATCCATTAATTTTGAAATTTGATTAGCTAACTAGTAACCCATAAAGGCATAAACCGAACTAACTTTTATGCGTTTTAATTATTTTTTAGACTTTTGAAGGATCAAATCATGTCATTTGAGTGTCCATTGCTTGGAAGGCACTTACTTTGATCACTCTAAAATTTACTTTTTAAAATTGCCATTAGAACCCATGGGTTAAATTTTAGCTCAAAGGTAGAGTTAGAATTGCCCAAAAATAGGAAAATCTTAAAATCATAATAGGATTTAGAACTTGAAATCGCTCATTAGACTGGAAGTAATTTATGGATGAAAGTTTATTCACTAAATTCCAACCAAAAACTTCATCCATCAATAACTCACCTACTAGGAAGTTAGAATGTTTACATTTTACATTGTAAAGAAGACCATTTCTTGTCTTTTACTTAAAAACCTAAATATCCTAAATAATAAGTAATTAGAGTCAAAATCCATTGTTAGATTAGATTAAACAAACTATTAATTAAAAATCTTTAGAGAATACCTAAGAGATATTCTATTTAGGAATCTTTTAGAGAAGATAAATAGGACTCTAAAACCATTTTTCATTTTGAAAATCATTCATTTTTAGGTGAGATATTAGTGAATGAAATTTGGAACCCATTTAGATTAACTTTTTCAAAATTAAACCAAAATAGATAACAAAATTGAAGCTGAAATTAGAAGTCATTAGAAAGTCAAGGGTTAAATTTGGGAGAGAAAACAACTAATTTTCTATTTTCAAACAATGGATGAAGTTTTAAAGGCTCATTAGAGGCTAATTTTCATCCATTCATAACTTTTGAAGGGAAGCTCAAAATTCAACTTACTTTACCATTACCATTTAAGAAATCTAAAAACAAAATCTAGAGATAGGACTAGGTAGAATTTTGATTAGAATCCATAGACTTTAACTTTTCATTAGTTGGTTGTTAATCTATAAACCAACTAATTTTTACACTTTTTAGTTATTTTTAGACTTTTATAGGAACAAATTACATCATTTGAGTGTCCATTGCTTGAAGGGCACTTACTTTGATCACCTTAGAATTTACTACTTGAAATTGCTATCAAAACCCATATGTTAGGTTCTAGCTTAAGGATGGAGCTAGAATTGTTTACATTAGGCAATGCACTATTCATCCTTCAATTAGTTCAATATAAATTTTAATTATAAAAAGAAAAATTTCTAGAAGTTATACTCAATTTTATATTGGATATCCAATATATTATGCAAAATAGCCCAAGTGCTTTATTCTTTCACCCTCTTACAAATGTATTCAATGAACTTATTTAGGAATGACTTTACAAGAAGTTTTGAGTCATTTTACTAAATGAATTTTATATTTTGCAAGATTCACCACTTTTTACTTCATTTTGTCAAAGTTAATTTTTTTAATTAATACGAAACTTCAAATAAATTCTAAAATTTTAATTAGAAGAACTAATACAACAATTGGGTATGGATGAGCATTTGGAGGTTGTTGTTATGTGAGCCTAAAAGTGTGAACCTATCAATTTAAAAAACTATACACCTATAGTATAAGTGTTTATAATATAGAAACCTTCTATGATTATAAAGCATTTATATTGTAGATACCTATATTACAGGAGTTTATGTTATAAACACCTTTTGTAGTTGTAGGATATCGGCTTATATATGTACTCAAGGTTCACATACTCACCACAACTGGGTTTTTTTTCATTTTCTATAAAGTACCAAAGTGGCAATATGAAATGTTATAGTAGTGCTCCAAATTTCAACATTCGTCCATGTATTGGACAAAAAAATTATATTAGTACATATTACATATCCATAATTTCATCACCATCTATTGTTTGCCAATTTTATCGAATTTTTTCTTAATTTGAAATTTTTTGGCAATTTCATCCAAAGTTTTATTGTTTTTTTTTCTAAAGGCTTGGTGCAAAGGCCATTTTTTGGTGCAATTTGACAACAAATCGCTAAAAAACACACATTGATGCTCACATTTTCATGCTCACATACTATTGTAACACTATTGATGAGCATCTTGCATGACCTAAATGTCTCATTATGGATAATTTACCTTTGTCATCTAATGGATCTGAAATTGCTCAAAGATTAATTTGCCTAGTCAATATCAAAGAGCTTACATAATCACATCCTTTGTATTGCACAATATTCATTCAAGGACCATGATTTATATGTAGAATTAAGAAGAAGTTTGGCTAATCAAAGTAGGATATCTATGGAAATAGTTGTGGCTCTCATGTGTGTTTTTGTAGAGTTCATTTCTTTTACCATGTTGACTAAAATATAATCTCATAGTTGTCATTAGTAAGAGCCAATGCCCAATTGTAGCTATTACTTGGATTGTTGCAATTGTAAAATCTTACACAAAAGTGTAGAAAGATGCTTATTGGCTTCAAGTTATGAAGATAAACTTAATGGATTACTTTTGGAAGACTTGAAAATATTTAACACCATAAATTGTGCATCGATTCATGAGACTAACTAGGTTTGCAAAATGTCTTAAATATTTGAATTTTATTACTTGCGATGAATGAATATTGCACTTGAGGTAAACTAAGTCAATGAGACTTTTTTGTTTCTATTTTTTGTTTGGAATCATGAATTCTAGTGAAGTACTAGTCATAATAGTCACACTATTAGCTTTAAAGTTAAACTATAATTTTTTCATTAATATTTGTTTTCTAGTAGAAAATCACCTTTCTAGTTAAAATAAGTATTAGTTTTTGAGTGCCTTCATAAAATCTTTGTCTTGCAAAATTCATACACTAAATTAAATTTATCCACTAGAACCTTTAGATTTTTGAACTATTGTTCAATAGTACCATCTCCAAGAATAAAACTTCTATAAAGAATGAGAAATTGTGAATTGAAAAGAGGAGCCAAAAGGGAGTCATTCTCCATAAAGGTGTGACATCATCTATTATTGGAGAATGGAAATTGAAGAATGGATTTACTTGCTTCTTCTAGATGGATAAATTTGTACAATTTAGGAAACCAATGAAATAGGTTCAAGTGATTGGGTGCTTGACGTGTGACTTTTTGTTTTGTTTGGCTCTTATTTGATTTGTATTCATGTATTGGCTTCACTTATATGAGTCAAAGCACATACAACATGACTTTTAAAAAAAATTGCCTATTTAGTATTGCTTCATGTAATTTAAAAGATGGAATCCATATAATTTACATATGTAGGTCTTTTTTATATTGTAGTGACTACAATATCTTCTATGTTTTTTCAATAAAAAGGAAGGAGTTCACTATAAGGTTAATATATAAATTATCTTTCTTAGAACATCATTTTAAATCTAAATGGTTTTGGACTTCTATAGTTGTATGTTTGTACCATGCTAAATTGCTAAGCATAAATTTGAAGTGAATGGGCAACAAATAAAATTCATGAAAATTTCAAATTAATGATTTTTAAATGTAAAAGTAAAGAACTACAAAAAAATTTGTTACATAATTTCTAAAAAAGTATTTGAGTACAATAAAAGAAGAGAGGTAAAAGTAAAATATATTAACCAAAAAAATTATTAAAATAAAAATAATTAATTAATTAAAATAAAAGATCAATTTCAAATCATATATAAAATTCCAACAAATTATTCACCGTCATAAAAAGTTCCAATTCAATGTAAAGCAAAAAAAATGCAAAAAAAAACTTACATTATATAATAATTTCTAAGAGTGTGATTCAATAGGATATAAAAGAAAAAAAGTAAAAATATATAAATTATAATTATATGATAAAGTAAAAACAAAGTCTAAGAAAATGATATAAAACGAATATATATATAAAACACTTTACACCAACTCTCTTAAATCATTCTACATCATCAAATGTTCCTATGTATCCAATACATATATTGAAATTCAAATATATATATTTCTAGGTTGTATTGTAATAAAGGTAAGTTTTTAATTGAGTTTTAGCAATTTTTTTTACATGCCTTTTTAATTGATTTTTAAGTCAACTTTTAATACAATTTGTGAGGTTCAAGCATCTCCTAGCCATGGCCTTGAAGCCTAGTCTTTGGAAAAATTTGCCCAACGAGCTCTTGCACCTAATATTTGTTCATCTTCCTATGGCTAAAATTGGTCAACTTCGAGTTCTTTCTAAAGAATGGAAGAAGAATGTGGATTGCAAAGACTCAGAGTTCAACCAAGTTTTAAATGCAATAGCTCATTCAAAAGCATTTGCTCTTTTATCTTCTGATATTAGTATGAACATCTATGATGTGCAAACAAACAAATGGCATGTTCATGAAGCTATCACAAATTCTTTTCACTTGGTTGCTGCCGATGGGGGATTAGTATGTTATACTTTTCCATGGATAAGACCTTGTATTGAGCCTGGGTATTTCACTGTCATGAATCCTTTAACAAAACAGAGGACACAACTCCCTCCTTTGCTATGTATGGAGACTATAAATTCCATTATTTGGGGGATGAAGATAATGATTGTGAAGCTCATTGTTGACAAAGAAACTAAGGAATATAAAGTTTTTGTTGTGGGCTCTATTGCAGAGAGTAGCCAAGATTCTTTCGCCTAAGTCTACGATTCCTACATCAAAAAGTGGATGGTTGTAGACCGAACATATGAGTACATCATTGGGTGGGATTATTTATATTTTGATTGGCTACGTTATTGTATGCTTCCACATATGCTCAATGTATACAATTGTGCAGATGGAATACTACAATATTTTAAAATAAAGGATATTGCACCAAGAATTGAAGTAGAACTAGGTTGCTCTACACTTCTTGAAGATCATTTATTCATATTGCACAAAGAGACATCCACAAGTCCCATAGATGTTTTGAAGGATGATGAGAGTATAATACCAACTTATTGCATATCCGAGTTTCATCTCCCAAAGAAGAGAATCGCTTGGATAAAATTGAGAGAACACACTTGTAGCCCTTCCAAGCACTTCGATAACTTACAACATTGTTTGAGGCTTTGGAGTTGCAATGGATTCTTACTAGTACATGGTGTTGATTTTAAGCATGCTTGGCTATACAACTTATCAACTTGTAAATGGCAAACCCTTCCAAGGTTCAAAAGGCCTTTATTTCTTGACACAATGTGCTTAATAACCTCAGTTAGTTGGAATGCTATTGTTTACACTAAATGAGCAATATTTAGGTGCTAATATATTTTGTTCATTATTTCTTAGAATTTTATATTTTTTGTTATTTTTTGTAGATGGATGCAAAGAAGTCTCCTATATACTTTTTCTATAATGCACAAAGATCAAATTAAAAATTTGCCTCAAATATCTTGGCTTTAATTAGAGCAAGAGAATTGTAACCTTTCAAAACAATATTCTTGAGAAATTATCTCAATGTCCTTAGCAAATAATCTTTTTGTCCAACATTTTAAGCTCATCTCATTTCACGTTAGAAGCAATAAAAGCTTCATTGAGAATGCAAGTATTGGTCACACATACTCTTATAATTGCTTTCTTTAATGAATGTTTGGATTTTGACTCTTCTATTCACTCCAATCCATATATTAAATTCTTACAGTTCCTACCAAATGTTTTGATGAATCAACAATTTTTTTAAATAGTCAATAGGATGACTTATTTCATATCATAGGTCTTGTAAATGTTTTCCTTTATATTGATCATGTTTACATAAGTTCATGTTACAAAGTAGATGGACTAGATCTTGTGATATTATGCAAACATTGAACCCTAACTATGCTACTAATTGATCTAAAATGATACTTTAAATGCTAAAATCTTGTTCATTTCCCCATTGCAATTTATTATGCACTTCTCTCTAACATCTAATTTCTATTCTACGTTGTGTTTGACAAAAACTGTGTTGTAGTCAACAGAAATGTGTGGAGTGGATTGTGTTGAAGTCTCCCTTTGTTATGTAGAATTTTTCATTGTAACACAAAATTCTGTATTTTACTTGTTGAATTTTTCATTTTACTTGCTCAATTTTGTGTTGAAATATTGAAACGCAAAATTTTCCATTATGAAGGGAGAAGTCAATACAATCCACTCCACTCGTTTTGTTCAATGCAACACAGTCACAACTCAGTCTTTGTTAAGTAAAACGCAAATTTAACAAGTTTAACGCAGTTTTTGGCATGAATAGTGCAGTTCTCTTCTAGTGTACTCACCTTTTGGCAACTTGCATTGTATAGGCCTAAAAGTCTACATTTTCTCTTTTGAGTAACTTACTAACTTCCAAATTCCAAAATGCAGCAAGGAGATGGAAGAATTTATCAACTAGATAAATTGGATATTTTGGTGTCTAAAATTGTGACATATGTGTACATAAATATATATAATCTAGAAAAAGTATAGATTTATGTTTTAGGATAAGAGTTTTAAATGATGCCACAAAATTTGCAAAATTGACATTTGTCCATTGGATGTTTATTTCTACTTAGTAAATTTTTTAAGAATGATTGGATATTTTGCCAAATTTGTTTTCCTATTTTACAAATAAACTTTCCACCATAAATATGTAAACTTCAAAAACGTGTATCGCAAAAAATTTAATCCATAGGAAATTCAAAGTTTGAAAGCATGGTAAAAAAAAGTGCAATTCTTTTTGTCCATTTTGAACACCATCATGCAATCTACATGGTCAAAGTGTCTAATATTTTTCTATACATTTTTGCACTTACAAGATTTTAAAGTTGAACATGAAGGAAAAAGAGATTTTCTGATTATGGCTCGATCTTTGTATCTAAAAAACAAATTTTGGTGTAAGTTTTGATGCATAGTTTTGACATGTATGGGAGAAAGACATTATAAGTATTAGAATTTAGTTGGATTCAAGCATATCAAGGATTCTATGATGGTTGGCTCCAATGTCTCACAGTGTACATTATGTATATCCTCATCTAAAGAATGGAAAAATAACAAAGGATATTATCGGTAGATGCAATAATTTCAATGGTCTCCACTGACTATATTTGTTATCATACCAACAATGCTAGTATGTGAGCATGAAAATGTGAGCCTATGAACCTTGAATATGTATAAAAGTAGACATACAACCATCATTAAAGGTGCTTTCACTAGAAGAATCCCTCGTTTATCTAGACATAGGTTGTCTAACTTGACGTTGTTTACCTAGACGTTCAATGTAGAAACCTCATGTTTTTTTGTCATTGAAGATGTTACAGTGGACGTCAATGGACGTCAATGTTGACAAAAAAAATGAAGTTACTACATTGAACGTCTAGGTAAACAGTGTCAAGTTAGACAACCCATGTCTAGATAAACAACGGATTCTACTAGTGTTTTAGCATAAATTCCCATAATATAGGTATCTATAATATAAGTACACTATAATCATAGAAGGTTTCTTTAATAAAGATATTTATACTATAGGTGTATAGTCTTCTAGGCTCATAGGCTTACACTTGTAGGCTCACATAATAGCAATCCTTGTTGTGATACTACCTTACTCCTTGACATTAACCCCTAAAGTTCCTTCACTATGTTTTAACAAAAACTGCTCCAAAACTGCCATTTTTAGGACAGCTACCAAATTTAATTTTTTTTTTTTTTTGACATATGTAACCGTAGGATCTTTTAGTGCAATAGTTTGTAAAGATGTAGAAAAAATTTCAGAAATTTTCACCATGTAGATTGCAAGATATTAGTGTTTGAAGTTTCAAAAGTCATTTTTTTTTCACTGCGAAAATCCGGGCAGCTGCACTTCAGAAGGCCACATTTGTATGAAAAAATGTCCAAAATGGTTGCAACTCTTTGGATTCATTCTCCAATTCAAGTTGGCTACATGCTTGAAAATTTTCATATCATTTGAAATTGTACAACATGTACAAAAAAAATAGTAAGTAGAAAGAAGTAGAGAATGATTCAAAATACTAAAATGGTAAAAATTTATTTATTGAATTGAAAAATGCCAATCCCAAAGGTTCAAATGTTGTAATAAACAACCTACACCCAATGTTTTTAATTTTTTTCAAAAATATTGAAAATTGAGTAAAATAAAGGACTTCAAAGTTTATTTTAGAGAAGAGAATCCATAACTACCCGCAAACTAAAATTCTTCATAACTTTTGACTCATTAATCCAAATGGAATGATTCAAAGCTTTCCATGTATATATAAATCTATAAAACTAATTTCAAATTTTTATTTCCAAAAAAAGTGATTTTTTCTGATCTGCCCAAACTGCCCGAGTTGAGAAACAAACAACGTTTTATGCGATAACTTTTCAACCATGTAGTCAAAAGTCACGAAAATTATTGGGCTTTGAAGATACTCCTCGTCCACACCTTCTATTAAAGTTTGGTTCCAAAATATGAAAATCTCTAGCCACACGTACCTGCCCGAAATCGCTATGTTGCCAAAAAAGGCATGTTGGTCCTTTAGGGGTTAACTTGTTGTTATTTAACCAGTCTCCAACTTTGCTTAATCAAGGTTTTTAAATATTTCTTAGGTTCTTAAAAGAAGGATGTCAAACCTTTACAAATAATCTTTGGTCTTTAATTCATTTGTTACAATCTTCTTGAAAACATGTTTTCACCAATATTCTGTAATGTAGGTTTCACAATTTGTCACAAATTATGAGCAAAATTATGATTTGAAAATCACCTAAGACAAAACAAACAAAGAAAAATATTGTTTTTTTGAAAAATAATAGGATTAATGAAGCAAACAAAAAGGACAAACAATCTATAGGAAAACATGTAGGTATGAAAATACATGAATAAAAGTAGAAAAAAAAGATAGCTTTGGTAGAAAAGTAGGTATTAAGCAACTTTAGATAAATGTAGAACTTGGTGAATCAATCTTCATTAGATTAGAAATCAATAAGACCAAAACTTTAATATGATGAAATCTAAATCGAAGACTTAGTGGTCCAAAAGATTTCCTTTTGAGTAGGAGAAACTAGGCCTTTGCATTTCTATGCACTAACTTTGATTACTTGATTTAAAAAAAGATAGACATCAAATTCTTATTTTTTGAATTTAATATTTTTATTTAAATTAATGAATTTGAAATTTGAAAAAAGGATGTCAAAGGTTCAAAAAATAAAAATATAACAATATTGACAATGTCTAAAAAATGTATGGAACTAGGGAGTAGAGATATTGGGCTCCAATACTAGGAACAAATTATTTGAAGTTCTTTTTATGACAAAGTAGGCATGCAATTAGATCCTTTTTACACTACTAAAAAATGAGTAAAAAATAATATCAAAGAATGATTAGAATGTAGTCATCTTAGATATTTTTGACAACAAAATTACTTAGAGGTCTTGCAATCATTTTGAACAAGTCATTTATATAAATGACTACACGTTTATTATCATCATCTATTTCTAACTTAGATGTAGAAATGGATGAAAAAAGCTTAGAGTCAATTAAGTGATTAAGAAAAGAAATTGAAGGAGATCTCTCTTTTGCTACCAAGTGGAAAGTGCATTTTTGACATGGATAGCCACATGGACAATCATTTGCAAGTCATTTTGAAGTTACAATAGACCTATTACACATTTAACATGGACAACCTTGTCAGAAGTCATTATGAAGTCATTTAGAAGTTGCAATAGAGTCTTTGTGCTATTTAGATGAATTGACATTTGACAAGTCATTTTGTAGTCATTTTGAAGTGATATAGATTAAGGATTTAGGTCACTCCCCTAGAATATGGGAGATTGCAATAATGTATGCAAAGAAGACTATAAAAACAATTGTGTGTGAAATAGCCATTCTCTAGGCACATATAAATACATTTGAAGTTTTCTAAGAATATGCCATGTATCATATGCCATACATCTTACACCATATTTAACAAATATATTGCATGGCTTCCAAAGTTATTTAGTGTGCGAGTTTGAGGTAATGAAATCACAAGCCTTTTATACAAGTAGGGTGGTAGGAGGTAAGACAAACCATATGGGATATATGAAATGTAGGATTTGGATTACGCAAGTAATATCTTAAACTTCATTAAGGCATAGTATTATAGCTTTTTTTGATTACCTTTGAAATAGTAAAAGATGGAAAATCAATTTCACTTTCATTTCTAAGAATTCATTTTAGATTTCAAGCTTCAAATCAAAAGTTGTAGACAAATTTGAAAAAGGGATTAGAAAAGATTTTTCTTTACATTCTCTAACATCCTTTTTGAATTTAGTAGTGCAAAAGACATCACATACTGATTTTTGTGTCATAATCTTAATGTAGTACTATAGTACAAATTCCACCTCACTAGATTCAATCAAGTAGAACTTATCACTAACTTCTATTGAATTTGGATCATAGGAGGTCATTAGTAGGAACATTGTTCTAGTCCTAAAGAAAATAAGTACTTTGTTTTAAAGTATAAAATAAGGTGTAGCTAGGGACAAGTCATTCATTTTGTAGTAGCCCAGTAGTGGAACTAGATTCATTTAGAAAGTCTCTTTTTGCCATATCTTTTGTTGTTGTCTTTTTCTTCTTCTTTTTTAGTCAATAAATTGAAACTCCCTAGAAGGCATCGAAACAAACTAGGCCATTTTTTTGTAGTAAAAGGAATGACAAAATTACAACGTTTACATAATATAGAATAAATAAAAAATATATAAAAAGGATTAAAAAATTTCAAATACCAAAGAATATCATGATTTACAAAATAGATAAACAAAATATCTATACAAGGAAGTGGAGATAAAATTATTAAATAAGAAACACATTGAAGAAAATAAAAAAGAGAATGAAAAAATACATCTAAAAATTAAAAAGATAAACAAAATTATGGTATAGAAAAAGTCTGAGATGCCTAAACAAAAAAGAAGTTTAAAAAGTTAGAAAAGAAAAGGAATATGATAGAAGAAATAGAGTAGGAAAAAAGTTTGGTACATAAATTAAAAGTGAAAAAAAGAAAGTACCTAGAAAAAAGAAATTAGAAAGGGAAAAAATACCACAACAAATAAAGAAGAAAAATTAAATTTTGATATAGAATAAGAAAAAAAAGAACATGCATTAAAAAGAGAAAATAAAATTAGGAAGTGAAAAAATTTTGGATGTAATAAAAAAGATAAATAAATAAAAATTTAAAGGAAAAAAAATAGGAAAGAGTGAAAATAGAAAAAAAAAATCACAATTAATATGAAAGAGTAAATAAAATTTTGCTACTCACCAATATAAAGAAAAGAGAGAGGAAATATATATATATAAGAGATAGAAAGACAAAAAAAACATAAATATTCCAAAAATTAAAGAAGGTAAAAGATATAACACAACTCTAAAGAAATGCCATAGTAAACAAAGGAATTGTGATTTTCTTTAATTTTAGGCTAGTCCATGTAGTCTTTTTTGGCAAGATAGGGCGGAGAGTACAAAAAGAGTAGGTAGCCATATCATCTATTTTTTAGTATAATTATCACACTAGTGGAAAGGTATTGGAGCAAAAGCTATATGTTGATCTATTTTAGAGTGAATGCATATAGCATTGGAGATATGGCTAGTAAAATCAAGTCTATTTTTTCATTTGGATGTACTTCTAGCATCTTGTGAAAATAACAAGACAATGAAGTAAGCAACCATGATATTAGATGTCAAATTCTTGGTGTACTTTAAATTGTCTAAAAGCTTGAATCATACAACTTATAAAAAAAAATTGTGAGCCAAAATTGACTCCAATAATCCAAGTAGTCAACCCATCTCATTATGGAGCGATTGTTTTCCTAGAAGACTAAGGTGGGTACACCTAAAAGTGCCACTTTTTGTTACTGGGTGAATGCAAGAAACACATGTACTCTTTGTTGCGTTTTACTACAGTACTCATGACTTTTTTTGGAGTACTTTAAAATTAGAAATTTAATTTGAAAAAAATTAAGAAAATATGAACAATGTATAGACCTCTAAGATGAAGGTTTTTACAAAAGGAAATTGATAGAAAAATTTTCCAAGTAGGAGAATTTAAAAAGTGCCAAACCTCAAGAAAATACATATCTTCATGTTTTTATTTGGGAAAAATAGTAAAAATAAGTAAATTCAAAAAATAAAAGGTGTCCATTTGCAACAATTCTATGGAGATGTTCATTCACCAAAAAAAAACCAAAATAATATTTTATATGTTTCAAAATTCAAGCAAAAAGAAGCTCACTTTGTAGACTTCCACAGCACATAAAAATAACTTTTTTCAAAATCCCTCATGTGGAGAGATTTAAATGTACTAGAAGACCATTTGATCCAAATTTCATCTCAAAATCATTAAAAAAGGTACTCCTTCATACTTAAAACCTCCAAATTCTCATTTGTGACATTTAATCACTAGTACTATTTTAGTATTAAACTATTTTTGAAAATTATGAAAAAATTGTGTAAGATGTATGATAGACATGAGTACCTTCTCTAGAAATCTTGAGTCATTTTGAGCAAAAAAGAAAAAGTTATGGCCAAAAAATAGATTAACACTTAGGTTGTGATGGAAAATAGTACAAGGGAAATGGGCCCTAATCTACAAAATTTTTGACAGAATAGTGTCCGAAATGACAGCCACAACTTGTGAAATTTAGTCAATATTGCAATGTCTGTCAATATTCTTGTCAATTTCTCAATCGATTTTGACAAACAAAGTTAATGATTTTCTAGAAATCTAAGAAATTTTTATATACAATTTTTATTTTAGATACAAATGGATGTAGCTATCATTTACCAACTTTATAAGGAATTAAAACTTATTGCAATCTTGAACCATTCACCATCAACACCTTAACATTATTTCTCTTTAAGGGAGAAAAACTCCCTCTATATATAGGGAGGTAGGAAGTCAACTAACCCATATGGGATATGTGAATTTTTGAAGTTGTGAGAGCTTATAGTGAAGTTAGAAATTCGTAATTTTGTAATAAAACTAAAATTTTAAACCTCATTTGAGCATAGTAGAATGTCTTTTTTAAGAAACTTTGAACTAAGACTAGTTAGAATATGAATTGTAGTTTCAAGTTCAAAAGTAATTTTGACATTTCAAGTTTTCAATCAAAAGTTATAGGCAGATTTCAAAGAGGAAGTTTCAAAAAATATAATAAGAATAATTTTGAACACCTCTTTAAAATTTCATAACTTTTGATTGGAAACTTGAAATGTCAAAAGAATTTTTGGATGCAAAACTTGAGTTTATTTTATAACTAATGTTAATTAAATTCTTTTGTAAAAACACATTTTTCTATGCCTAAATGAGGTATGGAGTTCTACTTTCAACACAATTCTTATTTCTAACTTAATATGTAAAGTTAGAAATTGGAATTATGTTGAAAGTAGAACTTCAGACCTCATTTAGGCATAGAAGAATGTGTTTTTACAAAAAAAAATTAATTAAAGTTAGTTATAAAATAAACTCAAGTTTTACATCCAAAAATTCTTTTGACATTTTAAGTTTCCAATAAAAAGTTATGAAATTTCAAAGAGGTGTTCAAAATTATTCTTATTATATTTTTTGAAACTTCCTCTTTGAAATCTGCCTAAAACTTTTGAACTTGAAACTACAATTTATATTCTAACTAGTCTTAGTTCAAAGTTTCTTGAAAAAAGATATCCTACTATGCTCAAATGAGGCTTAAAATTTTAGTTTTATTACAAAATTATTGATTTCTAACTTCACTATGAGCTCTCACAACTTCAAAAAATCACATTTCCCATATGGATTGATTGACCTCCTACCTCCATATGTGTATATAAAAAGCTTCTTTCCCCATTCATTTCACAAAATACAAATGATTCATGGAGGAAAACAATTGAGTAAATAAATTAATTCCATGTTCTCGATTTGTTTTGGTCAACATTTTGGAAAGTTGATTAAATTTAAAAAAAATTTAAATCATTCAAAAATATTTCATCTAAAAACTTGTCATTCATCTGATAAAATTTCATCCAATTTTTTTTCTATTTACTATTTCAAGTATTTTATTAAATCCTTGAAAAATATTTTTTGGGATTAAGTGATGTGGAAATTATAAAATCCACAGTGGCAAAGGAATGAGAGGAAAACTTGTTGCCGTGTATCTTTGTCCAAATTAATAGCCAAATTGATAGAATTTTGTCAAAAAAGTGTGTCCGAAACAGGGTCTCCTAATCTACAGCACAATTGACAGAATTCTGTCAAATTGGTTGTCAATTCAGACATAGTTTTCTTTTGTAGTGTCAATACAAAAGAAATGTAGCTTCCACGAAGCCCAATAAATCTACTCACCACCATGTATTCTTGTTTTGCAAAATACTTCTTTTCAAACCCTATTGCAGTTTCAAGTTGATGAAGCAAAAATGAGCTACAACATGAACCAAGTTTAACTCTAGAGCATTTGGAATCATGTCTAGAATTGACAATTTTGGAAAAATCATTATAAAGTACTATTTGGATGAATATTTTGGGATTGTGATATGAACAAAAGTTGTAAATTTTGAGTTTTAGATTCCATCCACATTATTAGATTCCCCAATGCTTTCACTGATAGTTTTCTATAAATTCTGAAAGGAAAATTTCAAAATTCCTTCAAATTTCAATTACAAGCAAAATATTGTCATTTTTCAAGTAAAACTTATTGGAGTGGGTTTTCTTTATATGGTGATTTATGAAAAAAAAATGCGTTCTTTAACCCCTAAAGAACCAACCTGCCTTTTTTGGCAACATAACTATTTCGGGTACTACGTGTGACTAGAGAATTCCATGTTTTGGAACCAAATTTTAATAGAAGGTATAGATGAAGAATATCTTTAAAGCCCAACAATTTTTGTGACTTTTGATTTATATATATATATATATATATATATATATGTGGAAAGCTTTGAATCATTCCATTTGGACTAATGAGCCAAAAGTTATGAAGAGTTTTAGTTTGCGGGTAGTTATAGATTCCCTACTCTACAATAAACTTTGAAGTCCTTTATTTTACTCAAATTTCAATATTTTTGGAAAAAATAAAAACATCGGGTGTAGGTTGTTTATTACAACATTTGAACCATTTGGATTGGCAAGTTTCAATTTCACAAATAAATTTTTAATAACTTAGTATTTTGAATCATTCTCTATTTTTTTTTACTTACTATTTTTTCTATATGTTGTTCAATTCCAAATGATTTGAAATTTTTCAAGCATGTAGCCAACTTGCCTTGGAGAATGAATCTAAAGAAGCACTACCATTTTGGACTTCTTTTCATGCAAATGTGAGCTTGTAAAGTGCAATTGCCTGGATTTTTGCAATGATAAAAAAAGGATTTTTGTAACTTCAAACACTAATATCTTGTAATTCACATGGTAAAAAATTTTGAAATTTTTTTCTCACCTTCTCAAATTTGAATACTACAAGATCCTATGGTTACATGTGTCCAAAAACAATATTTTACAAATATTTGGTACTTGTGTTAAAAATGGCAGTTTTGGACAGGTTTTTGGTGAAAATATAGTCAAAGAACTTTAGGTGTTAATTCTATGACCTCATTTTCACAAATTTGGTTTTGAACTATAGTCAACGCAAGTCAACCACTTGACATACTTCCACAATTGTAATTTCAGAAAATTATGCATTCTAGTAATACCAAAATCAACCCTTGAACAGAACAAAAACTTCATAAAGAATTTCTAAAAATTAGGATGACTTCCATCAAAGCAATAACAAGACAGAAAAGTAATTTCAAATCTGTTCATCATTCAGAAATTGGACATTGGCATGCTCCAGGGTTAACTCCATCAAGTATGACGCTTAAATCATTGTTACAAAATCACTGATATCTGTAAGCTCTCCTATAAATGACACCAACCCATTCCACCCCTAAAGGACTGTTTGTACCCTGGGAGGGCAATTTGAGTCTAGGTAGATTCCTAATGTCTTAATTTTTTAGTTATAATTTTTGAATTTTTTTGAAATTTTATATTTTCTTTGAGAGATTTGTGGATATATTATTTTTATTTCAGTAAGTGCCTGGAAGCAAAAGTTATGGCACAATAAACAAAGTCAAGTTTGGCAGGTAGCCCAAAAAAATCAAAGAAGGTTAAAATTTTAAAAAATTAAATTTCTTTCAAAGATTATATTTTTGTCTACATGTGAAGCTTTGATTTATTCTATTTGGACTAATAATAGAAAAGCTATAGACGATCTTAGTTTTTTGGACAATCTAAGCATTTCTTTGAAAAAATAACTTATTAAATTTATTTTTGAATGCAATTTTTAGAACTTTCAAAAGAAATTCTAGATAGGATTACATTCTCTTGCAAAAACAATATTACTTTTGGATTTATTGTGATTCAATTCCATCTTAAAGCTATAAACAATCTAGTGTTTTTTTTCATGTGGTTTTTGATAGGAAAATCACCTTATCTTTCAAGGGTTAAAAAATTCTTGTCTATTGTATCTTATCATAAAGAACATGAGCAAAGTCAACAAGTTTGATTGATATAAGGTAGAACCACCTATAACCAATCGGCCCCTCATAGCCAACCTAAATGATGGACATATTTCCAACCAAGGCTAGAGTGAGTTTTTTTTCTCATTTTTAAAGTTGGGACTAAGAGTTCATGGCGCATGTTCCAAAGTAGTGTGCAAAAAAGTAGAAAAGAGTGAGTAAAAATGTAGTTCTTTGCGTGATCGAAATTAAAGACTCCATAGATTGGCATTTGGTCAAGCATACTTTATGCCTTCCAAAATTCATAGTAATTTCAATTCATGTAATAAAATTACCAAAGTTTTTGCAATCCCCATCATTTTTATCTTTACACCTTTGAAAATATTTGTTTTACTTTGCACTACACTAGATCATGCCTAAAATACCTTAAATGATCGGTTACGGGTGGTTCTACCTTAGCTTGAGAATACTTAGGCTCACCCTTGTATACCACCAATATTGAAGCGGAAATTGATAAAATGATTCATGGTTTGCACCTCGAGTTTGCAAAATTAGAAGCCATTTTGAACACCCAAACAAATACCAAAGTTGAGGAATTATTTTTAGCTCCTTTAATTTGCAAACAAACTTCTAGAAGATTGAGTTGCATTCTTGAAGAATAGAATGACGTCTTCTTGAGAGTTACTAATCCAAATCTATCTAGTGATATATAAAGGTTTTCAAAGATATTTTTAATTTGATGTGAGAAATTGAAGACTTTTTTTTTCATTTGAGAGAAAGGCCTTTAGAAAAGAATCTACTAGAGATGGACTAAAGTAAGTGCTAAAAGCAAGAATAGGCTCATGTTTTGGACTATCTTTCTCCAAAGTGAATTTCTTGTGTCAAATATCATTGTGACATTTGTTACAAGGACAATGCCATTGTAACCTTAATAACATTTAGTAGCAATTAGTGGGATTGCCCTCCATTGAATAGAATGGTATAGAATATACTAGGGTGAATGCAAGAAACACTTAAAGCCTTTTGTCACACCCTAGTTTTTTTGGTTTTTTTTAGCCATAACTTTTGTGTTTTAGCTCCAAATGACTCAAAATTTATAGGGAAGCTACTCATAGCTATTATGTATCTAAAATGAATTTTGGAGAATTTTTAAAAATAATTTATTATTTTTAAATAGCCCCGAAAATTTCTCACAATACTCAATTTAGGGGTTTATAGCACCATGTTTCTCCAAAAAAACGAATTTTGACCTAAAATTTGGAGAGAATGGTCTCCTAGTAGACTTATAGCTTCTGTCTAAAGGAATTCTAAGAATAATTATTTTTAAGTGTTGTAGAAGTCCACAAAGAGAGCTTCATTTTGCATTTTTTTCCAAAGGTATAAAACATTGTTTTGGTGAGTTTTTTGATCAAATCTCATCACCAAAAAGTTTTTTCAAGTTTAGTATTTTTATGTATTTTTCAAAAAAATAATAATAAATGAAGCTCTCTTTGTGGACTTCTACAACACTTAAAAATAATTATTCTTAGAATTCCTTTGGACAGTAGCTATAAGTCTACTAGGAGACCATTCTCTCCAAATTTTAGGTCAAAATTCGTTTTTTTGGAGAAACAGGGTGCTAAAAACCCCTAAATTGAGTATTGTGAGAAATTTTCGGGGCTATTTAAAAATAATAAATTATTTTTAAAAATTCTCCAAAATTCATTTTAGATACATAATAGCTATGAGTAACTTTCCTATAAATTTTGATTCATTTGGAGCTAAAACACAAAAGTTATGGCTAAAAGAAAAAGAAAAAACTAGGGTGTGACGAAATGCAACAAATAGTACAAGTGTTTCTTGCATTCACCTACTACTTTATTTCCTCCCTTGGATGAAGTGGTGTGGTATATTCTACACCTACATCAGTAAATAATATACACATGTCAGTATGTATTAGAGAAGTAAAATACATTGGGTTGGGTGTTTGGATTGCACTTGCACATTGTATTTAGTAGCAAAGCAAATAATTTTAAGTAAGAATCTCAACAATTAGCATTCAATTCATTTAAATTTATAATGCTAAGTAGTGTAAACCTCACTTTGATGTGAAATCTATTTATGGTTTGTAATTGAATTTGTGAAGACAATTCTTTATATAGATATGGGATGGTAGAAGGTAAAACAAATAATGTAGGATTTGTAATCAAAACTAGGAGTTCAACCGCTCATAGTTAAGTCAAAACAAACTTTGTGTTGAAGTTAAAGTTTTAGACCTCATTTAGGCATAATAGAATATTTTTCTAGAAAACTTTGAACTAAGAATAATTGGGAAATAAAGTTAAGCTTCATTTCCAAAAATTTGTTTGAGATTTAATACCTCTACTAAAAAATTATTGACAAATTTTAGAGAGGATTTTGGGCAACCTTCTTTCCTCACAAATTTTTGTTTATGAACATAACTATTTCTAGAATTAGCAAAATGAAATTAGAGCATACCATAAATGTACGGTCACTATTCCAATTTTGAAGCTTATAGTAATGATGAGGCCATGAATTTTGTGGATGAAAACTCCAAAGAGGAAGAAGTAGCCTAGCTCAAGGCTACTTAATGTTATGTAGATAATCAAGATTATTCTTTTTGTTTTCAAATTCTAAAATAATAAGGATTTATAATTAGCCCTAAAGGACAAAGAAGTCCCTATTTTGTTGAATTTTGGCCTCATGATTTTACAATTATTTTATGTCGACCTTTTTTTATTCAATTTTTTAGTTTATTTTACCAATACGTTTAATTTTCTTCATTGATTTTGGTAACATAAAATGTGGCATCAATGGAATTACATACTTTACAAGATGGTTAGTTTAAATTTCTCATCTCAAACTTGAAATCTGACATTTTTAGCAGTGATTAATCCCTAACTACCCATGGCTTCTTTTACTATAAGAAATTTGCATTTTAAATAACGAGCCCCAATTTTTTTTTAACGGATTTAGGTGATGTCAATGTTTACAACCCATTGTTTTTATGCTAACATTGATGTTATGTTGGATGTTCTTGTTGACATAGAAACATTGGAATGTAAACATTGATATCATCTAAAATCTGTCAAAAAAAATTAGGACTTGTTATCTAAAATGTGGATTTCTTATTGTGTTTTGAGCTTTTAAGGATTTGATTTAAATTGAACAAAAAATCGACATTTTAATAAGTCATATCAATTATTTTTTTAAATGTAACCATACAAATTCAAACTTAATGTGTTAGAAATCACATAGAAAAAAACAAACACAACAATATGACTTATGGATTGTAGGATTATAATGTTTAATTATCATGGTGTTAAAAGAGCAAAAGTGTTTTGAATTCTTTTAATCCTCCCTGCACATGTCAAATCTACTAAAAAGTTGGTCACCAAAAAAATATGAGGTTGAAGGATGTAATATGCCAATAATTTCAATCAATTTATAGATTTTCAAAATGTACACTACAATTATTTTAAATGAATTTGTAATGTGATTTTTTCTCCAAGGTCTACTGTATTTGAGGCTCATTCTCAAAATCTAGCTTTATCACTACAAAAAGTCAAGATTGAAATGGACACCCTTACACAAAATCTTTAATAGAAAAATCATATTCAATCATTTTTAAAGTCAAATATGTGAAGGAAAACTACCTTCAAAAAGAATCTTTCAAAAATACAAATTGCTAAAAACAACAATATGTCAATACGATTAAGCTTTTTTAACTTCAAAATTTTGTCAAATGACACCAAAGTTTCATGTAGGCCTCATGCATTTAGGAATTAAGAAGTCTTTAGGTGAATTTCAATTATTTGTATAGGTGCACTATTTTTAAAGGTGAACTACAATTATTTGGTAAGGTGCACCATTTTTTTTATCAAAATTTGTTTGGAATTTTGTTCCAAAGTATTAAGATCTTGTAGCGAGAAATTATCCTTATTCATCAACTAAACCATCAAAAACTAGCCATCTAAAATCCTAATCCCCAACTTCAAAAGTCTATCACTCATTTATCAAATGTAACACTTGAGTTTAGAAAAGACAACCTTCCTTAATGACCAAATTCGTTTCATTTTTGTAAATGATTTATACTCACACCATTTAATTAGGGACTTTTGAAATTAGGAATTAAGAACTTTTGAGGTTATTGACAATATATTTGTTTTGCAATTGGAATCCTAGGGGTGATATTAAGATTGATGACCTAATTTCTTGAATTTTTAGATGGCTTAATTGATGAATAATTTCTCAAATTATTTTTAGTATTTTAAAAATAAAATCTATTAATAAATAAATATAATGTTTATAATAGATCCAACTCTCTTTAATTCTATATGAATTTTTAGATGATTGTCTATGGCCTATAGGTTTTGTTTGTCAAACATGTCTAAATTGACAAACAAGTGTGGATTGAAACACTCTTCCAACCAATAGAAATTTATTCCTTGCAATTATTTAAATTTTATGATAAATAAAGACATCTAATGTTCCAATAGCAACCCTTCACTAAAATCAAGCCTTACATTTACAACATTTCTATGATCATTGTGTACTAGAATAATTTTAAACTTTAGTTGAAATCTTGAATCCACCTTCCCTTTGAATGCCTTAGCATTGTAAATGGTATTGTTTCATTTATATGACCATTACAAAAGACACAATCCAACATCTTTGACCAATAAATGGATTTAATTTAAAATGACTAGCATGTATTTAATTTTAAGTGAATACATGCTCAAATCTTCAATGTATTCAAACATTCAAAGCATTGAGTCTAAATCTATTCAAACTTTAAAGATATTGAATAAGTGATATAGAAATTGAAAGTTGATAATAAAACCATTAAGTTTTGAAATTATTAGAAAACCAAGTGGAAATGTTCTTAATATTAGAGAATTAAGACCCAATTGTAAATTTTATAATAGACCTCTCCAAATTTATCAGAATCTTTTCCAATCCATGTTATGACCTAAAGAAGAATATTGAATGGATTGAATTTATTGTATGTTGAGGGCAAATTTGTCACACCTTGGACAAAATCTTTTTTTTTCTTGAATTTCCCTTTTTTTCACCCCATTTAGAATTTTCAAGATTTGGATTATTGTGATTGAGAATATTTTGTTAATTGTAGCTATAGCCATCCTGCTTTACCACATTGCAAACTCACCACGATGGAAGCTTTACAAAATCTTGTTTTATAGGGCTAAAATAAGCAAGTTTTTTAGAATTTTGCTCTACTCAGGTTTAATCAAGGCTTTGCTATTAGGTTTGAGTAATGAAGGCCTTACTATCAGTTCTTAAGCTAAAATCAAGACTTTACAATCAAGTCTTAAGGCTTTACGATATAATATATGGAATATTATTTTATATTATTTTATTGATTTTTTGAAACATATAAATATTATAATTTCTAATTTTTAATCAAATTTCTTTTTGAAGATTTTGAATTTTTTTTCATTAATCTTTTCTACAATTTCAAACTTGTCACGTCATGATTTCTAAAAATTTCATCCTATTCCATATTTATTTAATTTTGAATTAATTTTTGATGAATCTGACCTGAGTATAGGGTAGATTCAAAATTCTAATGAAATGACTAGAGATCTATTATATTATTTTTTATTTTTTTATTTTTTTATTTTCGCATAATAGAAAGTATGAAATGGTCTCTTTCAATTGACCTTTCTTTGGAAATATTTTTAAAATTATATTTGAATTTTTATTGAAACCACATTTTTATTGTAATGATAACTTAGACATGTATGTGGTGCAAATGTGCAATTAAATTCAATGGTCTTTTTTCTAAATTTTTATTTTTTTAATTTAAGTTCTTTGCAACTTCCAATCATAGAAAGGAGAGACAATTTTCATTTGTTCTAGCTTTAGCACTCATTTATGCATTTTGACATTCATATGCTCATTTCCAATTTACATTCAAAGTGCTAATATTTCAACCATTGGAACTTAGAAGTTATGCGAGATTTGTTTTAAAAATGAAATGCCAAGAAATTTTATTGCTAATTACTTATACTTAGAGACAATACAATATACATTTCTTCATGTTTACATTTATTATGATGTAGATGTTGTAGATTATTATAGTGTTAATAAAAAATGAATACTTTTTTACATCAAGACATGAAGACAAATTGCAATAAAATTTTACTTCAATGAATTCTTTAGAGATTTCAAATAGAATAGAAATTAGCTTTGATGAATTTCATTTTAAAGTTTACTTAACTAACTCTAGAAAGATGCCAATCTATATTCAAGGTAGTTGCTAAAACATGATTTGATATTTTGACCAATAAGTGAATTCTACATTTATATCCAAATGCCAATATACATCTGTAGTCACTCCTAGATTTTCAATTTTTGTCTATTTGTTGTTGCTAGTGTAAATAAGGGTAGCAATTAGACCAATTTTCCATTTATGTATGATAAATTGGAGGATAAACCGCTTGAAAAGGATAATTTGTAGATTAGATATCAAGTAGTCTAAATCAAAAGATATGAAGTAGGACAAATAGATAGAAAGGAGTTTTAAATAAACAATCATGTCCCTCTTGGATTTCTACTTGACTAAAAAGTTCAATAGACTACTTGTCTTCTCTCTCTTTCTCTCTTACACTCGCAACTTATAGAATTTGTTGAAGCACTCAAGTCAACTAGTTGTAAAAACACACTATCAATATTAATAAATATAATATTACAAATTGTAGTGTGTCCGCAAAGTTGGTGCGTAGTAGTAGAGCCAAGGTCAATTTGCACGCTCGCGGTTGTACAAATTGTCCAAGTTCGTTTATGCACAAGTGGTGCATTTGGTCTAGTTGTCGCGGCTTGCAGGTGGCAAGTCGTAGTGTCAATTAGGCAAGTGATTGGCTTTAGACTTCATCAATCTGTTAGTAATAGCTAGCAATTATCTTTATGAATAATAATTTATTCATTCTTATTCCTAATCCAATACAAAATTCCCTATAAATGAACCTCTACTACGATTAAAAATTACAATTCTAATAAGGATGTTAATTTTTGATTTGACAACATCAATATAAGTGGAATTGAGTTTTAAGAACAAAAAGCCAATTGCTAAATCCCTATATGTAAGGTATGGAATTTGTATTGAAACAGAGTTCAAGCAAATTACAAGTCTAACTAATTTGATTTATACTAGATTCAAATATGTGAATATATCATCAATTCATTACTAAGCAACCATACAAAAGGTAGTAAATGCCACAATAAATGCGCTAGTAGAGAAAAAAATGTCCTAAATGATTGTCCACTATGATTGGAAAAAAAAGTGTCCACAATGCCTCATTTATAGTACCATCATTGTAAACAATTACCAATCATTTAAGTATTTTCTTCTATTGAGGCCAATTCAAATTTCTACACAATTAATGGACATGTAGCTTCATCAAAGCAATGCATCATCTTCAATTTAAATTATATCCTAAGAGAATCTAGATTGTAAATGTTTTCAAAAGCTTATTATGATAATTACAGAAAGTAGATGAAGTACATTTAAGTGTAAAACATCTATCTATACTTGAAGTGAAGTTGTTTGTTTTGTTTTGTTTTGCTTTATTTGCATGTTTGTTGTAGTGAACTCCTCAAAATCATGCATCTCCAATCATACTCTTGGTAGTGTTGGAAAGGTCTTTGCAGAGAGTTAACAACGCTAGTTTGAGAGCCTAAAAGCATGAGCTTGATAGCTGTGAGTGTAAGCCTTGTAAGCCCAAATCATTAACCAAAAAAACTTTAAATCTTTTAGGCCAAAAGAAAAAAAATCAAAGTCATCTTTTTAAAATTCTATTTTTAGTAAAATCTCAGCCCTGTGACCATGGACCTATGACCACAGAAGTGTTGTTAACATATTTTAAAATTTCAAATCCTAATATCTCCAAACGGCTTCTCAATACCTTCCAAAAAAAATTTGAAATTTTGAAATTTTTCTTGAGGCCCAAAATCCAAAACTTGACAAGGAATTTTCTAGAGGTATGGAGTTGCCAGTTTTTTTTGTTTTTTTTGTTTTTTTCCGCAACTCTATCACCCTCTAATTGTTCTTTTGGTACCAAGAGAAGGGTGAAGGGTGACAAAGTTGCAGAAGAAATGAACTAGTAACACAATCACAAAAAATGAAAAATAAAAGTTCTGAAAGCTCTAAGCCTCTCTTCCTCCATGGGGCTTCTTAATATTGAGAGGGGATTTGGAAGGTGATGGAGTTGCAAAAAAAATGGGAAAATGGAAAAAAAGAGTTTTGTAAGTCACAAATTTCAAATCCCACAAGGGGGTTACTAACTATAAAAATCCTAAATTCCTAAAGCACGGTAATAGGTCCACATCTTAAAAATCACTAAAAATTTTACCAAAAATTAGAGGCTCGCATGTTCTCAAGCTTACAAGCTCACACTCTAAGGCTCACAAAATAGCACTCCCGGCAAAGACTGATACACATGTTTGTTTTGTGACATTTAGACTTATGGTGTGGAGGTAGTTGAATTAGGAAGTTTGAATGACATTAAAAATTAGAAAATTACTACTTTTATTTGGACTGAAGTAGTGGAACAAGGAACTTTGAATTAGTTGAAATGAACACAAGTTGAGCTTCACACATGATTACATATTGAAAATTTGTAATGACTATGAAATTGAATTTCACTAACGGATGGATACAAAAATATGGAAAAAAGGATATACCACAACTAAAAACAAAAGACACCCCTACTGCTAATTTAAATATTTAAATTTTATTAATTTTGATTCTACATATCTCCCACCCCCTTTCATATTTTGAGAGAGTCTAATTTTAGACAATCAATATGTGATAATGAGAATGGTGTATTCATATGATATATCCATATCCATATCCTATATGTACTACTTATATTTGGCTCCAATGCTTCATATCCAAATATCGTATTCATATTGTATCAAGTATTTGTATTTATATTTGTATTCAATATTGTATTTGAATTTGTACTAAGATGGTATTGGGTAGAGAGGAATGCGCTTAGGGAACATAGAGGGTGTTTAGCTATAACTAAGTTTGATAGAAGTATGGGATTTATAAATAATAATCTTTTCTAAGACTAGTAGAGTCTTTAAGAACTCACAACAATCCTATTTAAATAGTCAAACTTTGTCTACACTTAAGATTCGAAATCCACTAGTAGTAACCAACGTTGACTAGGCTAAAAAACCTCATTGGTATCTACCGTTGATGTAAAGTTTCAAATGTAAACACCTCTAAGTAGTTTTCATGACTACTTAATTACTTGCAACTATCTACAAGGTAAGAGCAACCTGCACCTACACTTGCATTACCAATAAACCTTGTAGTCCGATGGTCATCAGTCCAACCTTGCCACAAGGAGAAATAAGGATCTTCCACTTTGTGTACAATGAATGGTGTCGCTGGCCATTAACCTAACCTCACCACCACAAAACATCTAAGAAATTGGAAGCGCCTAACCACAAATACAAAATGAGATGATATTGGTGACTACTAGCAACAAATCCCCCATGAAGGAAGGTACCAAGATAAAATTCAAAAATTCCAACCGGATCCTCTTCCCCAAACAACATATAAGCAAAATTTCAAATAAAATTGAATACACAATATGTATTCATCTACAAACCTCACACAAACTCTCAAGACAAAGAAGACATCTAACCTTCTCCCACTTCTCCATCCATGACTTCTTCAATTTCTCTTCAAACTTAAGAAATAATAACTTTTTAGAAAGTTAGAAAATTCTACTAACTCTTTTCAAATTTTCATCTTCATATGTTTTTTCAAAGAAAAACTAAAGTCTAACAAAGTTTTGGTATCAAATAAGAAGAGCAATAGACCCTTCTTTCTTCAAATTCTTATAATTTTTAGCATGCTAATTCAAATAACTCAAGTCATAATTCTTTGGAAAGCTACAAAAGAGTTCTAAAATACCTCAAAATTTCAAGGAAAAAAGGTGAAACACACAAATAGCAGCGAGTGTTCGAATCTCCACTCCTCATCGTTAATTACGTGGCAACAAACCCTTCTCCACACAAATACTCATAACTCTTCATTCTCAACTCCAAATTTAGCATAAAAGGTCTCTTTAGAAGCGTAAAAACAAGATAAATAAACTTTGTAAATTTTAATGCAAATTTCTTTTCTAAACAAAACATATAGCTGCTTGAACATTCAATTTATTTTTACTACAACACACACATCAAACCTCAAACTTCAATAGCAACATCACTTTCCATAGAAGTAAGGTGGAAGATATCACCTAAGGTACAAAACTCCTAAGAATAGGCTAGATCATCCCTTGTGTATGCCACTTGGGCTTCTAAACACCTATTGGCCCCATAATTTTCACTTCTAAGTAAATTACTAACCATTTTCAAGGCTAATTTCTCTTCAAAAGTCAAAACTAGATAGCAAACAACCACCATTCTTCTAATTTTCAACTTCAAACATAAAAACAAAGTACAAAACTTTAGAAATAACTATATGTTAAAACTAAAATCAAAAGGAGGTAAAAAGTGAAGTTGAAGTAGAATACTACTCCATCTTCAAAAACTTAAGAATGCGCTTGATGGTGGCAACAACATAATTTGCATGCTCAGTTTTTGCTAATGGATTGACTGGACCTTCTAACCAACGTTCGTGGCTACAACTACCCTCCACTAGCTGAGTCATACCAAAATAATGATTGATGTTTTTGCCCTGATAATTTGCCTCAAATGTCACTTTACGAGTGCTCGGTTCAACACACCCAATTTGAAATAGGATCACTAAAGTACAAACATCTCTATTGAAATTACCGTGTCATTGCCGCTCCATACAAGGTTGTTTGAGCAATCGAGAAGGCCCAACTTCATCTTGTAGATGAATTCACAATGGTTCTGAAACCATAGGCTCAAGTGATAGATCCGGTAACTAAAACAAAGAGGAATCTAGTTCAACCTTTAGTTGAAAGTCTAAATCTTATAACTCCATAAAAACCCTCCAATTTGATAGTGTGGAGTCAAACCTCAAATCCAAACATAAACTCAGGAATTAGAATAAACTAATTGATGAAAATGGTCTATATTTTCACCCCTTTATCAGTCCAATAGCATCAAGTATCATGTTGAAGCCATCAAAAACTCCATTAATAAGCTTCTCTTTTGAATTCATACAATCTCTTAAAATATAAAGTTTTTAAATTTTTTACAAGTTGTTGAAGTTTTTGGCACGACAATGGCTCAAATTAAATCTCACCAAGATCAACCACTTATAATTTTTTAAGAAATCAAAGGCACTTATGAAGGGAAACGATTTTTCTTGAAGAAAAATCAACGATGTGTGATTTTCTTGAAAGAAGGGAGAGAACTAATGCAATCAAGGAGCGATTGACACTTTGGGGCACATTGTAAATGTTTTTGACTATGTTTTCACCAAACATGGTCTACAATTGTTATTTCTCATACAAGTATCAAAATTTGGGAAAAATAACATTTTTTGACACATTTAACCATAAAATCTTGTAGTATGCCAATTTGAAAGATGTAGAAAAAATTTCAAAATCTTATACCACATGGATTGCAAGTTATTAATGTTTGAATTGTAAAAAATCATTTTTTGGGCCCTACAAAAAATTGGATAGTTGCACTTCACAAGGTCACATTTGTATGAAAAAAAGTTCAAATTTGTGGTTATTCCTTGGATTTATTCTTCAAGGCAAATTGTATACATACTTGAAAATTTTCAAATTCATTTGGAATCACACAACATATAACATATAAGAAGAAAATTATTTTAAATACTAAATACTAAATAATTTATTTATGGAATTGAAATATGCCAATTCCAATGGTTAAAATGTTATAATAAACAATATACACCTATTACTTTTATTTTTTCCAAAAATATTAATAAATTGAATTAAATAAAGGATTTCAAAATTTATTCTAGTGTAAGGATTCAACAACTACTAATAAACTACCCCAAACTAAAACTCTTCGTACCTTTTGATTCATCAATCAAAATAGAATGATTCAAAGCTTATTTAGATATAAATCTAAGAAAATAATTTTAAATTTCTATTTCTTTTTTAAAATTTAAAGAATATTTTTTTAGTCCAATCTGCCTATTAAGCAATGAACTACATATCTTACAATAATTTTTAACCATGTAGTCAAAAGTTATGAAAGTTGTTGGATCTTAAAGGTAATCCTTGAAAAATGTTGTGTGAAAATTTCAAAGAAAAAACAAAAAAATTCCATTTGTAGTGAGCTTCTTAGAATCACTATGTTGCCAAAAAAATACAATTTGGGCATTTCGGGGTTATATGTGACAAATAAATATGTGGTAAAATTACATTTATACAAAATTAGATTTCATAATTAAAAAGAAAATGGGATTTCTAAGTGAAGATGAAATAAAATTACACAAATAAATGCAAAATGAAATCTCACTAGGAAAAGATATAGTTTCAAAAATAAAAAGTACAAGAAATTGAACCTCTAAATGCCCAAGGCACCAAAATTTGATGTTTGAAAAACTTTGAAGTTAAATAAAAACTGAACAAGTTTTATTTTAGTAGTTTCTATTTTTGGAAAGTTTTTTTTGAAGTCTAGTTTCAGTATCAAAAATCCGATTAGGAAAATGAATGATAGTGATTTTTATGTTCAACATTTTGTTCAAGGCTAAAGTTATAAATTGATTGGAGTTTTGCATGTTAGGCTTTTTAACCTCATATTTTGTTAGTCATCAACTTTTCAAATTTGACTTGCAAAAATAGGATAGAAAGACTTCACATCACTTTTGCAATTTTAACACCCTTGTGGTCAAACATTATAATCCTTCACTCCATAAGTGATATATATATATTTATTATTATTTTTTCCTATGCAATCTCTAATATGTCTAGTTTGAATTTATCCACTTACCATTTTAAAAAAATTGATACAACTTATCAAAATATTGGCATTTTGTTCAATTTAGAGCAAATTCTCATAAGTTCAAAACACACCTTGGGCATTTAGGGTTAACAAATGAACATGAAAGGAAACCCAGTAAGGGAAATCAAACCTCCGAAAGGTAAACTAAAAACAAAACAAAGAAAAACAAAATAAATTTTACAAACGAATACAAGACAAAATATTTTTAGGTTCATAGGATATAAAGTTTAACAGATGAAGATAACATGAAATCCAGTAGGAAAAATGATATGGAAATTCAATGAGGATAATCTAAAGGTAATTCATCAGTAAAAATGACATGTTGCTTGATCACATCAATTAACCCTTGAAGGACGGAGTGAAGGACGGAGTGGTGGCTCTGAAAATCATGCATTTTGATATCATGTGACATCATCCACTATGATTAAGCCAAACATATCCATAGGAAGTCAAAGTACTATAGAAGATCTTCACTTTCCACCCCCAATACTGAGGATGAATAGAATTTGCACTTCTGTCCAACAAGGAAAGATTCTTTGTCATTTGAAGGACACCAAACATTTGTGGTGGCATTCAAGAGTTAAGTTCCATCGAAGGAAAGAAATTGGCAATGTTAACACATGAGTATCAATGCACATTCTGAGGCTGGCAATGCAAATTCCTATCGGATGGGCAAACAATCCTCATGACACAAAGAGCCAGTGTTGTTGGTTGGATATCATCTTCATTTTGAACCTGCATTAGTTTTTTGAGATGAAAAAATAATTGTATACAAGAAGAATCTAAAAACAAGCGGGCATTTTCAACCATCCAGTAGGGGTTCTGAAATGGACATGTGAATTTTGGAAAAATGAACTCTAGATGACAATGGAACTTGATGAGATTTGTTTGTACTTTTACAATGGATGGTTTAAGAATCACACTTAGTTCATTCCTAACTAAGTGGCTAGGTGTCTACTAATTTAATTCAAAATTAAAATTCATTATTCAACCACCTTCTTATAAGCATTGAAAAATCTGAAATAATGATTAAATCAAGCATTCATTTCAGATTTAGAAAGGAACACTTTTAGAAACCATTTCAATTACTTTACACATATTGCAATGCTAGTTTTTGAACAAGCCCTGATTTTTTTTCAAACTATGCATGGATGGATGGGTTTCCAAGGGCCTATGCTCACAAATAGGGACCTACACCAGATTGTGTTTGAAAATTCATAACTAATTCAATAATGCTTCAAAAAATATGAAACAACTTGTGTTAGATTCCTCATCTATTTCTCTTTGATTGAAAAATAAGTTAAAAATATTTTCATCTCAAGAGATACATGAAAAAGATGGACCAGCCCTTAGGTGAGCGATTACTGAGCCTCCTCCCTTATTGGGTTCCCTGGATTAATTCCCAATAAATTCCCGGGTGAGTCCCATATATGAGTGTTTGCAACATGTGTCCAAAATTCCTGTGAATAAATTTTTTACAGGTGACTGTTAACTTGGAAAGTTCATTGGGAAATGTGGGACTCTGGGTGTTTCATGGCCTTCGGGTGTCCCACGGCCTTTGGGTGTGTATCAGCTTTGGGCATGTTTTTCAGTAAAGCTCCACCCTTGATGGGTTTCATCACAAAAGGCAAAAAAAACCAGAGTGGGTAAAAGGGGAGAAAATATGCTGCCTTGCTCTTGAAAGGTTCAGAACCACATAACTTGACACACATCAATTGGACCAAACTGGGGCCAAACACATGAGCCCCGGGGAGATTACTTGCGATTTTTAGAAAACTACGTGAGTTAAAAGATAGGGTCTATTTAATTCAAAGGGGATAAATTTTATATATATGTAGAACTACTATAGGGTTTTCGAAATGTCACATGTCCTATTATATATAAATTAGGCTATGTATAAACATCATCTAGTAGTAATTTTTATTAATAAATTAGCCTTTACAAATAGGGTTCATATAAAAAGTTTGTGATACAGTGAGTATAGATGTAAACAAATTTTTTTAATTGAATGAGAAAACTTACACAATTTAGTAAATCTAAGGATGTTTTTCAGGAGATTTATTGTTATCATCAAATAATTCTAGCATGTACATACAAATTTTTCCTTAAGTATACCAATTATGTAACATGTAAAAAACTACTGTTCCAAGACAAAAGAATTGAGCTGTAAATTTACAATGAGGTTGTACTATGGAGATTTGTGTTCACACAAAGCACCCATTAAAAAATTGGTGTAGAGTGTGCAACATTTGCATGGAATCTTTTCTATACTTTGACACTACAAACTCTAGATTTGCTTCAACTACTTGAACATATACTTGTAAATGTTTAGAATCATCTTTTTTTTACTAGTGTTTAATAAACACTCTTTTATTTTTTGATTCTAAATTCAAAACCATTGTAAATGCATATGTAAAAATAAAATATATAGTCTCTATATAACAATAGTGGTCATATTCTTGGATTAATCTACAACGTTTTTAGAGTGTCAATTTCTCATGTTGTTCATGTTATATTTCTAGTATTGGTGTTTTTCTTAGTTTTAGTATCATAACTATATTTAATGTTTCTATGATGTTTATTATTCACCATATTAGGTTGTTTAGAATACATGGCATAGAATTTAGAATATTTAAAACTATTGTTGCATTTTACATTTTTATTTGTCGTTTGAAATTGTACTACAATACAAATAGTGCACATATTAAAAAAATAGTGTATATGTAAGACACTACTTTTATAGTGTGTTGTAAATGGATATGAAAAAATTAGACATGTAAATTTTGTATATAAGATAGCCTAACTATAAAAACCAAATGATTGAATTTATATGTAAAAATATGGTCATTTTAATTGCTAAAATGAAGGTAAATAGCCCTATATTAAATACCCTCTTAACTCAGGTGTATGCTTAAAATTACAAGGAGTGATCTCCCTGAGACATGAGCCTTTCTACGAGGATCCACCCCAGCACTTCAGCAGTGCATGTGGGCCTTGTATGAGGCTCCACCTCAAAAAAGTGTACACCATTTGAGTCCATTCATTTTTGAGGGTGCATCATCTTTGAAGACTGATGGAATTGTATGCTAAGAGCATCTCCATGCCTGCACACCAAAGGGCTGGAAAATGATAATGTGGTGTGTTTGACCTGTGGCATTGCCCCATGCCAGACACGTCAAATAGAAAAATCAACCAATAAACATTTCAAAGTAAAAATGCCACTGAATTATTGTGGGTCTTCCCCATGCCTCATTGTACTCTGATTTGTTTAATTATGGCACATTCTCAGAGAATGTTTGGCCATTTGGAGCTTTGAAGTCCCACACTTGGCCTGACTATTCCACCTGGCTTTATAAAGGTGGTCCTTTGGTTTGGGAGACGTGTTTAGTGAGTGAATTAACAGTGTAAGAGCAGCCCCATAGGCACACGGCCAAACAACACTGTAAGTGTTGTGGGCCATTGATTTTCTTCTGACAAAGAGGATCAATGGCCCACAACACTTATAGTGTTGCTTGGCCGTGTCCCTGTGGGGCTGCTCTAAGCATGGGGAATCTAAGATTATGAACGACCTTCACTAGTCATCAACCCACGCCAAACCCCACTTGGCGCCCCTGCTTGAAAGGTCTGACATGGGGATGCTCTAAGCACTTCAAAATCATGCATGTTTGGAGAGTGAATTGAAAATTCAAGAGGCCACACCATCCATTTAGGCTAACTAATCGTACTCTGGAACTAGCTGAGAGATCTTTCCCTCCTTGGCAGCAAGACGCTACTTTGTGACCAGCAACCAGATACAAACAGCAGACAGTGAAGCTGGACTATCCCTTGAAAAAATGCAGCCTTCCCCTCCCTTCCCCCAACACCAAAAAAAAGATAACCATTGATTAATTTTAGAAGAAAAAATCAAAAATCTTCTTCTCCTCTAGATGATCAGAATACCAGATTTGTACATGTGAATACACAAATATGCAAACAGATACCAAAACATGATACGGATACATCTATGGCTATAGAAATATGACTACAAATATTAGAATGTGATATGGATACGAAAATGCAAAGGCATCAATTCATATTGCTTGGTCTTGAGATTACTTTTGGAAATTATATAGAGGAGGTTGTTAATTTTAACAAACCTTGTACTTTAAATAAATCAAATCTCCACACTAGGAAGGTTTCTTGGAACTTGTGTCATATTATAGGTTGCTAAAGCCATTGCAAAGGTTAATACCCACAATGATGGGGGTGGGGATGGGGGTGGGAGGGGAAGCCGGTATGCGAAGGGGGAGCTGTACAACCCGAGGTTGCCCTCAAAGGAGGAAGCATTGAAGCAAAGACAATGGGCCCTTCCAGGTTGCTGGCGCTGAAGGTCTGTAGCACAGTTTGGGAAGAAATTTTAGCTTAACTGGCTAAAATCCTACATTTTCTTGGACCAACAAGATGTTTGAGGTATATTCTCGGCAATGTCTTTAGAAATTAAAGAATATTCTCTTTTTTCCTTTAAAATGATTTAAAAAATTAAAAAAAATTTGAACTCAATTCAGAAATTCTTGATTTCAACCGGCTAACTTGTAATTAAATGCCAGCCTGTGGCTAGAGCAGTGGGTAGTTCCCCGGTGAATACGTTGTGTTCCAAATTGAGCTTGAGGAGGTAGGAGCAATTAGTGATTTCAATGGGAGTGGGCCTATTGATTTGGTTATGGATTGAAAAATTAGAAAATTACTTTTACTTTGATTTTGACTATGGCAACAAAGTAGTGTAACTAGTGTTTGTAAAGATATAAAGTAGAGGTATCTATTCCCAACCAGGGACCTATACCCAACTTGTAGAATGCAGCTATTTTCAACTAAGGTCTGAACATATTTCCATCCAAAGCTTGGTATGTGTTTTTTCCTCCATTTCAAGCTTGGGTCCAATAAGATCCTGACACATGTTGAAAAGTAGAGAGTAAGAAAGTAGGAAGTAGGAAACTGTAGGAAAGTACTTAGTCTACTATTAGAATTGAAAGAGTCTAAACATTGGCTATTAATCTGGACAACTTTTTGGCTTCCAAAAATTATAGTAATTTCAATTTGGGGAATAAAATTCTCAAAAATTTGCAACCCCCATATTTCCTATCTTCCTACTTAGAAAAATTTCACTTGTGTCATACGGCTTACAATTTGCATGAAAATTACTTAAGAGATCAACTATGGGTACCTCTACCTTATATGTAAAAATATGCAAAAATTCAAGAAAGGATTCCAGTGCTAATTCATTACACCCATTGCTTAGAAAATGTAGGTTGTCTTTTGAGTGGATAGTGATGAAGACATCCACCCAAAAGACAACCAAAAAAGTATGCCAAATTTTTTTTTAATTTAAAAATCCCCCTACCCCCCCTTTCCTAGATTACACAAAAATTAATTATCTCCCATCCCTCCCCTCCCACCTCTTGTTATAATTTTCAACACTAGTGAATTTGACAATCAATATGGGATTATCTATTTATCTCCCATCCCTCCCGTCTTGTATCTCATATCTACTTCCAGATCCGTATCCATTTGTATTTAACCATATTTCCAATTCAATATTTATACCATAACCATCAAATTTGTACCATACTTGTACTATATCTAGGAGTTAAATTGAATGGTATAGATGAAGCACTACCCTGGAGATCAATGGTAAGGGAGGGGGTCCTTCCTTTTTTTTAATCAATGGTTATGTTTTTTCTTTTGTAGGGGGGTCTTTTAATCGACGGCTCTTGTTTTTTCTTCCCGTGTGTGTATGGACCAGGTAATTGCAAAGTAGGCCAAGTTATTAAAAATAATCGTCGGTTAGAACCTTACAAGCCACAGGGCGGCTCGGTAGGTCCTAACCGGCGATTATTTTTAATAACTTGGCCTACTTTGCAATTACTGGACATAATGTCAATGTCTATTTGACTTCTTTGATTGTTGAACCAATCAAAATATGCCACAACGGCAATAGTCTTTTACATTTAGATTTTGTTAGATGGATCTGCACTCACAAAGTTAATATTGGTTGATAGAGGAAGAGATTTCTCTTAGATTTCTCTCAATCCTAGACCAATAAAATCTCTACTTCATACCACCTTGCTGAAGATTTGCACAAGACAAATATTGAGCATTATCAGTCTTAATCTACTTTTCCTTAAACCAATTGAAGCATGCCACGACAACCTGCATTGACATTATGTGTGGGTTTCTGTAATCACAAGATATAAGGGCAAGGAGAACTGACCCCCTCGCTTGGCTACTCCGGTAAAATGTTGTGATTTTTAAATTTTTCACACAATTTTTTTTTTGCAAATTTTGAATTCATATTTGTGATCAGAAACCCCAAATTAGCTAGGTGGTGAAGAAAGTAGGGGTGATCACGGCCCCAACTAGGGGGCTTTTTGTTTTGGTTGCTCCTCTGCTAAAACATGGTAACACGAGCGAGGGCACCGACTCCTTCCCAGAACCTAAATTCCACGAAGACGGAGGCCCAGCCGCAAACCCATCACCGCCACGGTAACTCCAAGCCGAATGAATAAGCCTTCCCTTCCACGAAACTCATTCACATCCACGTGGCAGCAACCCAACACGTTCACCGGCCACGTTGCCGCGTGCAGTTAGCTCCCACCTCGAAATATCCCTGTCGACACTTGGCCCCTCCCCTCACCGCCCTCCTTCTCATATAAAGCCCTCTCTTCCTCCGCCGAGGCCTTCAACGCATACATTGATCCAATTCCTGTGTCCGGAACGATCAATCCCAAGACCACTCCGAGGATTGTTGGACTTTGAGAGTAGATTGTTGGGAAAGCTTTGGAAAATCTTCGATCGCAGATTTCGTACTCGTCATACAATTCGGAGAGTAGAGTGTTGCAACTAGAGAGAAGTAAAGCTTTTTGACGAAGTTTGCAAGATGCAGGGCGATCGCGGCACAGCGGCGTACACGAACGTGCCCGTGGGAGCTGGAGGGACGGCGAATTATCCTGCCAGCCAGAGAGTGAATGGAACTGGTGGCTCAGCGAATTATCCTGCGAGTAACGGTGTTGGAAGTGGATATCATCACAAGAGTAGCTATGGAAATGAGTACGATGGGAACAACGTGAAGTCTGGCTACGGCGTGAAGTCCGGCTATGGCGGTAATGGTGGTGGTGCTTATGTCCAGCCGACGCCCGTGAGCTATGGACCCAACGGGCAACCCATCGTGAGGAAGAGCCATCGCCTGAGAAATGTGGTTTTAGGCACTTTGGCTGTGTGTTGTTGCTGCATCGCTTTGTAGATCAATGGAAACCCTGTGTCAGGGTTTTCGATTGCAGGAGGTATGAAGGCGGGGGAATTTCGGATTCGCTTCTTCCGTGGCATTGTCTAATATGTTTAACATTGCTTGAAGAACTATCGGCTGCGCAATGCGACTGTCGGCACTTTGTCTGTGTGTCGTTGCTGCACCGCTTTAAAGATCAATAGAAACTCTGTGCTAGGGTTATGAATTGCAGGAGGTATGAAGACTGGGGAGTTCGGATGCGCTTCTCCCGTGGCATTGTCTAATATGCTTAACATTGCTCCACATCTCTGGTGAGGTGGAAGTGTGTTCTTTGTAGAAATAGGTAGAGGTTGCAAGTTGGGTAATTTGGTTAGCAACTGGGGTGTAGATTCTTGCGCATGCGAGTAGCTTCAGGCAACTGTTTGGAGAATTAGAGCGCTGGGAAGAGAAACAACGATATCATCTACCATATCTTTTCGTACTTCCCACGTATCAGGACAGTTATACTTTTTTGGATAAGCGATCGACAGCTGATAGGCTTGAGTTGAATACTGGACATATCTTCTGAGATTCAACGAATGTGAAACATTGGCCGCAAGAGTTTATCTTGGAAGTGTTGATGTGGAATCAAGAGGATTATGAATTTGGACGTCTGTGGGTATTCACTCGTAGGTGCACAATCGGTGTTTATGTCGACCTTAAGGACTAGTGAGGTGTAGACTTTCGCACTTGTATATGTATAGTGGAACTTGTATCAGGAAATTCTTCAAGGTTTTGAGAGAAATCAATCAGAAACACTGCAAACAGTGATCTTATACCAATTTTCTCTTTTTTTTTGTTGAGTATCTCTGCTTGGCATGTTATGATATGCAACTGTATATGTTGCAATTTATTGGCAGTAGAATTGTACAAACTGCAGCTGGGGTTTTACTGTAGGAAGCAACAGCAGGGCGGTGATTGATCGTTGGATATCGATCTCCAAGATCCATTCAATGCAAAAGTTTGAATTTTTGGCTCATAAGAATGGTGGGTTGCTAGTTCTCTAAATCACACATCTTTCACAATTCTTTTCACGTGTGTGGGCTTTCTGTAGTAAAATGTTGTTTCTTTGTAGTCACAAGTTTCCATTTCAACTCACCACTGGCTGTGAAAAACAAGGCCTAATTTTGGGTTGAAAAGGCAAGGGCATACTAAGGTAGGTACACCCAAAAGCGCCAGTTTTTCATACTGTGCCTAGTTCCTATTATTATGTAGTTCAGATTTTTTTTACAGTCTTGTTGGTGAGTGAAAGCATGTTCCAACGCACCAAAGAACAGTGGATTTGGATACCGTATGCAAAAGTTATTAACAGTCAAAGTGTGTTTTTGAAAGTGCCATCTACAGTCTGGGTACATGACTGATTTTGAAAATGTATGCATGTTGTACAGGTAGCTTTAAGGTCAGGTGCCATTTTGGGTGTACCTATCTTACATTACTCTTGGGTTTGTGGAAAAGTAAGAAAAGTTCCCTGACATCCGACTAAAAATTCAAAAAACCAAGGCAGCCTCGAATAGTACAGAAATTGTCCATTTTGTATTCAGAACCTTCCCGGACTGTGTTTCCAACTCTCTCATTCAATTTGTTTGCATCACACCTCATCAATAATACATAACTTGTTAGAGGTATCTATTACTATCACACCTCATCAATAATAAATTGGGTAAGGTAGAAATATCTATAATAAACAACTCACTTTAACGGCTTTGTAAGATGACCTTTTGTATTCAAAACTTGATGCATTATTTATTGAAAAATGATCTTTTGTTTGTACCTTCTCATCCAATCATCTCTCTTCGTTAATTGCTTTGGGAGAAGTGTCAATGCTAATCACAAAATGTGAGTCTATGAAATTAGAATAGGTCTTAATGAAAAATTTGCATTCATATTGAATAAAATATTCATTTTTGAAAAACAAATTATGTTTTCCTTACAAATTATATAACTCTTGTTGCCTTAGATCAAGATTTTTCTTACACTTACATATGTGGTATACAAAAATGGTAATAATGTATGAAAGATTTCAAACTAATATGTTAGTTCAAATGGTGGAAGAATTGTAAATTTAATGGGAATATATATACTTATTTGTTCTTCTTAAAACAATGAAAATGAAAATCTAACAAAAGCTAAAGAATCTTACAATTTGAATAATACTAAGGGTCCCAAATAAACTTTTTTTGAATTGGGTGTAAGAATTTATACTAAACCAATATGAGAAAAACTTGCTTGAGAGACAAGCTAGGACATTGCGTAGGTCATGTCGTCTTCAATGACTCACGTAGTGCGACAGGGTTGACAAGCCAAGCGGAAAGGGCAAAAATTAGAGAAGACGTGGGGGCCGTGTACTTATGCGCTTGAAACTTCTTTTCAAGTCTCCAGCAAGTCGTACATCTTCTCTCCTCTCTATGCCACCTACCCCTTGCTAGCAACGATCATCCCAATTGTGCACTTTTGGAGCTTCACTTGGCTAGTTTTAGGAATTTAATATACTTGCCTTCAACTTAGAACTCATTACTATAATAGAAAGACACTCATATAACAACTATGGTGTGCAAAGAACTCACTAGCTCACAACCTATTCCATCTTTGCACCACACAACCCACATCTCCACATGGACACACTTTGAATTCTCATCAATAAATTCTTGCCAATTTGAACAAGAAGAAGAGTAATAATCATAAATATTTCAACTTTTTGTGGGCTTTCTCGTAGAAAATTTCTAAAGAAGAACATCCTTGTAGTACTAAAAAAAAAATAGAAAAGGAGAAAATACACTAGTATATGTGATTACTAGCCCTTCACCATTCTATTTTGTTCCCACTTGCTTTTAGAGTTTCTAAAGATCAAGAACAAAGCTTTGACCAAATTGATTGAATGGGCTTGTTTGATTTGCACAAGTGAAGAGAGTGACTACATATGGAAGTGTGAATCTTCTTTTGCTAAAGTATATCACAAACTCATATGTCATTGAACATGTGTGGCATAAAAGTATGGTATGAGTGCAAACTAGTTGATATAAATGCTCACATATATTACTTGAGTACTTGACAAATGTCTTAGTATTATCAATGATATTGTTTAACCCCTAAAGGACGACAACTATGTTTCCACCAAAACTGCTCCAAACCTGTCATTTCTAGGACAGCTACCAAATTTTTTTTTAAAAACATTTTTTGACATATGTAACCATAGGCTCTTTTAGTGCACTAGTTTGGGAAGATGTAGAAAAAATTTCAGAAATTTCCTCCATGTAGATTGCAAGATATTAGTGTTTGAAGTTACAAAAATCATTTTTTTTCCACTACAAAAATCCGGGCAGCTGCACTTTAGAAGGCCACATTTGTATGGGTAAATGTGCAAAATGGTTGCAACTCTTTGGATTCATTTTACAATTCAAGTTGGATACGTGCTTGAAAATTTTCATATCATTTGAAATTGTACAACATGTACAAAAGAATTAGTAAGTAGAAAGAAGTAGAGAATGATTCAAAATACAAAATGGTAACAATTTATTTATTGAATTGAAAAATGCCAATCCCAATGGTTAAAATTTTGTAATAAACAACCTGCATCCAATATTTTTATTTTTTTTCAAAAATATTGAAAATTGAGTAAAATAAAGGAACTCAAAATTTATTTTAGAGAAGAAAATCCATAACTACCCGCAAACTAAAAAATTTCATAACTTTTGACTCATTAATCCAAATGGAATGATTCAAAGCTTTCAATATATATATATATAAAACCAATTTCAAATTTTTATTTCCAAAAAAAGTGATTTTTTCTGATCTGCCCAAACTGCCCGAGTTGAGAAACAAACAACATTTTAAGCGAGAACTTTTCAACCATGTAGTCAAAAGTCACGAAAATTGTTGGGATTTGAAGATACTCCTCGTCCACACCTTCTATTAAATTTTGGTTCCAAAATATGGAAATCTCTAGCCACACATACTTGCCCAAAATCACTATGTTGCCAAAAAAGGCATATTGGTCCTTTAGGGGTTAAATTAGGAGCTTGCACTCATGAATCTAGCATTTAAAGTAATGAATTGAAAGCAAATAGGACTCTTGCAATCAACATTATAATGAGTGAAAAGAAGCAATTTGTGGTATACATTTATATAGTAGATTTGACAACAAATGCTAATATAGAAGCACACAATATATCCTCTTGTAATGAACCTCAACTAAAATGGCTATGTGATAATGTGATTCTTCAAAAGTGAATCCAATTGCTACCTTAGTGCATTGAGCCAAAAGAAAGAAAAAAAAGGTGTAATAAAATGGAATCAATTGCAAGTGTAGTACAAACTTAGTAAGCTATTGTTGATATATAAATAACTAAGCATTTCTTTTCTAAATCAACACAATATACATTCCAACCTTTGAAGATCTTAGCATTCTAAATTAGAAGTACAACTATTTTGAATCAAAAGGGACCTAGATACTTGGCTTTGCTTTATCTTTTCAAAGAATTTGATAGTATGAAAATTTGAGGTATTTGACAATTATCAAGTAATTTAGATTGGTTTCTTGTGTACCAAAAGTAGTTGAAGGCCATATTCATTATGTTGAGACTTTTTGAAGATTTTGAGATAGAATGCTAGTTATTGAAAAATTCATTTTAATAAGTAGTAATTGATACCAAAATAAAAATTGCTCAAATAGTGATTCTGTAATGAAATTCTAAAAGTTGATATTGTTATGTATTCATAAAAAAACTACTAGTAAAGGGATATTATAGCAGTTTATCATCAAGTCAAAGATAAAAATGAGACTACAAAAAGTCTCAATATAACAAATATGTTGGTTTCCTCAATTTTTTACATTGAAGATTTGAGGTGAGAGTTTAGGACATAAATAAATAAGGAAGGTAAATCCAAAAGCAAACCATTCCTAAAAGCACCATCTATAGCCTACATACATTATTGATTTTAAAAATGTACATTGATTTTGAAAATGTACATTTAGAAACCAACTTTGACCTTTAATAACTTTTATATACTATATCCAAATGTTGTATTCTTTGGTGTGTTAAAATGTGCTTCCACTCACCAACAAGATTGTATGAAAATCTAAACAACCTAATAATAGTAACAAGGCATAGTATGAATAAGTGGTGCTTTTAGGTGTACCCACTTTAAATAAAAATTCATTTTTATTGTTCAAGAAACTATTTAATAGATGTAGGTATGAGATAGAAGGAAAAAAAACTATTTTGTTAATAACTCTAGGATGGAATTGATACATACTAATTTCAATTGTGAGATTGTTCTATCGAACAATTTAAAATATATGGATCTTTTTTTCCTAAAAAAAAATGAAAATTGAGTTCAAAAATAATGCCAACATGTTATTCTATCATAAAGTTGTTATGATTGCGTCAAATAAGTTGCTTCATAATTTCTACATAACTATTAATTCAAATGAAACAAATCAAAGTCTTAATATAAAATAAAAATATGATCTATGAAAAACAAATTTTGATTAATATTAATTTGATAAGATAAATAAATTTTCAGGATTATAAATAAATCTCTAATTGAAATTCTTTTTTCTAAAAATGATGCCAAAAATTAAGATTATAAAAACCAAACCAAAATTTCATTTATTTTTTGAAGATACAATTGTCTTCAAAGATTAAAGCAATTAAAATAATATGAAAAATGAAATTGGTCTATTATGGATAATTGAAAAATTGTCATCAAAACTTCAATGTGACTACAAGATGATGAAATTCTAAAACACAATCATATTTAAATTAAAGTTTTGTATCTCAAATGATTGAAGACTAAAATCCAGATATTTGTTGCAATTGATTTTATAAATAAAAAATTCATGTATTAAATCTCCATTATGATTTGTCATTTATAAATTTATAAAAAATAAAGTATATTCTCAAGATTAGAATGTATTATTAAAAAATGTGAAATAAATATATTACATTAAACTAAGTTAATGCTACTAAAAATCTCAAACCTAATATTGTTTAGAAGTGAAAAAATAAATATGGGTTAAAGTGACAAAATTGTAATATCTATTTATAGAATATAATAATTTTTTTATAATGGTTATTCTTTATGATAGACTCAAGGCTTTAGGTATTGAAATGCTTTTGGAATGTTTTTATGTATTATCATATTAAAAATTTAAAATAAAGATATTTTAGATTTATCAATTAAAAATCACTTGAATTCAATTTTTGGTCAACTAGATGCCTTTGATATTGCAACTAAAGAGTATTTTTGAGGATTTAATGTAAAATTCTTCAAAATATAGATAACACCAAGATAAAAAAATAACCAACCTTCCCACTTTCCAATAGTCTTTACATATTCATCTAATAAAGTATCTGCATGAAATAAAAATTTTAAATGCCTCTTGTTGATTATTGACTTTAAAAATCATAATTGAATATATAAGAATTCAATTATAATATTTAATTAATCCTTAAAAACCATATTCATTTGATATAATTTCAAAAATATTGTAAAAAATTATTATTTTATATTTATAACATAGATGGCAATCAATTTAATGATTTAATAATTGTCTTTCAAAACCAATTATTTTAGTTCAATAGTTAAGGAAAAGAAATTCAAAATCAAATATTTTTGGGTGAAGATTCTTACCTTTTAAACAACTATAGCTAGGAATTTTTTGTACTACAAACTCTCGAAAAGCACCTCCTGGTAATCGAGAAACAAGTGTGGTACAAGCATTAATTTTCCTTATATTAGTTGCTTTAGTCACTTCTTGCACCATAAATACTTTTTTAGATTTTCGCTTGTATCTTCTCTTTCTTTTCCTTCTGATTTTTTTTGTCATATTACATGCAAGTGATTAACTATTGATTTTCACTAGGATAAATCTTTTATCTTTCATAACCAATTTCAAATGAAATTCAATATAAATACCAATGGCTTTGATAGTTTTCATTTAAAAATAGTTGATCACAAGTTCCATTTGACTATAATAAAAAGTTATTTATAATAGAAAAGTTATATTTATAAAGATTTCTAATTTTCAAATCTTTTTCAATTTAAATTTTGTACATTATAATACATCTTTTGTGAACAATTGATAGTCTCTATATTGTAAATGAATTCAAGGTATTTGACTATAAATACATTTTATAAAGTAATTATGAGTTGATAATTGAAGAAATTTATCCTTGAAATCATTTTGAATATTGATATCATAGTCATGGCTACTATGTATTCATTTTATATATTTTCCATTCATGATTGTTTAAATTTTTTATACTAATAACACAATCCAATCTAGAATGGTCTTGAAAGGTTGCACCTTTTGCTAGGTTAGATAAAATATTTAGAAAAGTAATATATTGAAGATACTAAGTTTAAAAATATGGATTAGTTAGTATTAAATATACAAGTTAGAGGCATCATTCTACATAATTTAGTATTATACTAGAGTATATAAAAGATAGATTCAACAATAAAATCAATTCCTAAATTTATTTCATATATAAAAGTATGAACTATATAGATTCTTCATTATCACAATACACCATATCACCACCTTGGATATCATTTTTGACATAAAAACATAGGTTGTCAAATTTGATATCACCTAAAATTTGTCTTATGAAATATAGGTTTCTTATTGTGATTTTTCTTTAATACAATTTTTTTGTAAAACGACAATCATTGACAATCATTGGAACCTTACATTGATTTGTAGCATTCAAAATTTCAAATCACTTATTGAAGGACTCCTTTAATTATAGATTTTGACTCCTTTAGTCTAGACTAGCAAAACACTAGATACAGTAAAATGGATTGGTGTAACAAATGTAGAATCTAAAGTCAATTGATTCATTCTTGTAAAAACTTTGGAAAACCTTGCATTCTATGTGGCAATACAAGAGAGGTCAAAAATCATTTGAATTCTATGACACTATTAATCTCTGTGGAAGTCCTAACAAGAGAGGTTGAAAACTAATTAATTTTTTTTGTAGATGAGTCACATATAAAACTTGTATATAGTATAGAATACCAGTTTTTGTACAAGGTACAAATACAAGATTTAAAGAGAAGAGTGTTCTTGACAATCAACGTTGTATGAAAGTACAAAAATGAATATTTTAGGATTCAATCTTTGATAGGGATTTTATTGCACCAAGATTTATAAGTTTTGTGCTATCTATTCCATCCTCTTTTGGTTGCACTAGAAGAACTTTTCTTCTTTTGCTCATTTGCCAATTTTACTTGATGTTGTACATTTTATCCACCTCACATGTGGATTTTTAGAATTTAAGATGGACAAAACCATTGACGATAGAGTTAGTAAACACAAAACATCTTTGTCAATGGAAACTCAAAAGGAAATAAATAGATTGTCACTTTCAACCATTGTCTTGTGAAGGTCTTTTTGTGTGTGAGAAGTAGATATATGAACCTATGTTCTCGCAAGGAATAAAGGTATAGCTCAAAATACTACTACAACTACTACCACCTACATAGGTAGCATTACTTTACAATGAATCAAACATTTTAAAATGCTACATGTGTATTAACATTTGAAATATTGTTGCATATTTGTAGGGAATTAATTTCAAAAGTAGAAGAAGATCAAACCATACCTTAGTTTGTTTTGGTAGTTTTGAACAGCTCAAGGTCCACTTTCACCTCATCATAGATAGCCTTGACCTTTTTTAATTTAAGAATAATCTTGTAAATATCTATACTGTGGCTTCACATTAAACATGCTTTAGAACAAATCTTTCATACTATGTGGTCAATGTTACGTAGCAAGTATTTATAATCATAAGGGTCTTATTTGAAGTTTTGAATTGTGTACCATGTTTGTATTAATTTGATGTTGTAGTAAGTGGACAACATTCATGCTTGTCATGTCAATTTTAGTTGTGGGATAACATTATTGATGATGTAAATAAAGTTTAATAAAGCATTGCTGAAGGGTGTAGTATGAATTGTAGTGTGATTTTTTTTGAAGAAGAGAGGGAATGGCAATTGGCCCACAAGGTTACTTTGTGAAAACCATTCACATTGTTCTCTATGTTGATACGGTAGGATTGCTTTAAGGTAATGGTCTTTTGTAATGAGGCATAGAGATCTCAATTAAAAAAGAACAACATTAAAATTCTCAAATCTTCAATCCTATAAGATTGTCAATTATTAGTTAGCTAAAATTTAGCAAGTACTAGGTCTAAAAGTTATTGTCAAAAATGGATGTAATAGTGCTCTTATCATGATGACTACAACACCATGCTTGAGAATGCATTGCTAGGTACAATGCTAAAATTTATCTAAGCTCCCCACCCAAGAGCTAAATTAGAATGTATCTTCATACATAGACTATTCCAGTTCAATTATTTTATTCTAATATCAAACACTCATACAATGTTCTTCATTAGTTCTAAAGATTAAACAAATTGTCCCCATTTGAATTCTATATGTTACATTAAAAACAACCTAATTAAATGTTTTATAATTGTGAATGTGTGTTCTAATAGGAGTTAAACCACTAGAACTTAGATATGACCTAGAAAATGCACAACTCAAAATGAAATTTTTGATAGAACACATCCAAATCCAACAATATTGAGAAATGCAAAAGTCCTTAATCCATCTTTTTTTATCAATTGAAAGAAGAATCTCAACCTCCCATCTACAAAAAACTACACTTTCTAAACAAGTGAGATATTTTTGATATTTTTGATATTCAATGAAATTTTCTAGCGATAGAGGTATCTTCCATTGTAAAGTGGCATTCTTTGTAGGTTTTTGTGAGGTACTTGCTTGACAATCTTTGTACAAATATTGAATAGATTTGCTATATTGTACAAAATATAAGTTGAATTGTGAGGAGGTTACAATGTGGGGCATGTTGCAATAAGCTCTGAAAATGGAGTACAAGTTTGGTATAGAACTGCCATCCAACTAACAAAAAATAATCAATTTTTTCCTTTTTAATGTATCTATTATTACTTCTTTGAGCACATGATGACAATATGTTGCATTATGGTTGAGCTTATTAATTGCCAGGTGGGTGCTTTTACAAAACTATGAGAAAGACATTCTTTTATGGAGGATATAAAACAAATATATAGAAATTCAAATGTCAATTTTTCACCCTAAGTGTCTATTTTATAAATACACACGATCCTTCAAACCATTCCACAAGACTAATAATTTAAATACACGTATCAACAAATAATGAATAGATTTCAACAAAGATGATATTTCAAAGACCAACAATAGAAATGTTTCAATAATCTATGTTCATCAAATTGCATATATCATTTATTTATGATGTAGACTGAAATAGATTGAAATACAATCATTTGCTCATCATAAGGTTGATTACAAAAATAAATATTTTTTCTTTGTTCATATTTGAATGTCATTCTTCTCTTAAGGTTGGATAATAACAACTTGAATGTTTATCAACTATATTATGCCTATAATTTTGTACATCATTGAGGAATGGAATGCCAAATTTGAGGACTTGCAATCATGAGGAGGGATTTGAGGCCAGCAAAGGGCCGTTTCGGAACTGTTCCCGAAACAGGGTCTGGGAACGGCTGGCCGCTGGTCAACATTTTCACAAAAAAATAAAAAAAAAATAAAAATTGGGGGTCCTGAAATATGAAAAAAAGTCCAAAAAAAAAAAAAAATTTCGGAAAAAAAAGTCGATGACGTGGCAGTCGCTCGACCACGTCGGATTCCTGCAGGAACTGCGTTCCCGCGGCAGTTTTCGGGATTTCGGGCTCTGGGAACTCACAGGCTCCCAGAGGCCTCAAATCCCTCCTAATGACTTTTATATTTGAGTGCATCATAGAACTTGAGAGATAAACATAACCCTAAAGGATCAAATGTCCTCATTGAAAGGACAAACAAAATGTAGCTAGATATCAAACAAAGTTAAATTTGAATAGATTTTTTTGATGAAATTTTGATGCAATATGTAAACTTAAGTATACATTATTAGAATGTAATTGAATTTTTTTTAATCCAACATTTGAACCAAAAGCTAGCTATAGGTCAACTATATGTGAATGCCAACAAACAAATTAAGGTTCTATTCAAGAAGTTGATGTATAAGGCAAGATAAAAATCTTGATGGCAAATGGCATGATTCAAATGGATACTTAATACTAAGTACTAGTGGTTACTATAGAAACAATGTGAGATCTAGTATAGGATACATTTTAATGTTGAAACTAATAATTTAAAAGATTTTCAAGTTACTATAGCATCGTTTTATTAAAAGTATTGCATTACAATTACTATACAATATATAATAATGATCTATAGTACATAATTTGTAAAATGGTAGTCTAATAAAGAAGGAAAAAATATGCATGAAGAGCTTTCATTTTCCATTTGCAAAATAGACAAATTAATGAACAATATTTGGTTATGGGTTATTATCTATCCATTTATTCAATTCATATCTGTATTGGGTGGTTTTCAAGGATGTGCTACATAAGTGAAGCTAAGCCTATATAATATGACTTGTAGGATTTTGACTTTTTGTAGTTTTATATCCTATTATACAGGTATAATTCATTTGTATGAATTATTTGATGTATATGATGTCTATATATGTACTATCTATATACATTGTGCTCAACAATATTTAGAATATTATATTCTTTATTGCAATCAAATCCTAAAATTGCATACAGATTTTTGAATTACAATAGGGACATGTTTGAATGCCCAAATTTCAAATTTAACTACTGTAGGGTTAGTGTAGAAAAACAAGTAAAAAATAGATGTAGGAAAAAAAATGAGGGGCATACATATTGTGAAATAGTAGCTATATAGCTCTTCAAATGCCAATTTTTTTTGGATGGAAGTACATATAAATAACAAGGTATAGTAAAGTATTTGAGACTTTTTTAATATATATAAATAAAAAGATATTAGAATATTAAAAATTCAAATATATTCAATCATCATTATATGCTATTTTAGAAAAAGAACTTACAAATATTTTTAAAACAAGTCATTGTATCAAATATGAATTTTGAGATTTATTTATATCCAATCTAGATGAATTTGATTTTCATTTCTAACATCTTTTATTCTTGATTTTTATTTCTAATAATGTCAATTATAAATAACTAAAATAAGTGATCTAAATTTTAACATCTTTCTTTGTTATGTCTATTACATTTTTTAAAAGACATTATATTGCATTCTTTATGTGCTTCAAGATCATGCGTGCAAAAATTCCACAAAACAGAAACACCCTAGTTTAATTTAGTATATGCAAAACTTGTGATTTTTGAACTTAAAGATGCACTTCAAATAGGTTCTAAATTGCTAGTAGTTTAGTGATCATCATTGGAAGTGAGTTTTAAAGAACTAACAAGAACACCAATGGATTTCATGAGAACAAGTGACTAAGGTCTTTGCTATTCACATTGTATTCTACATGACATTGTGAGAACTTAATAGCTTTTAAAATTGAAAAGTTTAGTTTGCAATGAAAAATGGAAGTCTTTGATGTTTGGTGGTCAATTGCCCAAAAATTTATTTCATATTTCATTTAATCTCAAAGAATTTTATAGTTGAAAAACTCTGATAACTAAGTGAATAAAATAAAATTTGATAGCCATTTCAATTTTATGAGATGACCAAAATTGTCAATATTGCACTCTAGATAAGAGTTTAGGTGTTTAATAAGATGTCCATATAAAAGATGCAACTCTCTAACTCCTAGACAAATCATTAAATAATAAAGGATTGAGTAGATTCAATACTATCTAATCCTATAGAGATACCTTCAAAACCTCAAGTAATCGTTCATGTCTAATGAAGTGAGCTTGAAGAGATTTAAGCTAGTAGATAAAACCAATTAGTGAATGAGATAGTAATATATATTAGTAAAGTCACAATGTTTGTGATATACTTTCTAAATTAGTATCATAGGGTGATTGCAAGAAAGGGTGACCGATTTCGTAGTCACAATTGAAATCATTCTCTTGTTTTTTGCTATAACTTTTGAAGCACAATTTGAATGAACATGAAATTTTTATTGAAAATGTAAAACTTTGTGACAATTAGATTCCTTATTTTTTAGAAATTGAAAAGTTAAATCATTTTATATTTAAAAACTATTTTCGTTAATTTGTCACAAGTTGACATTTAAGGGTTTTCACTATATTATGAGTCACTAAATTTAATGATCTAAAGCTCAAACTTTCATGGTCTATTTGTATAATAGAAAAGCATGTATCTACCAAAGGAAATTTGGAAATTCATTATTTCATATCCTCCACATGAGTATAAACAACATTCCCATTATGCGCAATTTTTGAATATTGAAGATAGTTTTTAGATCATTCTTTTAGTGAAATACCATCACCATCAACTCTTTCCAAATGGAATTTTTTTTTCTTAAAAGTTTTTTTTTCCTATTTTTTATAAATTAAAATGTGAAATTACAGTGCCAATCACTATTTTCATGAAATTTTGCACTTTTCTAGTTCATCTACTTAGAGAATTTTCCTATATTTTTCCTTCATAGGGTACCTTCTTCTTAAAGATATATACATGATAAATATTTTTCACTTTTACAAAAAATTAGGTTTCTAATTTAAAAGTACTTCCAAAGGTGAAAAGGAGTATTGTGAAAAACACTACGCTTCTCGCACACCCTTTCTTGCAATGACCCTATATCCCTTAACTCCTTTGATTGTCTCTAGAGTTGAATTTATTTTATTATCTACTATTGCATAAGCTAAATTTGTTATTGTCCACACCAAGATTGCCTTGTACTACCAACACTAGTGAAGTTTCCATTCATCATTTAGTTACAAACATCTAAATCTAGCTACATTAGCTGAAGATGAAAACTAAAAATATCCAAAAAATGCAAATCATTCATGTGCCACAAGTAGCCTTCCATTTGCTCTAAGATTTCAATGTTTCAAAATCACTATTCACTTATAGAGGAGGGTGGAGAGTGAAATCCCATGCTTCTAAAGCAAAAGAGAAAAATTAATATGGTAATTTAAAAGAACAAGAAGCCATGTACTAATAGTTACATCAATAATTTTATTTGATTTCAATCCCAATGTTCACATGACTTGGAATGGTCTTGTCCACAAGATAAATCTACTCATCAATTCTAAACAAAATAGTTTGATTCCAGTATCTTCAAACAACTTATACTACAACTCTACATCTACAAACATATATAGAGTGCAGTACACATGCAACTACCACAACCATCTCATTACCCTCCAACATACAAAATGCAAACTTGCTCAATTAGTATCTCTTTATCTACTCTACTACCACTTCAACTGTGAAGCTTGAGTTTGCAACCAAAGAAAATTTCAAAACATCCCCAATCGTGAGATTGTTGGCAAGAAGGAAAGCTTTCCACCCGGAGTGCCCAAGACGAACCACTTCCACCCCTTCATAGGAAGTCTTCACTACCCTCGCCCTTGTGATGGTATCGGTAGGACCTTTCAGTTCCACCTGATTGCCTTCAAGCATGGAGCTATTGAGCTGCCAGAAGTGTGAAGGAACAACCTGTCACCAAGAAAATCAATGCGTTTTATAATTAGAACCAAAAGAGCATCAAGAAGTGCTTGATAATGGACACTATCATAAATGAAGAGTTCTTAAGACATGTAGAGTTCAAAATGCAAAGTGACTTACCAGGCTCAAATCATCCTCCAAGTAGAAATGATTTTCAGGGTGCCTCGGCTGCGATGGACGGTTGATGGTCACCAAAAAACTAGGCCACAATGGTACATCGTCTTCGTCTTGGTCCGCATCGTCTTCGTCTTCGTCCTCATCGTCTTCGTCTTCGTCAGAGTCGACCTGCGCAGGTGACCTGCCAATGACCACTTCAAAGTGCGAAAATCTTGTCAATTTGAAGATGAGAATGTCGCCTACTTTGATGTGGTTGTCCATCAAGAAAGCTTTCCATCCACCCAGCCCATATGCAAACACTCGAGCCCTTCTGTCCAGAACACGGATTGTCATCTGGATGGGCCAGGTTTGGGGGCTGTCTCGCGTCGCGAAAGTGACATCGATTCCCAACTTCTTGCAATGCTGCTTGAGGAAAGCACGTGGAAACTCCTGCACAAACAGTCAAAATTGTCTTCTGTCAATCAATGTGGAAGCAAAAACGCAAGATACGACCTGGAAGCATTGCAAGAGAAGAGTGAGAAGTCTCCAAGAACTATCTTCAGCAGAACTATCTTCAGAACTATCTTCAGCAAGACATGCTCAAGTGTAAGTGTCCAGTTAACTAGTCTTTGTGAATTCCTTTGTCTCCCAAGGTAGGATAGGAATGTATGAATCAATCCACACAAGCACAGGTAAATAAAAACCATTTGTATTGCTTCAAAACGGTTTTAAAAACCATCAATGATCATGTTAATATTTCTCAAGAATTGTTCAACTCCGGCCTTTTTAACAGAGCTGAATTTGTTCCGCTCGATCACTAAGGAATGGAGTGGCGAGACTGAACAAATGACTAGCTAGGCAGTTACAGAAACAGTACTTAACATAGTCTTTGAACAAGGCCAGGAAAACTCTCCTTCAACTACGTGGAGACTCTTATCCAACACTCCAGCATTTGCTAACCCAATTAATCATCAATTAAAGGTGATTCCATTCTCTATAATTATACATACATGCATTGCAAGATATAGAATCAGTCTCAAAACAAACGTTCTGTTGAAATTAAGAAAAGAAATGCTCGATCATTGGCTTGCAAACCCATTGATCATCAAGGAACTCTAATTCGATCTAGTCCAGATCGCTAGACCAGCACTGTACATAGATCCATGCATTGCAAGAAATATCAAAACAAACGAAATGCTCATCGGAAAGAAAAGAGATGCTCAGGGGCTTGCAAACCTACCAGTGCGTAAGCCAATGGCCCTTGCAGTAACTCCGTGGCCATGGACTTGGTAACGAGCTTGTGGAAGAAAATGGTGTCCGTCATGTCCAGTCGAGACACCATGATCCGCATTCTCGTGTGAAACTCTTCGCGGGACTCTTCGGCAGGCCTCTGCTGCTCGGCGGGCTGCGGGGCGGATGATGATGATGCCATTGATCTTCACTTGCGGAGCTGCAGCCGAGTCTTGCAACGCGTTTCTTCGCAGCTGCTCGATGGCCGGAACCCAACGACTGCGGTACGTACGTCGACCTAGACCCGTTTCCTCCAACCTGCCAGTTCAGCAACTAGCACCGAAAACAGTCATCAGTGACCAGTAAGTAGTTTCCGAGAACTCTTTGCGATCACCCCATTTCGAAATAATACAAATGAAGCTCCGAAAGCTTTCTCTTCTAACGATGACACATGAACTGCATTAATTAATTAACTGACTCAGGTGAATGCAAGCCCGAGAAATCATCATAGAAATCAAATGGCTCCTCAAAAGCAGACCAGCAGGCTAGCAGGGAGACATTTCCAGAGCAGAAATGATGTACTGACTCGCAACCTTGTCTACACAGCACATTTCACGAGGGATTAGAATAGAATTTCAAGACTCGAGATGAAGATCGTCAAACGGGAGTGCAACATGGAATGTCTCGGTCTGGACGTGCGATTGTATGCAACACAAACGAAGCTCTGAGAGTGCTCTCTCTTTTCCGAGAACTGAAATTTCAGGAATCGTTCAGCATAAACATCAGCTCACTGCTGAAACACGAGACAACATGCATACAACCGCTTGGATGTTTCAGGACTCGAGATGACGAACTGAAAAAGACGGAAAGGACTCAAGTAACATTTCAGGACTTGAAATGACAAACTCAATGCAAAACGGAGTACATTTTATCACGGATCCATGTCACATGGAATGGAGCTCACCAAAAATATTTTGTCTCGCAACTCCTTTCTCCGCAGCTGCTCGAAGGAACCAAAACAAGAACTAGATTGCAGTATGTCGACCTATATGGACAGGTTTCCTCCTCCCTGCCGATTCAACACCAAAATCTGGTCATCAGTGACCAATTAGTTCCACTTTTTCCGGACTCTGTGCGATCAACCCATTTCGAAATGACTCAAGTGAAGCTCCGAAAGCGTTTTAAACTCTGTTGAAACATGAACGAACTAAAATAAACCTCAATGCAAGCTCAAGTAACCATCATAAAAACCAGTTGGTTGTTCAAAGCAGGTCAACACCAACACGGAGACACATCCAGAACAAAAGCGATGAAAACACTGACTTGCAACCTTGTCTATGTGCACCGCACATTTCAAGAGGCTCTCGAGTTGAAGTTCGGGACTCGAGATGAAGAACACCAAACGGGAGTGCAACTTGGAATGTCATGGTCTGTGCAAATGTACGGAACACAAATGCATGGCGCTTTGAGAGTGCTCTCTTCTGTCGGCTAAAATTTCAGAACTTGTTCCGCACAAATATCAACTTACTGCTGACCCAAGGAGACAGAACTCAACTTGGATGTTTCACGTATGCAGATGACAAACGAGAATGACGAAAATGACGAAAATAGCATACAGGATGTCCTCGAGATGACTAATACAAATCGGGAATGCCACATAATTCAATAGTGCTCAGTCTGTATAACACAAATGAAGTTAAGCTTGGAGAGTGCTCTATTCTGTCGACTGAAATTTCAGATACCGTTCGGCTCAAGTGCTGCTGAAACACAGAGAAACATTCAACCAGTTCGATATATATTTCAAGACTCGAGATGACGAACACAAATCGGGAACGCCACATGCAATAGCGCTCTGTGTGACACAAATGAAGCTCCGAAAGTGCTCTACTCGGTTCACTGTAAGTTCAAGAAACCGACCAGCATAAAGATCAAGTATTATAAGTCTATGCTAAAACCGAAAGATAAATTTTCAACAACAGGGATATTCTAAAGCACTCGCTCACAACCTTGTCCATCTTCCCCACACCCACACCCAGACATGCACATCTCCAGAACTCCTGGGCAGCAGATCATCAATTCAAAACAACCCCGAAATGTCCAACTCCTTGTTCGGGCTGTGACACTCTAGTTGGGAAAGCCTCGATCAAGAACAACATCCGCGCAACATTTAAATTGACTGCATGATCGAGAGAGCGCGAGAGAAGTCACCGACGGTGAGGAGTCGATACCTGGCACCTCTCCACGCGCACTTCTTCTTGCGCTCACTGAAGCAGCGAATCTCAGGTCAAGGCGGACTAGATCACACATGCAGAGCGAGCATGCATCGATGCAAGCATTTCCTCCGATCAGCAGCACGTATTTCCTCCGCTCTTCACCTCCGATCCTATTGCGCGCGCAATGCGAAGCTAGCTGGGCTGATCGTTGCTAGCAAGAGGTGGGTGGCGTAAAGAGGAGAGAAGATGTACGACCTGGTGCAGCCTCGACAAGAAGTTTCAAGCGCAGGAGGGCAGGGCCCGCGCGTCTTCTCCGATCTTTGCCGCGCCCATTCCGCTTGGCTTGTCACGCCGCGTGAGTCTTTGAAGACGACATGACCCGCGCTACGTGATAGTTTGTTTCTTCTTGAAAACAAGTTTTTCCCATAATGCCAGTTTAGTATAACTTCTTATATCCAAATTTTTTAGAAAAAGTTTATTTGGGACCCATTAATATATGTAGTTTTATTTCAATTGTGATTTATCCACTATTTGAACTATCCCAAAAGAAATTCCTCATTCTTGCAAGTTTAAAAAAAAAAATTTTTTTATCTTCACATGCATTGGTTTAAACTCAACACAAAACTCAAGAAACAAAGAGTGTTATCTTTCATTGTTACATTGTTATTGAATGTTGATGTGACTAAAGTTTCTTTTTATTGGATACTAGTTATAAATCTTCAAAGTTCTGCAATCATTTAAAATTATGTCCATTGTAAGCTTTTGATAAATTTGTTCATTTATATCATAGACATTGGCTAAATACCTTAAATTTGCATACTATCAAATTCTTTGAAAAGATAAACCAAAGTCCAGTACCTAAATTCTTTTTGATTCATAATAGTTGTACCTCTAATTTAGAATGCTAAGAGCTTAAAAGGTTGAAATATATATTGCACTAATTTAGAAAAAATAATACTTCTAGGTTGCTTACAGATCTATGATAGCTAACTAAGTTTGTACCATACTTGCATTTGATTCCATTTTATAAAAACTTTTTCACTTTTCTTTTGGTTCAATGCACTAAAGTATGGTAGTTTTGACAATTGGATTAAATTTTGAAAAATCAAGTTAATCATATTACATTGTCGTTTTTTTAGAGGTTTATTACAAAAAAATATATTGTATGGCTGCTTCTATATGGGCATTTGTTGTTAGATGTACTACATAAATGTACACCACAAATTGCTTCTTTTCACTCGTTATAATGTTGATTGCAAGAGTCCTATTTGCTTTCAATTAGTTTAAATGCTAGGTTGGATGCACTTAAGGTAACATGAGCCACTATTCTCGTAACCAGTGCTTTTTTCCATGGAATCTTCATTATAACAACTAAGAATATTCAAAAGAATGAAAAAAAAATTATATGTCAATGTTTTATATATATAGACATATTATGTGTCAAAATATGAATGCATTCTAACTAAAAACAGGACATCAAAAGGACTTACAAAGGTACTGTAACCAGTCCTTTGTACTCCTTAGTGGTGTGCTTTATTTGATGAATAACAAACCTTTTCATTGAAATTTTTGAACTTTTGAATAGAATTTGCCATCAATATTTCAATTGAATATATTTTGAATTATTTTCAATGCAATTGGAGACATTTTTGAATGAAATATTCTACAAAATATTCCAAAAAGGACTCAAAAAAGGACCCAAAGCACGTCGTCCGTGGCTCATGTTACCTTAAGTGCACCCGGTTAAGGATGCAAGCTCTTAATTTAAACAATATCATCATTGATAATACTAAGACATTTGTCAAGTACTCAAGGGTGATTGCAAGAAACACTTGTCTTTTTTTTTGTCCCCTTGACCTTTACTAGGTAGTTTTTTATTCATAACTTTTTCATCTTTTGTTTTTTTGACTTGAAATTTGTAATGAAGGTGAACAAAAAAGTTTTACATGTTGTGTAATTTTTTCGTTTATTTCAAAATTATTTTACTATTTTTAAATTGCCCTCGATTGGGTGTCTATTTTGGCCGTTTTGGGGGGTTTTAGTCCTATTTTTGACCCAAAAAAGAAAACTTTGAGCTGAAAATTGGCGTGCTTGGACCTATAGTATATATTTACTCAATCCCTAAATTTTTTTTTGAAAATATTAAACTTTCCAACTTCCACATGTGCTCAAAGTGCACTACCAAGGTACACTTGTACATAACACAAAATACTTTTTTTGAAGATGAAATTTATTGAAAAAGAAGAATCTTTAAGTTACAGAAAATGCTTTTTTGAATTTTTTTATTATTTTTAAAAAATCAAAGAAAAAAGTGTCTATTTTCATTGTATTTTCCATTGTCCTTTTTTTGTGCATAATTTTTAGAGGTCAATTTTCTTAGGTCTAAATTTTAAGAGACATAATATTCTCATTACTCTTCAAATTATCCATGTTTTATTTTATTTAAAAAAAATTATTCCAAAAGTCACAGGACTCATGGAAAAAGGGCATTCTGAGCCAAAATTGGTAAGTATTTCTTGCAACAACCCTCAAGTTATGTCTTTGAGCCTTCATTTGAATTTGTTTGCACTTATGCTATATTTTTATGCCATATGAGTTCAATGATATATGAACTTATGATATACATTTGCAAAAGAAAATTCACACTTCTATGTATAGTCACTTTCTTGTCTTGTGCAAATCTAGCAAGATGATTCAATCAATTTGGTCAAAGTTTTGTTCTTGATCATTAGAAGCTCTAAAAGCAAGTGGGAACAAAATAGAATGGTGAGTGTATTTTCTCCTTTGCTATTTCTTTTATGTTTATTACTCTTCTTCTCGTTCAAATTGGCAAGAATTTATTGATGAGAATTTTCAAAATGTGTGCATGTGGGATTGTAGGGATGTAGGTTGTGTGGTGCAAAGGTGGAATAGGTTGTGAGTGAGGTCTTTGCACACCCAATAGTTATTATATGAGTGTCTTTTTACTATAAGTATGAATTCATTATTTAAGGCAAGTATATAAAATTTCTAAAACTAGCCAAGTAAAGCTCTAAAAGTGCAAAGCTGGGATGATCATTACTAGCAAATTAAGAGGTAGGTGGCATAAAGAGGAGAGAAGATGTACAACTTGTTGCAAACTTGAAAAGAAGTTCCAAGTGCAAGAGTACAAGGCCTGTGTGTCTTTTCTAATTTTTGCCCATTCCTCTTGGCTTGTCAACCCTGTCAAGCTACGTGAGTCATTGAAGGCTACGTGAGTCATTGAAGATGACATGACCGGCGTGATGTCCTAGCTTATCTCTCAAGAAAGTTTTTTTTATAATGGTTTAGTACAACTTCTTACATCCAAAATTCAAAAAAAGTTTATATGGGACCACTAAGTGAATAAGTGGTATCCAAATTATAGGACTCTTTGATTTTTAATAGATTTTTATTTTCATTGTTTTAAGAAGAGCAAATACATTACATAAATTTTCATTTAATTTTCAATTCTTCCATTATTTGAACTAATATATTAGTTTGAAATCTTGCACATATTGTTACCATTTTTTGTATATCATGTGAGTATTAAAAAATATTGATGTAAAGCTTTTCAAAAGGTAATAAAAGTTATGTGTTAATAATATTATGGCACAATAAGAATCCCCAAAAAATTATTCATTCTTGCATGGTCTTTAAGAAAAAAATTGCCATCTTGACAAACATTGATTTAAACCCTACACAAAACTCAAGAAACAAAGAGTAACATTTTAGTTTCATCATTGTTGAATATTGATGTGACAAAAAGTTTTTTTATAGCACACTAGTCACGAATCTTCAATGTTCTTCAATCACAGTAAGCTTTTGATCATTTTCTTCATCATTTATATCTTGGATATTGGATATATTATGGAATAAGTACCTCAACTACTTTTGGGCCGTTCTGGCACTTAAGCAACCAACATAAGTGCCTAAATAACAATCAAATACCAAAAAAATTTCATATGACCAAATTCTTTGAAAAGAGTGAACCAAAGTCAAGTACCTAGGTCCCTCACTCCCTCTTGATTCAAAATAGTTGTTCCCCTACTTTAAAATGCTTTAAAATGCTAAGATCTTGAAAACTTAGAGTGTATATTGCATTAATTTAGAAAAAAAATGCTTACAATAATAGTTGCTTACTTATCTACAGTAGCTTACCAAGTTTGTACCATACTTGTATTTGATTCTATTTATTAAAAAAATTCTCTTTCATTTGGCTTAATGCACTAAGATATGGTAGTTCTTACAATTGGTTTAACTTTTCAAAAATCAAGTTATTACATTGCTATTTTATTAGAGGTTTATTACAAAAGGATGTATTGTGTGCTTTTATGTTAGCATTTGTTGTCAAATCTACTATAATTGTACACCACAAATTTCTTCTTTTCACTCATTATAATGTTGATTGCAAGAGTCTTATTTGCTTTCAATTTGTTACTTTAAATGCTAGATTCATCAATGCAAGCTTCTAATTTAAACAATATTTAATATTATCACTGATAATACTAAGACATTTGTCAAGTAATCAAGTCATGTATGTAAGCCTGTATGTCAATTTTTTTGCACTCATACCATACTTTTATGCCACACAAGTTCAATGACATATGAATTTGTCATATATATTTGCAAAAAAAAATTCATAGTTCTATGCATGGTCATTCTCTTCTTTTGTAGTCTAAATCCAACAAGATAGTTCAATCAATTTAGTCAAAGATTTGTTCTTAATCATTAAAAGCTTTGAAAGTAAGTGGGAATAAAATAGGATAGTAAGGGGCCAACAATCACATACGCTAGACAGTGTATTCTCTTCTTTTTTATTTTTTTTAGCACTACAAGGATGTCCTTTAGAATTTTGCAACAAGAAAGCTAACAGACAAAGTGTTGGAATGTTTTTGTAATTTATTGCTCTAATTGTCATTCCTCTTGTTTAGATTGGCAACAATTTATTGATGAGAATTTTTTAGTGGATGCATACATGTGAATGTGGGTTTTGTGGTGTAAGTTATTAAATAAGATTGTGAGTGAGTTTTTTGCACACCACAATTGTTATATGAGTGTCTCTTTGTTATAGTAATGAATTTTTAATTTAAACCAAGTCCATAAAATTTCAAAAACTAGCCAATTCTTGTTATACATTTATTTGAAAAAATTCCCCCTCTTCTTCAATAGTTGTACTATTACTAGTAGTAAATGTGAAGATGTTGGAGTACTCACTCAACTTTGGTCCAAATAATTTAATTTCCTACAAATTATTGGACTAAAATTCTAGACTAGACAAGTCACAAAAGGACGTTTTTCAAATTTTCTTATATGAATGACATGGTATAAAACAAATGGCAACAATGTGTGTAAGATTTTAGACTAATTTTCTTATTAATTCAATTAGTGCAAGAGTTTCAATTTCAATGAGAATTATATATATATAATATTTTTTCTTAAAATAGTGAAAATAAAAATCTAACAAAAACTAAAGGATCATATGATTTGAATAAAACTTATTGATCTTAAATAAACTTGTCTCGTTTTTAGAGCAATGAGTAATATGATTTTTGTTTTGATTTTTTGAAGTTTAGGTGTAAAAAGTTCTACTAGACTATTATGAGAAAAACTAGCTTGAGAAAAACCTGCTCCGTAAAACTTGCTTGAGAAACAAGATAAGATGACATGTCATCTCACCTTCCACTTTGTGTTGTCAGAAGGTTGACAAGACAAGCAAAGTAGGATGGGCAGGAGCGCATTCAAATTGAAGAAGACACGCAGGTCCTGCATTTGGAAGTTCATTTAAAATTTTTAAGTTTGTAGCAAGTACTTCTTTTCTTAATTTATGCCACCCACCTCCCGGATAGGCAACTACATACTATCATAATAAAACTTATTTATGAAAACTTCAAATGCATAATAAACTACTCTAAGTGCTAATGATCATAAAATAAAATCTTTGATATGAAAGTGCCTCAAAAACAAATTCAATGACATAACATTTAATAAAAATAAAAATGTTTAATATAAATTACAAAAAATAAAATGTGAATAATTAGTCAAATCATATAGATAGGTATGTTCATCCAAAGGTTAGGCCAAATTTTACAATAATTAATAATTAAAAAATAGAACAAAATAATTTTTATTTTATTATTTAAATGAAAGCAAGTGTTATGTGAGGTGATAGTAGGATTATGTGTATTATTTCTCTTTAAATATGATATCTTATTATATAAAATCTAAATTATTATATTATGTTAGCCTAGTGTTTTTTTCAAAAGAAATTATTAATATTTTTTTCATTTATTATAATTACATAAGTAGCCTGAAAATGGATTTATCATCCGAGCACCCGTGCAGATTATAAGAGTGTTGCTTACCTCGAGCGACGATCATC